>JANFAF010000040.1:0-573527 GCA_024663475.1 Pisolithus thermaeus
TGGATGTCCCTGAAGTACGCTCTGCACTCACCCCACGTAGGGGCATAAACTCGATGACGTCGGACTCTACCTCTCAATCCGCCGTGCCGCCAACCTTCAGTGGATCTGCTTCAAGGCTAGGGACTCCTTATGCTTCTAATGATCTTCCAAGTGTTGATCCGCCTTCCGCAACATCCAGCACTGGCTCCAGGAGCGGTACTACTTCAACCGGATCTAAAAGAGGACCTGACGACGATATGAGTCAGGGGAAGCGATCGAAGAGAAGGAAGAGGACGGTCGCACTCCGTGCTTTTATTCCCGTTCGAGTGCACGGCCGCGAGTGCATCGGTATCTTGTTCACTTCCGGCTCCATACGCGGCAGAGGAACAACCGTCTACGTCGTCGCTGCGGCCGGGGATGGTAAGACATATTTTGCTCTGAAAACATCTTGGCAGGATGTTGCTCGCGCAGACGATCAGGCGATCGTTTTGAAGAAACTCTCCGAGCATAAACCCCATCCCAACATTATTATTCCGTCAAGGTGCGCAATTTTAGAAGTGTATAACGAATACTCATGATCATTAACCTTAGGTTATTCGACCCCATGGCTAAAGACCGCAGGGTGGGCTCGACACTTGGATCGATTAGGGCACTCTTAGACGACGAAATGCAAAAACTCAAGGTGGAAAATCGGATTTTGGTTGTGACCATATCCGAGTTGAGACGTCCTGTGGGGTATTTCTGGAGTCCTCACGATTTCGTGAGGGGAATTATAGGCGCATTGCTTGGTATGTAGGCAATTTTGCACGGTGTCCCTTGTCACTTATCATTTCCACGAAGGCCATCAATATCTGTGCCAAATAGGCATCCTTCATCGCGACATCAGCGAGAATAACATTGTTCTTGCTCTTTATCGCGATAAACTAGGAAATGAATTAGGGGCATTGATAGACTTCGACATGGCAATTGTAGGACCCCCCAACATGCAGGAGAATTCCAAGCCACCTCCAAGGAAACAATCTGCGGAGGAGTTACTTTCTTTCGTCGGAACGTCCACCCTCATACCAACCGATGACCAGCCATACAAGGCGCAGCGCACCGTAAGTGGTAATTCTTACCATACGCAATATTTCGCTAATGATTTTACCAGGGCACGACGCCATATATGTCCATTGATGTTCTTAGGGGAGAACCCCACACCCATTTCGATGACATAGAGTCTTTCCTCTATGTTCTGGTTCTCTTCTTTCTTTCGTATAAAGGTCCTCTCCGGAAGGAGGCACTGAGACAAGCGCAATTACAAGGGTTTATTCAACCAGTCGGGGCGGGTCGGCTGCCACACGTTACAGCATGGCCAGCAATGTTTGAGCGATGGGCAAGCGGCACCTTCCAGGAGATATCAGAATGCAAATACTTTGCCTTGAGCCCTGCCTCTCACGCCGGTTTTATAAAGGATTGTTTCCCACTGCTGCGCGAACGATGGGCATACCATTCACCCGACTCCAGCGTACCGTATGCTATTGCGGTGTTAATCGCTGAATGCTGGACTATGTTTGCTTTTCAAGAACGCCAAGTCACACACGCTCAGTTTATCAAGGTCCTTCGAGAGTGGTTGAAAAAGTACGAAGATGAGGAAAGGAACTATGTCTACCCATTTGACGACTAGGACATCTTAAAATCCGTGTTACTGGACTGAAGGGACTGAGTACATGGTCTCGCGGCTGCGTATACCATAATCCGTACTTGTCATAATTCTCCGCGTCAGGTACAGTATGGTCCTTCCATCAATATCACCATGTTCTTTGAATAGGCACTGTGGACCACGAAACTGGAAATTATTGGTGGGAGACCGTCCATAGATCTGTCTGCCCGCACCATGTTGAAACAGGCAGAGCAATGAACACAACACGGGAAGGAAAACAAGCCAAAATGGAAGAAACCGCTCAACTAACAACCATCAGCGGAACCCGAGCCCCGCACATGCATATCACAGAATTTCCAAGACTGTCGCTCGAATGTCTTGGAGGTTATGTCGGTTCTCGGTCGCGAGATGACGATTTCATTATCTGCGGCGACCCTCCTGAATTCTCCACTCGGCTGCTGTATGAGAAGCAACGCGCTGAACGGCTGCCCGAGGCAAGAGAGCCCGGGCGTAGCTGCTGATCTGTGGTACGGGGACAGTGTGCAACGGCGCAACTCCACCGGATTCAGAGTCAGAATCAGAGTCAGACCCCGAGTCATTTCCCCAGGCAACCCCACTACTTGGACCTTGGATATGACAAATCCATGGATGCACGAAGACGAATGTCTGCGGCTCATGCAATGATAGGTCGTCTGCCGTCGTGAATTCCACATGTCCAAGCCCTGATACTCTGGCTCGATATAGATTCTCATCGCCTCTACGTAACTCTTGTATACCGGGTCTTCTGACTGGGAAGACGATGCATGGAAGACATAGACGCCGGACTGCGAAACGGGTGGGTAGGAGAGAGTTGATCTTCCTATAGATACTTAAAGCTTCTCTCTGGAGCAACTTTCCACGCAAATCCGCGATGTAAATTTCCATTTCTTCTCCTTCAAGTGACGGAGGGTTGCGAGGAGTTTGGCTGTAAACCGAAACCGAAGCCGGGAGACAACCATTGTATGACGACGACTTCCCTGTCCACTTGAGCACGGTGACCTCACCGAAACGGGCCACCATCTCCTCTAGGAGATGTCCAAGAGTGTCGGCCCCTTCACCGCAGTGGGGCCTGATATCAGACTTGAATATACCAATCAGGGAGTATGCGACACCGTCCTTGACTGTCGCATCGCGCGTCGAAGCGGGACGAAGTTCCTCACGCACGCCAAGGTAGTCTGGAGAGAACATGACAATGGTTCTAGGGGAAATCGTGATAGTATCTGCTAGCTCTTGCATGATCTCTTGGGATTCCTTGTAGTTTGCACCGGTAATGCCAAGGTATGGTTTCCACTCGGAGTCATAGAAAAAGAGGACTTTCGGCGCGAGAAGCTCCTGCAAATTCCATGCACGTGTCATCCAGGAACTACGTGCAAGGTCCCCAGGCCTGGATGGCTGCGCTACGTCGGCGAGGAGTATGAGCGTGACTGCCGAATCCGCGTACCATTTGTACATAGATGTAAGAGATTGATTAAAGATAGTGCTCGTGGCCCTGTCAATACAACGTGTATCTGACCACACCAAATTATGACTGAGTCTGCGTGCTTTCTTGCAGAAATTGTGCAACTCCTTATTCAGGGGCATGTCAGGGAGGCTCCACACGGATTTGTCTGCATTGACATTCTGGAACAAAGGCTCGTCCCCCCCACATACGTCTGAGAACATAACGTATCTGGAGAACCTTGCAACCACTCGTAGGATCCGTTCGTTGTCAAGTCCTCTCGTCATGGATGAAACAAGCTCTTTGAATGTCGGACTAGCTTTGAAGATACGCATCTGCTCAGGACCGACACAAAGGTAACCAGTGGTAACATCGATGACAACGAGTGGGCAACTTTCGGGGATTCTACGAATGATAGGATCGATGACTGCGATCGTCTCGGATGCAGAAATATAGCTCCCCCACAGTTCTGTGAACCCGTCATTTTTTGGTATTATTAACTTCCTGCGGAAGGTACGTACGTCTGAGTTCGGGGCCTTGGGACTGTTATATCACGTCCAACATAAACTCGGAGGCACTGATTGCTTGCGCTGACTCCGCTGGGACGTTGTCTAGACACATCACTTTGACGTGCTTTGCACCACTTAAGACGCCCTCGATGTCTTGTAGAGTGCGGGATGTTAACAGGACACGTAGAATGCGCAATGCAGCAGCTTCCGTTGACGCCAGATAAGTGAGAATATCCCTCCTTGATGAATCCTATCCACATTCGTCTAAGGCGTCGACTACAAGTACCACATTTCCGACGATGGCGCTCGCAGCTATTTTCAATGGCTCCAAGATCAGTTCCTGCCATTGCTGCAACAAGTCAGGTGTCGTCTTCAGAGTACGGTCCTTAGCGAGAGCGTCGGCTAACGCTCCCCGGAATGCAGGATAATGGCCAGCAAGATTGTGGGCAATAGTGGTCAACATCTTCAACACCCGGTGCCATCCTGCCTGTCATGAGCGAAACAGATTCACGACCCGAGCTCCCTCGTATCCTTGAGGAACGAAGCAACGGTATAAGCGATTGCAGATTTGCCCCTTCCAGCCTGCCCGTGAAGCCACAGGATGCGCGGCACGCCAGGGCTAGCATCTCTTGCCCAGTTGATGATATTCCCAGAATCTCCGTTCTGGTGTTCGGTAGACATCTTCATCGTTTTGAACCCCGTGCCAACTGCGTAAGGCATGCCCTCTATGCCGAGATCCTCGAGTATACCGTACGTGTTG
The DNA here is from genome assembly GCA_024663475.1 of Pisolithus thermaeus. Taxonomy (NCBI): domain Eukaryota; kingdom Fungi; phylum Basidiomycota; class Agaricomycetes; order Boletales; family Pisolithaceae; genus Pisolithus; species Pisolithus thermaeus. Next base: position 4,368 of record JANFAF010000040.1, read on the forward strand.
ATCTGGATATCCCGGGTCTGGCAGTCCCGGTATTGCTGCATCAACTGGTCTAGCGTAATGGTGTAGTTGCTGATAGTGGTCTGTGTCTCGCACACCGTGTTCTTTCTGAGTCTGAGCCCTGACAACAAACGAGATAAGACAAATGTTTCATCACGAAAAGTGACATAGACCTACGAAAGCTCTTTGTCTCTTAATAATCTTTGATGAACTGCGCACAGGCACCGGTTACCCGCGCAAGCTTTAACAGGGGGCACCTCATGCTATTGAACTTCTCGATCGTCACCTCCTCTAAAAGAAATGCATACACGGAGCCGACTTTTTCCAAAAGTTGAAATACCGCATCATCTAGGTTAGCTTTCACGAGATCAACTGGCACGCGGAAGGCACAAGGGCAGAAAGTTGATAAATGACAACGAGCCACACTTGGGAAGCGGCCGCGAGAATACCTAGTGCTACCTGGACAAAGGGATGAACATGCGTGTGATGTAAGTCGCAGGATGGATAGATAATGGAAGAAAAGCCATACGTTTGCAATGGTGATGACTACGCTATCGAACAATTCAAGTGGTTTGACATGTGTCAAGCATGTCCCGAAGGCCAATGACTGTGGCATCGGCGCGTGCGATGACGTTAACAGCAACTTCGCCAGTGCACTGGGTGGGTGCTACGGGCTCGAGTGCTTGAAGAGCAGTATTTATATCAGCACCCGCCATATCCTAGACAGGATCACATTCCTCTTGGCCGATCGGTCCTTGAGCCTGAGAGGTGTACATGCTTAGCTTTGTCGCAGTGCTTGATCACATACATCCTCATTTTGGACAGTTGCCAGTGGTTGAGGATACCCCTGGGCACTTGCAATTGCGACGGAAGCGACGGAGGAACTCGACTGGCCTCGGTAAAATGGAACGAGGAGACTTACGACAGCACCTGGTTTCCAAGTTTTAGAGTCATGACCCGACTCCTCGGCATCCGATGCAATTCTCTCAGAATGGGCCTGGGAGTGCCCTTGCGACTTGTATTTAGCCGATCCATTAGTCTGATACATGGACAAGCACAGGTTGAAGCCTTACCGGGGAGACGTTAGGCGCGGGTGAAGGTGATTTCCCGGTCCGTAAACGACTCTTTTCTGGTTGGCTTCTGGCTGCCACCTAGTAACCGATATTTTGGGTGTGATAACAGTTGCAGGTTGTGTTGTAATATCGTTTGGTCACCGGAACGAACAATGACCATCTGAAAGACGGCTGAATTTACAGCATGCACTTCCTGCAGTTTTTGAGTTGGTCGAGTGCTCGGCAAGCATTGTTACTCAATGTTAAGCGTTCAAGAAGTGACTTTTTGAGCGCTTAGCATTTACAGATGCCTCATATTCGTCCGCAAGCTTGCCGATGACCTCGTTATCATGGATCGCCTTTGGACGGAGGTACTGTGCCCTGAGCATAGCCAGTCAACGTCGACAGGAACAGACGGCTTAAGCGGAAATAAAAATGAGCGCACCTCGTAGTTGAGCGGATCCGAAGAGGAATGACAGGAAATGGTAGGTATCAAGGCCCCATACACCAAGAGATCCGGCTGGTTCGAGCCAGTCTGGAAAATTCGCATCACCTGGATATACCTGCGGTGCCTTATCTCAACGACGAATTCTCTCAACCTACGGTCGCCGCGAAATTCACCGCCAAAACGCCAGAATGGCCAATGCAATGTCATCACACTCGCTAAGAGCACCGACCCGCTCCAAACGAATCCTGGACGACGAAAACCAACCTGCATAATGTGCCGTAGCAGTCACAGTCAGTATAAAAAGTTTAGCTCCATCCCACTTCCAAAATCAATGCGTCCGTCATTGCCCCGTGCACTCAGACGGTACCTCAGTGGCAGCATCTTCTGGGAAGCGAGGCAGAGTGGCGCGAGGCAGTGATGGTGCTGGCTAATTCCAACATACGGGGATCAGCATGATACTGCTCTATGTCGGCAACGGATTCACTCTGCCCCACTTTGTCGTAGAACATCCTAAATGCAGGGTTTCCGAACCGTGAAGCGTGGGAGACGTGGCCCTGACCACATCTTCGACCTTGTCGAAAACGTCAAGAATGGCCTTTGATGCCCTACTCCGTAGTGTAAGGAACAAGAGCCTGAAGAATGAGGCAGAGACACACGGACGACATGGATACTCGACTCGTGAGCTTGGTACTCCAGTAGTCAAGTTGTTCAACTCTTCCACGTAGGCCACTGTAGTGTCATGAGCGTTGGACGATTGAAACGCGGTCAATGGTGGGCTAGGCTAGAAATGGATTTTCTGGGTTCTTGGAGCATCATGATGACTACTCGGATCGAGGATATTTGACTGGGTGAGGCGGAGCAGCACCTCGGACTTGTCATGGTGAGTTTCTCATCAAGGGACAATTGCACCAGCCACTACTGGAGGGTTCGAGGGATAAAGTTACTAAGGCCGAGTTTGGGATAATATTCACCAACTACACACTCGGACGCCGTCCCCCATACCCTCCAGCAAGCTGCTGCTGCTCTACATAGGGGCTCGTCTCCCAACCGGTGACTGTTGCCCACTCCTACTTGAACTGCCGCTTGGGCTACAAGATAATTACAGCATCACGTAACGGAAGCAGTAGAAACATTTTGCAAGTGCCAACCAACGTATATGTTCGATAGATAAAATTCATCCGTACGAGATAGCGGGAGTGGAAAGGATTGAAGGTGCGGAGGTGAGAGTTCCCAAGTGCTAAATGCCACGCTGCGAAGTAGCATGTTTGTTACCAAGTCGGCCAGAGCTACGTGGTGGCAACGGGTAGCCAGGCCACCCTGCTTAGCCCAGCATCACGTGTCGTTGGCGAGGTATTGATTAGTGCTTACCCGTGGAGTGCCCCCGCCGCCTGGATCTCATTGAAGTCTGCGGAGGCAGCTGGCACGCGATCGGGCATATGACCTGGTCCCATATTGTCGTACGACTATCCGCGGTAAGATCCTTGGACTCCGAGGCCACGAGTGACACATCGTTAGGGAATGCGTCGGGCAGGAATATACAAATCCCGTACGCCACATGAAGATAGCATCGGTAGTCCGGCAGCGTCTCAATATGACCCATGAAAAGCGGAAGATGGTACACATTAGTAGTAGTATATCGCACTCCTTGTCAAATTTTAGGGATATCACCCATTTCAACGTGGGGGATCGGAAAAAGGAATGCTAAATGAACGGCGAACGAGCAGTGACCCCTCTCTCGAGTTGATAGATATCAGTCCGCATGCAGAGGCAGGCCCGCGAATCTCTGAGGGTTGTTAGAAAGACCCACACTCTTCTGCCTGTAGTCGAGCTGACTCGGTTCTCGCCACGACAACATCAAAGGGTTGCCACTAAGCAACCAAGAACACCACTTTCTCCGAAGCAGATACAAGGCTGCACACCTGGCGTGCTGTACCCTTACCCTGGTGGACCCACGATCGAAAAAATGTGGGCAGTCCTAGCTTTGTTCCCCGAGTGAAAGTCTTCAATGACTTCACGAATGAGCTCCGAAAACGGAGTAAGATCTGGTATGGGTTCTTCACGCCTGTAACAATAGTTTTAGTGGTCAACTGATGGTCACCTGCCTCACGTCCACCCCGTGCCGTTCATCATTCAATGAGTCCGACATCGGAAGAAATTGGCCCCGAATGCCTTTGTTTTCCACTTATTGACCCTAGTCAGATATAAGAAGTACACATCTTTCGTACCCTTCGCATTCCCAGATCTCCAATCAGGCCAACGCGACGGCGAATGGCGGCAGTGCAACCTATCAGGGTAAGTCCCCTTGGACTCCATCTCGAAAATTGAAAATTGACTTCGAGTACCCAGCGCAACGTGCGTCATATCCAGCCCGCCAAACGTGGAGACCAGGACATTCCAGTTCGCACTACGGACAAGAAGTCGCCGATGAAGCAGAGTGCGAGCAGCAAGCATCCAAGCGAAAATCACACACGTGACGTCGTCGACGGCCAAATCAATCACGAGCTTACCAAAGCTCGGTACCGATCTCTCGACCTGGCCGACCTCATGTTCGGCCATTTGGTGACGACCAGGCTTGCAAGAGATATCCTTGAACGATTTCTAGCTGACGGGACGGTGACTTGCGAGGAGATCAAGCCGAATGAAGAGGAAGAAACGCGCCACGCATTGAACGCTGCGTATGCTGACGCGGTGGCACACGCATGTATTCGCTCTGACGCGCCACTTGACGAGCCTGCTCCAGAGCCTGAGACGAAATATCAGTGGAGTTGGCCGAAATTTCCTGCGACACCCATCAACGAGAACAAGTTGGTTGCATTCCTGAACAGCGTAGCCGACAGTGCTCTATCGACTTCCAGGTCAATTCTCCAAGATGACTCGCTGCAACCCAGGAATCGTTTTGCAGCCCCCGTCGATAAAAATCATGCTATCCCTCTGTCGTATGAGCCCGACGGAGAGGACATGCGTCCAGACTTCATGGTCCTGCCACTGGCCGCTTTCAGCGACGACGAGGAGCCTAAAGTCAAAGAGGCATACGTTAATTTCACTGCCATGCTCCTCGCCGGAGAATCGAAGAGCTCTAGCAACGCGAGGGAGGGTCTCATTCAAGTGCAACGATATATGAGAGGAATCAAACGTGCTCAGCCGTGGCTGAGGTTTGCGACCGGCATGACGGTGGGCAAGGACTTCGTTGCTCTCTTACGCGGAGACTGCAGCGGCTTAGAACGCATCGAATTGTCACTGACCGACGGCCGAGGGTGCATAGAATTTATTCGCATTATCCTCGGCATCGTCTTGGCGGACAAAGACGTATTTGGTCACAACCCCGACGTAGAGATTGGTGAGAGAAATGTTAGCGTGGATATCCCTGAACTACGCCCTGCAGCCACACCCCGCACCGGCCCAAGTTTTATGACCTCGGGCTCCACCTCCCAATCCGCCATTCCGCCAACCTTCAGCGAATATGCTTCAAATCCGGGAACCCCTTATTCCGCTTCTATTGATCTCCCAAGTGTTGACCAGCCTTCCGCAACATCTAGCACTGGTTCCAAGAGTGGTACCACTTCAACTGGATCTAAAAGAGGCCCGCACGATGATATGAGTCAAGGGAAGCGATCGAAGAAAAGGAAAAGGACGGTCGCACTCCGTGCCTTTGTTCCTGTTCGAGTACACGGCCGCGAATGCATCGGTATCCTATTTACTTCGGGTTCCATACGCGGTAGAGGAACAACGGTGTATGTCGTCGTAGGGGCCGACGATGGTAAGACGTATTTCGCTTTGAAAACATCTTGGCAGGATGTTGCTCGCGCAGACGATCAGGCGGCTGTTTTAAAGAAACTTTCTGAGCATAAGCCGCATCCCAATGTCATTATTCCATCAAAGTGCGTATCGCTGTCGCTACATGACCAGTACTCATCGTCGATTTTAGGTTGTTTGACCCCACGACCAAGGACGGTGGAGTTGACTCGACCCTTGGATCGATCAGGGCATTGTTAAACGAAGAAATGCAACAACTGAAGGTGGAAAATCGGATTCTAACTGTGACGATATCCGAGCTGTGGCGTCCCGTGGCGTACTTCTGGAGTCCCCACGATTTCGTGAGGGGAGTGATAGGCGCGTTGCTTGGTATGTAGGAAACCTTGCCCTCTGTTCCTGGTGACTGATAAGCTGGTTTGAAGGTCACGAATATTTGTGTGAGATAGGCATTCTTCACCGCGACATCAGCGAGAACAATATCGTTCTTTCTCTTTGTCGGAGTGGATTAGGGGCTTTGATAGACTTCGACATGGCTATTGTAGGGCGACCCAACATGCACCAGGATTCCGCGCCACCCCCGAGAGTATCTAAGAAGGAGATACTTGCGTCCCTCTTGCAGCCAGCTGCTCCTTTCCCGGCGAGTGACGAGCCATATAAGGCACCACGTACTGTAAGGAGCTGTTCTTGTCATACACGACACGTCGCTCATGGTTTCACCAGGGTACGACGCCGTACATGTCGATTGGCGTTCTTAGGGGAGAGCCCCATACCCATTACCATGACATAGAGTCCTTCCTCTATGTTCTTGTTTTGTTCTTCCTTTCGTATAAAGGTCCCCTTCCGAAAGAGACACTCAGAAGAGCCCAAGTACAGGGGTTTGTTCAGCCAATTGGAGCGGGACGGCTGCCACACGTTACAGCATGGCCAGCTATGTTCGAGCGGTGGGCAAGCGGTACCTTCCGGGAGATCTCAGATCGAAAATACTCTGCCTTGGGTCCTGCCTCCCATGCCGGTTTCATAAAAGACTGCTTCCCACATATTCGCTCACGATGGGAACTTGCTTCGCAGTCGACAGCACCAGCCCTTGCAGATTTAATCTTAGACTGCTGGATGATGTTTTCTCGCCATGATCTCAGGGTCGCACACAGTCAGTTCATCGGGGTTCTCCAGGAATGGTTGAAACGGTATGCAGATGAGGAAGCTAACTATGTTTATCCATTTGATAACTAGTATCTATTAACGAATCCACATTGTTGAACATTCGATGATTGACCTCGCTGTCCCGCATGTCATGAGGGATAGTTTCATTGTGCTGCCAGTAGTGAAAACGTGTAAGCCTTATACACGCAGTACTTATGCGGGTGGGTTTTGTGGCACTTTGGCCACGCACTTCTGCCTCCCCTACCAGATTTTCCCCTCAAGATGACCGCGACTACGGTTCCTTCTTGCACGAGATAGATATGAATCCTACCGATGGGCGTATGTACAATGCAGGCGAGTAGTTATGGGGCACGAGTGAGTCGTCACAGGTACAATGGGGAGAAGAATATAGTCCACGATCGGGCAGCTATCAGGTACTCCTAAAAAACAATGGCCATCTGCTAAGGTGAGGGCAGAGGGCCAGCTTGCGTTCTCTTCAACATCACGTAACGAAAGCAGTAGAAAGATTTTGCGAGTACCAGCAAACGTATACGTGCAATAGGAAAGATTCGTTCATATGCGGTAGCGGGGATGACAAGGGCTGAACACACACAAGTAAGAGTTTCCAGGTAGTGAGGGCCACGCTGCGAAGTAGCATATCTGTCACCAAGTCAGCCAAAACTATATGGCAGCAGTGCGTAGCCAGGCCACCTTGGTTAGTTCAACAGTACGTGCCGTTGGCGAGGTATGGACTAGGACTTACCCATGGAGTGACACCGCCTTGGTACCTCATTGAATTCTAGGGAGTCAGCGACCAGGAATACCATCTGGTTCAATATTGTGGTACGACTATCCTGGGTGAGATCATTGGACTCCGAGGACACGAGTGACGGGAATGCATCGGACAGGGAAATGTACAGATCCCATACGCCACATGAGGATGGCATCATGTGGGCACTGTCGGTGATCCGACGGAGTGTCGATGTGATTCATAAGAAGCGGAAGACGGTGCACACAGTAATGTACTACAACTCTTGCCAAATTTTAGGCACATAACTCGTGCCAACGTGAGCGATCTGCAAAAGGAACGCTATATGGACAGCGAATAAACGGTGACCTTTCTTCCCTTTCTCCCGAGTTGATTGATGGTAGTCCCCGCGCAGAAGCAGGCTCACGATCGAACTCCAGAGGGTTGTGGTTAGAAGGACCCACACTGTTCCTCCCGCAGTCGGGCTGACTCGGTTCTCCCCACGACGACATCAAAGCATTGCCACTAAGCGGCCGAGAATACCACGTTCCACTAAGTAGTTACATACCTGGCGTGCTGTACCCCTGTCCTGGGACCTGTATCGAACAGTTGTGGGTAGTCCTAGCTTTGTTCCCCGGTGAAAGTCCGCGAAGACTTCAAAAATGAGATCTGAAAACGCAGCAAGATCTGGTATCGGTCCCACTAGTTCGTAACGATAATTTTGGTGGTGAAATGATGGTCCTTGCGTCCACCTCGTGCCGTTCATGTTTCAATGAGTCCGACGTCAGAAGAAATTGACCCCGAATGCCTTGGATTTCCGCTCATTGATCCTAGCCAGATATAAGAAGTACGCACCTTTCGTACCCTTCGCACTCCCAGATCTCCAACCAGGCCAACGCGACGACGAATGGCGGCAGTGCAGCCTGTCAGGGTAAGTCCCCTTGGACTCTATCTTGAAAATTTAAGGCTGACTTCGAGTACCCAGCGTAACATGCGTCATATCCAGCCCGCCAAACGTGGAGACCAGGACATTCCAGTCCGCACTACAGACAAGAAGTCACCGATGAAGCAGAGTGCAGGTAGCAAGCATCCAAGCGAAAATCACACACGTGACGTCGTCGACGGCCAAATCAATCACGAGCTTACCAAAGCTCGGTACCGATCACTCGACTTGGCCGACCTCATGTTCGGCCATTTGGTGACGACCAGGCTTGCAAGAGATATCCTGGAACGATTTCTAGCTGACGGGACGGTGACTTGCGAGGAGATCAAGCCGAATGAAGAGGAAGAAACGCGCCACGCATTGAACGCTGCGCATGCTGACACGGTGGCACACGCATGTATTCGCTCTGATGCGCCAATTGACGAACCAGCTTCAGATCCTGCGACGAAATATCAATGGAGTTGGCCGAAATTCCCTACGACACCCATCAATGAGAACAAGTTGGTTGCGTTCCTCAACAGCGTAGCCGACAGTGCTCTATTGAGTGCCAGGTCTATTCTCCAAGATGACTCGCTACAACCCAGGAATCGTTTTGCAGCCCCCGTCGATAAAAATCATGCTATCCCTCTGTCGTATGAGCCCGACGGAGAGGACATGCGTCCAGACTTCATGGTCCTGCCACTGGCCGCTTTCAGCGACGACGAGGAGCCTAAAGTCAAAGAGGCATACGTTAATTTCACTGCCATGCTCCTCGCCGGAGAATCGAAGAGTGCTCGGAACGCGAGGGAGGGTCTCATTCAAGTGCAACGATATATGAGAGGAATCAAACGTGCTCAACCGTGGCTCAGGTTTGCGACTGGCATGACAGTTGGCAAGGACTTTGTTTCTCTCTTACGTGGAGACTGCAGCGGATTAGAACGCGTCGAATTGTCACTGACCGACGGTCGAGGGTGTATAGAGTTCATTCGCATTATCCTTGGCATTGTCCTGGCGGGCAAAAGGGCATTTGGTCACAATCCCGAGGTGGAAATTGAGGAGAAAGATGTCAGTGTGGATGTCCCTGAACTACGCTCTGAAACCACCCCGCGCACGGGCTCATATTCAATGATGTCGGGATCTGCCTCCCAATCTGCCATTTCGCCAATCCTCAGTGGCCCTACTTCAAAGCTGGGGACTTGCTGTTCCGCTTCTAGCGATCCCCCGCATGTCGACCGGCTTTCCGCAACATCTAGCGCCGGCTCCAAGAGTTCTACAGCTTCAGCCGGGTCTAAAAGAGATCTTGAGGACGAAGTAAGCCGGGGACCAAAGTCGAAGAGGAGGAAAAGAACAGTCGCGCTACGTGCCTTTATTCCCGTTCGAGTGTACGGCCGCCATTGCATCGGTATCCTATTCACTTCCGGCTCCATACGCGGCAGAGGGACAACCGTGTACGTCGTCGTAGGGGCCGGCGATGGTAAGACGTATCTTGCTCTGAAAACATCCTGGCAGGATGTTGCTCGCGCAGAGGATCAGGCAGCCGTTTTGAAGAAACTTAGTGATCATAAACCGCACCCCAACGTCATTACTCCGTCAAGGTGTGCACTATTTGTGGCTATATAATGAATACTCATTATCATTGACTTCAGGTTATTCGACCCCATGGCCAAAGACTGTAGAGTGGACTCGACACTTGGATCGATTAGAGCCTTTTTAGACGACGAAATGCAAAGACTCGGTGTGGAGAATCGTATCTTGACTGTAACCATATCCGAGCTGAGGCGTCCCGTGGCCTACTTTTGGAGTCCTCACGACTTCGTGAGGGGCGTTATAGGCGCCTTGCTTGGTATGGAGGCAATTTTGCACGGTGTTCCTTGTCACTCATCATTTGTTACGAAGGCCATCAATACTTGTGCGAAATAGGTATCCTTCATCGCGACATAAGCGAGAATAATATCGTTCTTGCCCCTTTTTGCGATAAACTAGGAGATGAGCTGGGTGCATTGATAGACTTTGACATGGCAATTGTGGGACCTCCCAACATGCAGGAGAACTCCAAGTCACCTCCAAAGAAGCAGTCTGCAGAGGAGTTGCTTTCTTTCGTCCGAACATCTTCTTCCCCTTTACCAGTCAATGACCAGCCGTACAAGGCGCAACGCACCGTAAGCAGCTGTCCTTACCATACGTAACATTCCGCTCATACTGTTCCCAGGGTACGACACCGTATATGTCTATTGACGTTCTCAGGGGAGAGCCCCACACCCACTTCGATGACATAGAGTCCTTCCTCTACGTTTTAGTCCTTTTCTTCTTTTCGTATAAAGGACCACTGGAGGAACAGGCACTCAGAAGAGCACGTGTGCGAGGGTTTATTCAGGCAGTCGGAGAGGGCCGGTTGCCACATGTCACGGCATGGCCAGCCAGGTTTGAGCGATGGGCAAGCGGTACTCTCGAGGAGATATCAAATCAAAAAGCAGGCGACCTGAGCCCTGCCACCCATCGTGCTTTCATGCGAAACTGCTACCCATTGCTTCGCGAACGGTGGGCACACCATTCACCTGATTCTCCCATACCATACGCCATTGCGGTGTTAATCGCGGAATGTTGGACTATGTTTGCTTTTCAAGAACGCCAAGTCACACACTCTCAGTTTATCAAGGTTCTTCGAGAGTGGTTGAAAAAGTATGAAGGTGATGAAAGGAACTACGTCAACCCATTTGACAACTAGGACATGTTATCAGAATCCGTGTTGCTAGACTCGGTGCATGGTTGCGCGGCTCCGTATGCCATAATTTATGCTTGTCATAATTGTTGACGTCGTTTTATTGGATGTTGGATAGCCCCGTTCTACGGTTCGCAGCCAGAATATCCAAGAGGCCATTGCGCAAGTTGGATTCTGCGGGCTGCGGCCAGATGACCATGGACTTCTGCCTTGCATACACCAGTTTTCCTACGATGATCGTTCCCCTTGTGCACCGGCAAGATTGTTGCGATATCTTAGTGTGAATTCTCGGGTGCAATTCGAGACCGATACCTAGACGGTAGGAAGTAATTTGCAGCCGGAAAGCTATTCACTAACGATTTTCTCGACCTGGCTCACCATACCTTGCGAACGGCGGGCACAGACTGTTGGATAGACAAACTAGGGTGCCTCGCTACCCGCCGCGAGTCGGTTCTGGCCGACTCGGTGCCATTGTACTCATCGTCCTAATAAGCAACTCTGCAGCAACCGACTCTGCGCGTTCATGTTCAACGCTCAAGCGCTCGCAGCGCGCCGCATGCCGTGATTCATACTCGCCATGATTACTGTAATTATTTCATTGGATGTGGGATAGCCCCATCATGCTACGTGTAGCGACATTCTCTAAACCTTGCCAAATATACTGGATGTGGGTGGGCTCTGCAGCAGCTCGACAGCGCACTTTTATCCCACTTCAATGTTCCTTCTCAAGACGACAATGATTATCGCTCTGTCCGTGCCCTGGGAAGATAACTGCTAATGATTGGTATCAAAACAGGCATTGGAGAAGCCAACCTGCACTAGATAAATTTCGATTCTACCGATGGAATTTCTGCAAATGCAGACGAGTGAAATGGTGTAGGAAACGTAGCAGAGTAGGCAAGAGGGAGTCGTTACAGATAAAATGAGGGAGCGGAGTGTAGTTCACGATCGGGCGTCGATCAGGCACTGCATTAGAACAGTGTGCATTTGCTGAAGCAACGGCACCTCTTCCAACAAGAGCCTCTCGTCGCCCGTCTCCTCTAGAGTGGGAATGTAGTGGGCTTCGCTTAGTGAGCATGCACAATCCAACATGATCGCGGAATTACCGATATAAAATCGAGTTCCACCAGTGGTTGCTGCAGGACACGCGTTTGACAGAGCGATGTTACTCACAGAGGCGAAGAGAAGTGGAGCTCGATACCTAGGCAAAACTTACCATCTTTGCCTTGCATCAGTGAGATGACCAGTGATAGTAAGTGGTAACCGATGGTAACCGATGGTACTCGAGCGGTTTTGACTGGTTCTGATGACAGTCCGTCCCTCTGATGTGTATCATAAGTAGCTTGTAACCTATAAAGAGACACAAAATCCTGGACAATGTGTTGAAGGAAAAGCGCACTTAGAACGTCCAAGAGAGCGGGTGTATTCAGTAACGTTGTCAGTGGTGTGCTGAAGACATCACGTAACGAAAAGCAAGAGGAACACTTCGTGAGAGTAAAAACACGCGGATAGATGCAATAGCCATGGTTCATTCGTGTGAGGTAGCGAAAGTGATAAGGGTTGAAGCTGCATAGGTAGGAGTTCCCAGGTGAAGGCGACGTTGCAGAGGATGCATGTCCGGTACCAAGTCAGCCAGAGCTACATGGCGGCAGCCGGTAGCTAGGCTACCCTGCTTAGTCCAGCGGTACATGCCGCTTTGAGATATTGATCAGGACTGACCCGTGGAGTGCCACCGCAGCTGGGGATCTCACGGGGGTCCGGAGCGTCGGCTGCCGCACGGTCGGGTATATGGCCTAGTACAATATGGATCAGACAGCAGCCCCGCAGACAGATCTATTGTCGTACGATTGTTCTGGAGAAGATCCTTGGACTCCGAGCCCAAGAGTGACACATCGCCAGGGAATGTGTCGGGCACGGGAATGTACAGATCCAGCATGTCACATGAGCATTGTCAGCGATCTGCCTGAGTCTCGATGTGAGTCATGACAAGCGGAAAGGGTGCACATGGCAATATACCACACTTATCGAATTTCAGGGACATCGCCCGTTTCAACGTGCTAGATTCTGCAAAGGGAATACCACACGGACGCAGCAAACAGGCAGTGAGCTTTTTCGCGAGTTAATTGGTGCAAGATCCGATGAGGAGAGGCGGGCTCACGAATATTAACGGCCGGAAGAACCCATTCGGTCGTTCTTGTTCTCGTAGTCGAGCTGACTCGATTCTGGCTGACATCAAAAGTATTGTCACCAAGCGGCCTAAAATACCGCCTCCTGTCAAGGTGATACAAGGCTCCATAGCTGGCGAGCTGTACCCCTGCCCTGGTGAACCCACGATCGAACAGTGGTTAGCACCCTAGCTTTGTTCTCCAAATGAAAGTCTTCGATGACTTCACAAATAAGACCTGACAATGCAGCAAGATATGATATCGGTCCTTTTCGCCTGCAACAATAATTTTGGTGGCCAACTGGTGGTCACCCTGCCTTGCGTCCAACCCGTGTCATTTATCTTTGAATGACTCTGACAACGGAAAAACTGATCCCGAATGCCTTCGATTTCTACTGATTGATCCTAGCCAGATATAAGAAGTACGCGCCTTTCGTACCCTTCGCATTCCTAGATCTCCAACCAGGCCAACGCGACGACGAATGGCGGCAGTGCAGCCTGTCAGGGTAAGTCCCCTTGGACATCTTGAAAATTTAATGTTGACTTCAAGTACCCAGCGTAACGTGCGTCATATCCAGCCCACCAAACGTGGAGACCAGGACATTCCAGTCCGCACTACAGACAAGAAGTCGCCGATGAAGCAGAGTGCGAGCAGCAAGCATCCAAGCGAAAATCACACACGTGACGTCGTCGACAGCCAAATCAATCACGAGCTTACCAAAGCTCGGTACCGATCTCTCGACCTGGCCGACCTCATGTTCGGCCATTTGGTGACGACCAGGCTTGCAAGAGATATTCTGGAACGATTTCTGGCTGATGGGACGGTGACTTGCGAGGAGATCAAGCCGAACGAAGAGGAAGGAACGCGCCACGCATTGAGCGCTGCGTATACTGACGCGGTGGCACATGCATGTATTCGCTCTGACGCGCCACTTGACGAGCCTACTTCGGAGCCTGAGACGAAATATCAGTGGAGTTGGCCGAAATTCCCTACGACACCCATCAATGAGAACAAGTTGGTCGCATTCCTTAACAACATAGCCGACGATGCTCTATCGTGTGCCAGGTCTATTCTCCACGATGACTCGCTGCAACCCAGGAATCGTTTTGCAGCCCCCGTTGATAAAAATCACGCGGTCCCTCTGTCGTATGAACCTGACGGGGAGGATATGCGTCCAGACTTCATGGTCCTGCCACTGGCCGCTTTCAGCGACGACGAGGAGCCTGAAGTCAAAGAGGCGTATGTTAATTTTACCGCCATACTCCTCGCCGGAGAGTCGAAGAGTGCTCGCAATGCAAGGGAGGGTCTCATTCAGGTGCAACGATATATGAGAGGAATCAAACGCGCGCAGCCGTGGCTGAGGTTCGCGACCGGCATGACAGTTGGCAAGGACTTTGTTGCTCTCTTACGCGGAGACTGCAGCGGATTAGAACGCATTGAACTGTCGTTGACCGACGGTCGAGGGTGCATTGAATTCATTCGGATCATCCTCGGCATCGTCTTGGCGGATAAAAAGGCGTTTGGTCACAGCCCCGACATTGAGATCAAAGAGAGAAATGTCAGTGTGGATATTCCTGAAATACGCTCCGCAGTCACGCTCCGCACCGGCCCAAACTTTATGACCTCGGGCTCTACCTCTCAATCCGCCATTCCGCCAACCTTCAGCGAATATGGTTCAAATCCGGGGACCCCTTATTCCGCTCCTAGTGATCTCCCTAGAGTTGATCAGCCTTCCGGAACGTCCAGCACTGGCTCCAAGAGTGGTACCACCTCAACCGGATCTAAAAGAGGACCTGACGACGATATGATACAGGGGAAACGATCGAAGAGAAGGAAAAGGACGGTCGCACTCCGTGCCTTCGTTCCCGTTCGAGTGCACGGTCGCCAGTGCATTGGTATCCTATTTACTTCTGGTTCCATACGCGGTAGAGGAACAACGGTGTATGTCGTCGTAGGGGCCGAGGATGGTAAGACGTATTTCGCTCTGAAAACATCTTGGCAGGATGTTGCTCGCGCAGACGATCAGGCGGCCGTTTTGAAGAAACTTTCTGAGCATAAGCCGCATCCCAATGTCATTATTCCATCAAAGTGCGTATTGCTGTCGCTACATGACCAATACTCATCGTCGATTTTAGGTTGTTTGACCCCACGACCAAGGACAGTGGGGTTGACTCGACCCTTGGATCGATCAGGGCATTGTTAAACGAAGAAATGCAACAACTGAAGGTGGAAAATCGGATTCTGACTGCAACGATATCCGAGCTGTGGCGTCCCGTGGCGTACTTCTGGAGCCCTCACGATTTCGTGAGGGGAGTGATAGGCGCGTTGCTTGGTATGTAAAAACCTACCTGCTATTCCTGGAAACTGATAAGCCGGTATGAAGGCCATCAATATTTGTGTGAAATTGGCATCCTTCATCGCGACATCAGCGAGAACAACATTGTTCTTTCTCTTTGTCGGGGTGGACTGGGGGCATTGATAGACTTCGACATGGCTATTGTAGGTCTTCCTAACATGCACAAAGATTGTCCGCCACCACCAAGGATCCCTAAGAAGGAGATACTTGCTTCCCTCATTCAACCTTCCTCACCTTTACTGGAGGACGATAAGCCATACAAGGCGCAGCGCACCGCAAGTGACTGTTCTGACTATATACAACTTATGGCTTATAGTTTTTTACAGGGTACAACACCGTATATGTCCATTGGCGTCCTTAGGGGAGAGTCTCATACCCACTTTGATGACATAGAGTCGTTCCTCTATGTTCTGGTCCTTTTCTTCCTTTCATATAAGGGTCCCCTCCAGAAAGAGGCACTCAAAAGAGCACAAGTGCAAGGATTTACTCAGCCTCTGGGAGCGGGTCGACTACCACACGTTACATCATGGCCAGACATGTTTGAGCGATGGGCGAGCGGTAGTCACCAAGAGATATCGAATTGCAAAGCAGGCGATCTGAACGCCGTCTCCCATGTGACATTCATGCAGCGGTCCTATCCCCACATTCGCTCGCGATGGCAACCTAGTTCTCCGTCGACAGCACCCGCCCTTGCGGATTTAATCTTAGACTGCTGGATGATTTTTTCTCTTCATGATCTCAAGGTCGCACACAATCAATTCATCGAGGTTCTTCAGGAATGGTTGAAGCAGTATGCAGGTGACGAAGACAACTATGTTTATCCATTTGATGATTAGGATACGAATCTGCGTTGCTGGACTTTCGATGCGTAGTCGCGCCGCGCCGCATCATTCATACTTGTCATATTCGCTGTGGTTATTCCGTTGGATGCGGATTAGCTCCACTGTGCTCCATGTAACGGCAATTTCTAAACCTTGCTAAGGACACTGGATTCTGCGGCAACTTGGCTGAGCACCCAAGTACCCACACCTCGCCTACCAGATTTCCTCCAAAAAACGGTGACTGTTCGTTCCCTCTGTGCCTTTTCTGTTCCTAGGGAAGACTAGATGCGAATGGGTGGAAATCGAATAGACACTGGAGGAGCCAACGTGCACGAAATAAACGTGTTCTACTGATTAGGTATCTGCGATGCATGTGGTGAAGCCACGTAAGAGACGTAGAAGAGTAATCCATGATGTTAGCAGTGGTTCATTACAGATACAAAGAGAAAAAGGAACGTAGTTTAAGATTGGGCATCGATCGGGTGGTCCTATCAAACAATTGCCGCAGCAACGGCGGGAAAGGCCAATTCGTATTTTTGCAACGCGACCTGAAGGTACAACCCATAGTCCAACCTGGACAACGTGTCGAAGGGAAAGCGCACTTGGGGAATCCGGGAGCTCCATGTTAGTGTCAGTAGAGTGCTCACAACATCACGTACCGAGAGTACGAACACCCACAGGTGCAATAGATAGGACCACCTTGCTTAACCTAGCGGCGCACGCCGTTTGCGAACTACTGAATAGGACTTCACAGCCGGTGTCTTGTTGGAGTCTGGAGAATCAGCTGCCGCACAATAAAGCAAATGACCTGGTCCCATAGGGTCAAACAAGAGCCTCAAACAAGGATGTATTGTCGTACGGGTATCCTGGATGAGAGCCATGGATTCCGAGGCCAAGAGTGATACATTCCAGGGAATGTGTGATCCATCGCAGTCTCAATGTGACTCGTGAGTAGCGGGAGATGGTACACGTGGCGACGTCCGTACTTATCACATTTAGGGAATCGGAAGCCTCATCTACCACATTCCTTGCCGCGTGTATCGACTGTCCAAGTTCATCCAGGTGCTGATTCGCCATAATAGTCTGATTCCGCAGCAACTCGAGATTGCCATTCAAAGGCTCAGAGCACTGGTCTACCTCCCTGAGGATCTCAATTGAAGCATTAAGAGGACAGTAAGGGACAGAGGGATAAAGTAGATCGATAAGTAGACAGGAGAACGATCTATCAGTGTGTGGGAAAAAGCCGCGAGTCGCAAGCTTCGTCACAGAGAGCGAAAGACGAAGGCAAAAATGAAGAGACGGAAGCAAAAAGATCACGTAACTGCAAAAGATGAAGGTTCGGAGCGGAAATCGTGTGATTTCTTGATGCGAGAGATGTGCGAGAGATGTGCGAGAGAGCGCGGAACGAATGGAACGACGCGGCGGCTTTCTGAGTGGGTGTGAACGGATGAGTGGGAACGGGAGAGCAAGGGGCCACCAGACTGGCCACACACATTAAAAAAACGTGAAAGGGAGGTGGGTGGGAGAGCAAAAGTTAAAAGAGTATATGGGGCGTGTAAAGAAGTGTCGAGATGTTCAACGAGATGTGAGTGAGAGCAAAGAAGGAGAAAGAGATGGAAGAGATAGGAGAAAAATCTAACTCGCGTCGACTTAGATGTATGCACGTGACCGTCACAGAGGACTCGTTCAATCTAGCAAGATCGCAAGCTCACTAGCTTATGGTGAGCGTTCATGCGGTCACTGTATTGTTCTCGACATGAGTAACAATACTCTCAAGAGATTTCTGGACATTGTCAAGTCCAGAGGTGACTGGTTTCATAGCAGTCTCCACTGCGGATGTGATAAACTCCTGCATTGCAGCTTCCTTGTTCCCTGTCTGGGTCCCCCATTAGGATCCTGATTCTTCGGCGAAGTTGCCATAGAGTAGAACTGAAAGCAAACAGTATGCGCTGGTTACTAACTGAGGTCGTGCGATGGCACAGTGCAACTCTTTATCTACTCGATGGTTTTCTCTTCCCTAGGCGTCCTCCAGGGTTAGTAAAGTTTGCACCGGTCGACGCCGACGCCGTGTGATTTCCTACTTGAATCGCGTTGCACCTCCAATCTGCATAGTGCTTAACGACTAAGTCATGGATATCCCGGATCGCTGCACGGGGCAATGACACTCCTGGCGCTATGGAACTACTAAGGAATGTACCCTATCGTGGATATTGGACACCGAGCAACCCAGTGCCCGCTCGTCGCCCTCAGTTGAGGAGAAACGCGATTATCAAGTCTATTCTTCGGGACATTTGCTAGTATTTATCACTTGGTGACAGAGGACAAAATTCCAAAAGTACTGTATCAATGCCTCAGAGTGACCCGAGTCTTGGCATTTAAGGTTACGAAACGCTTGGAGTGCATGTGGCTTCAAAGAATCTATTATGGAGATGCTGTCGGATGCGTGCACCCAGGCCTCAGTGACGTCTACGACCGTGTGTCCGACAAGTACAGACTCAATTTCGCGCAAGCCTTCGAAAATCGAGTTTCAAATCCCAACATCGTCTGTGACCGAGTACATCCATCACGGATCACCCTTGTAGAAAAGG
The DNA here is from genome assembly GCA_024663475.1 of Pisolithus thermaeus. Lineage (NCBI taxonomy): Eukaryota > Fungi > Basidiomycota > Agaricomycetes > Boletales > Pisolithaceae > Pisolithus > Pisolithus thermaeus. The sequence goes on from JANFAF010000040.1 coordinate 23,077, forward strand.
CGACTCGTACAAGAGCATACTTTAGGTGCGGAGAGGGTAAGGGATAGAAAAAGGAAAGGAAGAGAAACAAACGGAACTAACATAGAAAAGAGTACGCATACGAGAAAAGGTACGGGGGATTTCGGTTCCGATGATTAATACATAGGTAGGATAAATCAGGCCTTGGATTTGTTTTCCTTGGTTTCATTTCTTCCCTCCATTCTAACTTCCTTGCGGTGAGGGGAAAAAAGGCGACCGCATCGTGCCGTCGGTAGGCGGTGGGTGGGAGGTGTATCTGAGCATGGCCCGAGCAAAGACGAGACTGCAGCTAGTTCACCAATGGGAATCTAAACAGGGCCCACTGATCAGGACCCATGAGGACGTTCGGACACTTGAATGATTGCGCTCCAGTTACGTCCTATCCGGAAGAGACATCAGTGTCTCCAACCCCTCGTCCAAACCCCTTCCTGACCTGCACGTGCCCACTCGCCGCCCGAGTCCTCCAACATCATCACGCTCTCTCTCTCCCTGCACTCCTGTCACTCCCGGTTCTTCCACCTTCCCTCGCAATCATGTCATGGTCTCGCCTACAGGGCGCAACGCCAGCGCACCCGGCATATCTAGTGTACCCTGACACACTCGCAATATGCGGCGGAGGTTCCGCGACCGAGCAATTCGTTAAGGATGAGAGAGGAATCGTTGCTACTGGCGTCGAAGCAAGGAGGTCTGTATAGGAGATGAAGGAGGGACGCTTCTGAGTTGGTGTGGGTGATGGCGGGTGGGAGAGGCTAGTCGGGTGGATATAAGGCGAGCCAGACGCGTAGGGTGAACCTGCGGCGGTTAGGGGAGCGGCATGCTGGGAGGCAGGGGAGTGGAGGTGGTTGTTCAAGTGTCGTCGTCGTAGGCGATCCTTGCGATCCGTCGGTAGAAGATACGGTCGAGTAATACACGGAGGTTGGTGACATGGCTCATTCCAATACGTGGGATCAGTGGAAGGAATACCATACAAGCGCGGTAGACAGGCAGTGACCTTGATTGTGAATTGACTGACGCTGGTCTGCCGTGCAGATGCATACCGACGAATCTCAAAGGACTGTTAAAAGAACCTCTGCCCTTTCGCTTGCACTCGAGCTCGAGTTAACTCCGTTCTCGCCACGACATCAAAGCGTTGTGTCTACCCAGCCTTGAACACCGATTTCTGCCAGGTTGGCACAAAGCTACATACCTGGCATGCTGTACCCCTGCTCCGGTGGACCCATGATTGAACACTTGCGGGCGTCCCAGCCTTGTTCCCCGTTCGATGACTTCACAAATGAGATCTGACAATGAAGTAAGATCTGATATTAGTTCTTTTAGCCTGTAACAATAGTTTTGACGGTCAACCGATGATCACCCTGCCTTGCGTCCGCTCCGTGTCACTCATCTTTGAATGAGTCCAACAGCAGCAGAAACTGACCCGGAATGTCTTACATTTCCAATGACTGATCCCAGTCACATAAAAGAAACAACAGTTCGTACCCCTCTCATTTCCAGTCCATCGGCCAGTTCAACGCGCGGACAAATGGCTACAAGTGCAGCCTCCCAGAGTAAGCCATGTCTTGAAAATTGCCTTGCTCCTGTTAACTTCGAGTACCCAGCGCAACGTGCGTCACATCCAGCCAGCCAAACGTGGAAACCAGGACATTCCAGTTCGCACCACGGACAAGAAGTTGCCGACGAAGCAGAGTGTCTTACCATCCCCGGCCGCAGCGACGACGTACACGGTTGTTCCTCTGCCGCGTATGGAGCCGGAAGTGAATAAGATACCGATGCACTCGCGGCCGTGCACTCGAACGGGAATGAAAGCACGGAGTGCGACTGTCCTCCTCCTTCTCTTCGATCGCTTCCCCTGACTCATATCGTCGTCAGGTCCTCTTTTAGATCCGGTTGAAGTGGTACCGCTCCTGGAGCCAGTGCTGGGTGTTGCGGAAGGCGGGTCAACACTTGGAAGATCACTAGAAGCATAAGGAGTCCCCAGCTTTGAAGCAGATCCACTGAAGGTTGTTCGCACGGCGGATTGAGAGGTAGAGTCCGACGTCATTCACAGGCACCTATTGCGGACTCCGAGGGGCCAGACCTATTCTACCACGTTTCGTTTCCTCGCTCTGTATATCCATCTTCGTCCGCCTCCGGTACATGTTGTCCTTCCTCCTAACTCTACCCCCTTCCCAGCAGAGTAGCAACAGTGATTGGATGGCTTCCAACCCATCAGTGATCACAGAAGGAACGTCTTGAGATATCGAGGTGGGTCTCGATGACCTCGTAGAAAACCGTGCGAACACGATCTTTTTTCCCCAGAGGGTGATGTGCTGACAACCAGTTTTAAACAAAAGCCGTTCGGCAGGGCCTATGGGAAGGTGTTGGCAAGACCTGGATGAATAATCCTCTTCGGCTTCAGTATGGATGGATGGATACACATGGTGCGCTTCTCACCTAGCGTCCACGCCCACCTCTTTCCATTCCTACTGATCCTTCCCACATACACAGAACAGACAATTGCAACATCCTCCATATCGGTCGTATAGGTGACCCAGACGTCATTGGTTTAATGCTTGTCAAGGATAGCGAAGTACACATCCTCCGCAGTTCCCCCATGCCGCATTACTCACTAATACCTCATGCATTCTCAGATTCTGCCAGGGACCTATCAAGCCGTGCTGCTACCTGTACTTCAGACGGGCTTGTTCGGCTGACCGCGGGTCTCGCGATGAAATCAAGGACTGCTCGAGGACATCGCTTCACGCGAAACGTTGTGCCACTCTATTTAGTCTCCTGATAAACTGGCAGTGTCTCGGATCGTCGAAATGTACTTTACAGCCATCATACACACATCTACATAATCCAGTCTACGCAGTAGGTGAACCCATATCAACGCAAAAAGTCAAACGCGAAAACTCCTATATTCAATCGCACGGTACGGCAAAGTATATGCAAAGGTCAACGAGAAGTAAGCACTGGATGAGCACCGACCTCGTTGCTATCACAACTTCGTTATTAGTGTTACAAAGGGATAGCCAGTGTGCGGAGTAAGAAAAAGATAGCCGCAACAAGATAGGGATAGAAGTATGTAAAACCGTTTACAGGTTCGTGGTCATCAAGAACAAGACGAGGGCGTCGTGAATGTTGTCAAGCATTGATATTTACGCTCAGCAGGACGAATCACGCGGCGACCGAGGTCCAAACAATTGACAATCAGATACCACTGGTGGCCTTGGGAGCTCAACGGGCGGCGGTGTAGGTGCCATCGCAGGGTTAGCTATCGAAGATATCTGTCACAATCCGTCAACAAACAAGGTTGGCACTCACAGCGGAACGAATCGCGCGGCGACCGGGGTCCAAACAATCCCGGGCTTTGATGGTCAGGTACAACCAGTGTGGGCTCAACGGACGGTGGTGTGGGTGCCATCGCAGGATTAGCTATCGAAGACATCTGTCACAATTCGTCGACAAACAAGGTTGGCACTCACGAAACCATGTCGCCCATGACTGTGCATACCTCGACGGTTGCATTTCTGGCTCTGTCTCAGGTGGTTGGACTGGCTTCTGCTCCCGAATCCTGCTGGTCATTCGATCATTTCGTACGGACCTCCAAGCCGCATCTATCGCTTGCCTATTTTTGAATGATCATCAGTAACATCCAACAAGGTCCTTGAGTAACGAACCGAGGGCCAAACAATTCCGGGCTTTGACGACCAGGTACCACTAGTGTTGGCTCAACGGGCGGTGGCGTGGGCACCATGGTAGAATTGACTATCAAAAACATCTGTCATAACCTGTCAGCAAACAAGTTTCGTACTCACGAAGCCATGTCGCCCACGACTGTATGTGCTTCGACGGGGGAACTTCTGATTCTGCCTCAGGTGGTTGGACCGGGTTCTGCTTCCGAATCCTTCTGGCCGTTCGAAGATCAGCGGTTCTCCGCGGCGCGTCCTGTGGCTGTGGTGGTGCATCGGGTGGCGGACCATCATCTATCGCTTGCCTATTTTTCAAAGATTATCAATAACATTCAACGAGGTGCTTGAGTAACGGACCAATTTCCGCCGAATTCTCCACCTGAACAATACTTGGCTCTCATCGTCATCAATAACCCGACTTCACTATGAAGAGGAATTCATCTACGGTCACATCTAGTCACCCAGTAGAACGCACTGTTGAATAGCTCTTCGTTCCTCGCGCAGCTTACCAATTTCGCCTAATAACGTACGGACATCAATGGCAAGGGCTTCACTGAATGCGTCCAAGTGCTAATACTCGTCATTAGAGCCGTACCCAAAGAGCAACTATATACTCATACCTCTTGTATGTTGTACGGTACTTGCTCGTTGGCCGTGGCACGGACAGCGTTGATCAATTCTTCATGCTGTCTCTGGTTATCCGTGCGCCAAGCTGAAGTAATGTAATCAGCATCAGATCACGAAATACAAGTCGGGTATTTACCCTCCGAAAGCGCATAAAATAGTTCTCGTTGCTCGGCATTTTGCCTTGCAAGGTCCTCGAGGACTTGTTCCATACCTGCACGGGTACTGAGCATACCAGATCCGAAGGTACCGACATAGACAACTCACCGGGTTTGCCTTCATTCGCTTGTCTCGCATCCTCTTCCCTCTTAGCAGCATTCTGTTCCTCAACGATTCTTGCCACGATACCAAGCAGCTCCTGGATTTGTCCATCTCTTTCAATCTTCCGGTGCTGTTTTTCTGCCCAGCGTTCCTCGCTCGCTGCCTTGTTCTCCTCACAGCAAGCGTGGTTCTGCTGCACCAAGTTCGCGATCTCGGTTAATTGATTGTGCAACCACTCATGGCTCTCTGCAGCTGCTGAGTGGGCCTCATCTGCTTCTGTCAAACGCAGCTGCCGCTTGTTATCGAGTTCTTCACGGACGCGATTGAGTTCCTCTCTCAGTTCGTGGATCCTGGCTTCGCGCGTCTCATCCAAACGCTGTCGTGCAGCCTCCAGTACAGCACGCACGCGAGTAAGTTCCTCTTCCACTTGGTGGATCCTTCCTTCACGCGTTTCATCCAGACGTTGTCGTGCAGCCTCCAGTTCAGCACGTGCACGTTCACGTTCGGCGGCATTGGCTTCACGTTCCTTTGCGAGTAATTCTCGTTCTCCGCGTACCATCCCCCAGACATCTGCTGCGTGGCGAGACGCCGAGTGCAGGGCCGCGGTGTTGATGGAACCGAGTAAGGAATGTTCACCACTATCTCGAGGCCCAGGAACGGGCACCAGCGGAGCACCGGCTACTTTCTCCTCAAGTTCATGGAACATGGCGTTACTTCGTTGCCTAGCTTCGGCTTCTCTCTGACCTTCATTGTCCAAGAAGGCCTCGCGCTCAGGTCGTCGCATCTCGTATTCGTGGGGTGCCGCCTCTCGCCCCTCACGACGTGGAGGAAGTGGTTCCTCTTCCGTTACGGCGGAGCGTCTAGGGTGCTCCTCCTCTACTACAGTGAGGCGTCTAGGGAGCTGGGCACCCTCATCGTGACCTTCGAGAGGAGCAGGAGTGCGAGTGACCTCTCGTGTAGTTGGACAGATACCTGTGTCCCGCTCGCCTGGTGACACCTGCGGTTCTCCCGGTTGTGTAGGGCGTGGAAGGTCTGCTTCCTCCGTTTGGGGTGGACGTCTGCGCAGGCGACGAGGGTCACGGGGGTCTTCGTCCTCGTCTTCGTCAGAATAGGGGTGGCGATGTCGACGCCGGGGGTAATCGTAATCATCAACGTAGTAAGGCGGGCGTGGTCTGCGCCGTCGTGGATAGTAATAGTAGTAGTCGTCGTCGTCGTCGTCGTAATAGCCTCGGCGACTACGGGAGTAATAATAGCTATCAGAGTCAGATTCATACGTCGGCATCGGCAGGGTCACGACACTGGGTTCCTGATGAGCGTGGATATAAGGCGAACCAGGGGCAATTACTGGTTGCTCAGTGGGGGGGTGAGCAAAGTGCTCCGAGTGTGGAGAACGGTGAGTATGATGAGCACTTGCAGGCATCTCCTTCATCCCGTGTTCATGAGAAGAATTCGAATCTGCTCCAGAAGGACGTTGGGAGGGCGTCACTGGCTGTGGAAGAGCCATTGGAGAGGCCAGATGAATGACAATTGGACACGTCCGCGTCGGTAGGGTCACGACACTGGGTTCCTGATGAGTGTAAGTGGAAGGCGAACCTGGGGCAATTACTGGTTGCTCAGGGGGGGACTGAGCGAAGTGCTCCGGATGTAGAGAACGGTGGGTATGATAAGGACTGGCAGGCATTTTCATCATCCCATGTTCATGAGGAGACCTTAAATCCGTCCCAGAGGGAGGGTGAGAGGGTATCGCTGATTGTGGAAGAGCCATTGGAGGGTTCAGTTGAATGACGATTGGACCGGTGGCTGGTGCACCCGGCACGGGCATAACAGGAGGTGCTCCCTCGATAGTGATCGTTGGAGGAACCACCGGGGGGCCCATAGGAGGAGGACCCATGGGGTAAGGCCCACGTGCCAGCATAGGATCTTGAGGAGATGGGTGCATCTGGCCTGAAGGCAGTATATGTTGTTCTGCACGTGGTGCAGGCGCCGGGCGCATACCTGTATACTGCGAAGGGGGATAGTGTAGGGTCTCGGGAGAGAATATCCCCATGTCTGGGAATGGCGGGGCCGAGGTAGATCTTCCAGGAATAACGGAACTAGTACTCGTAGATCTTGACGTTCTTCTCGATGGCTGATATACAGAAGGAATTAGCGGGGGGGACTGCTGGATTCCGGTTATGTCGGGCGAGAGGGGAGCGCCTAGAGACTCCAAGGAGGGCCCAGAAGGTCGCGCGGCAGGCGCGTGAATACGGACGGTGCGCGCCAGATCTGACCACCGACGATGTAAACTCTCCAGGTCAGTCGATGATTCAGAAACAGATTCGACTTCAGCTCTCATGGTCCGGCCCGGAATGTCTTCGTGTCGCCTGTTAGTTGTAGACTCTTCCTCAACTTCCCTCTGCCTATCGAGTAGCATTTCAAGACGCCTTTCGATAGTATGGAGATGCTCGCGGATTTCAGCGCTGTCCTGGGGAACCTCCTTTCTCTGTCGAATCTCATCAAGCATGGCAGCCTGACCGTCCCAAAGCGCCTTGATTTGCTCCCTCTGCTCCAAAAGCATGTCTCGGAAGGTAGCAAGAGACGGCCCTTTCGCCACAGGGCTCACGGTCCTCGAGTCCACAGATGGTGCAGGGGGTGCAGCAGACAGTGGGATATGCGATGGGGACGAAGTTGAAGAGAGGGTGGGCCCAGGTGAAAGGTCCGAAGACGAGACGAGGGATGGCGTGATTTGCGAAGACGCCGATGACCAAGAAGGTGATCCTGCAACGACATATTCCTCTCCTGGTTCTTCCTCATCCTTAAGGCTGAGGCCATCCGAGCGATGGCTCGAGGAAAGGTATGGCATGCCTGAGTTGAAAGAAACGATCAATGATGCTCGTTTGAAGACTGAGGGGCGCGCTTACTTTTCTGCGAGCCTCGCAGAGGCTGAGAGATAACGCTACTTCCACCTACTGATCGGTCTTGATGAACAACTGGTGGCCGCGGCGGCCTTTCACAAACTACAGTGCACTCAGTGGATGTAAGTCGTGCTGTAAGAACCCTGAGAAAGGGTGCAAGTCGTCTTAGACAAGGCTTGTCTACAGCTTGGACGATGGCTTCGTCATCCAAAGGGCCACCGATCACCGGTCACCAATATAATCTGCGGGGCACTATATGTAGACCAGGTGCTCATTATGCGCCCGCAGTGGCAATGCGCACTGCCACTGCACCATCATATTAATCTTACCACCGTTACATTTATCGTAAGTGCCATGAAATACGATAAACATTTTGTTTCATGCACCTTGTAATAACAGGATAATTGGTACGATGGTACCAAGTCAGCTTGAGCCACGTAGCGGCAGCGGTAGCAAGGCCACCTAGTTGGGCCAACAATACCTGCCGTTGCATCTGCGAGGTATTGAATAGGACTCACCCTTGGATTGCCACCACAGCCAGGGTCATATCGGTGTCTGGGACATAAGCTTCCGTATATCACCTGGCACCATACAGTATGGCTCAGACAAGAGCCCCAAAAACAGATCGATTTTCGTACAAGTATCCTGGGTCAAATCCTTAAATTCCGAGGCCAGGAGTGACACGGTGAATATGCCAGGCAGGGAAACGTACAGATCCTATACGCCACAAAGATCAGATGAGCAGTGTCGGTGGCCCGCCAGTCTCGATATGACTCATGAGAATGGTGACCATGTAAATATACCATATATGTTATCAAATTTTGGGGACATCGCCTGTTCCAACGTGGGGGAAGTGCAGAAAGGAACACCACATGAACGCACAGAACAACCAGTGACGTTACTCGCGAATTAATTGATGCAGGCCCACGAATCTTAAAGGTTAGGAGAACCTGCACTCACGTTCTTGCAGTCGAGCTGACTCAATTCTCGCCACGACATCAAAGCATTGTCATTAAGCGGCCTGGACCACCAAGATGGTATAGGACCACATACCTGGCATGCTGTGCCCCTGCCTGGTGGGCCCACGATTGAACATGTGGGCAGCCCTAGCTTTGTTGCCCAAATGAGGTCCTTCGATATTCTTCCCGGATGAGATGTGCTGGACGGGAAGTGCTGGTATCGGTTCCTTTAGTCCGTAACAATAGTTTTGGTGGTTAAGTGACGGTCACCACGCCTCGCGTTCACCCCGTGCCGTTTAATCTTCAATGAGTCCGACATCAGAAGAAATTGACCCCAAATGCCTTTGATTTCTACTGATTGATCCTCGCCAGATATAAGAAGCACGCACTAGTCATATCCTTCGCATTTCTAGTCCAACGCGTCCACAGATGGCTACAGTGCAGCCTGTTAGAGTAAGTCCCCTTAGGCATCTTCAAAATTGAAAATTGACTTCAAGTACCCAGCGTAACGTGCGTCATATCCAGCCCGCCAAACGTGGAGACCAGGACATTCCAGTCCGCACTACGGACAAGAAGTCGCCGATGAAGCAGAGTGCGGGCAGCAAGCATCCAAGCGAAAATCACACACGTGACGTCGTCGACGGCCAAATCAATCACGAGCTTACCAAAGCTCGGTACCGATCTCTCGACCTGGCCGACCTTATGTTTGGCCATTTGGTGACGACCAGGCTTGCAAGAGATATTCTGGAACGATTTCTGGCTGATGGGACGGTGACTTGCGAGGAGATCAAGCCGAACGAAGAGGAAGGAACGCGCCACGCATTGAACGCTGCATATACTGACGCGGTGGCACACGCATGCATTCGCTCTGACGCGCCACTTGACGAGCCAGCTCCAGAGCCTGAGACGAAATATCAGTGGAGTTGGCCGAAATTTCCTACGACGCCCATCAATGAGAACAAGTTGGTCGCGTTCCTTAATAACATAGCCGACAGTGCTCTATCGAGTGCCAGGTCTATTCTCCAAGACGACTCGTTACAACCCAGGAACCGTTTCGCAGCCCCCGTCGATAAAAATCATGCTATCCCTCTGTCATATGAGCCCGACGGAGAGGACATGCGTCCAGACTTCATGGTCCTGCCACTGGCCGCTTTCAGCGATGACGAGGAGCTTGAAGTCAATGAGGCATACATTAATTTCACTGCTATACTCCTCGCCGGAGAATCGAAGAGTTCTCGCAACGCGAGGGAAGGTCTTATCCAAGTGCAACGATATATGAGAGGAATCAAACGCGCTCAACCGTGGTTGAGGTTTGCGACTGGCATGACGATTGGCAAAGACTTCGTTGCTCTCCTACGCGGTGACTGTAGCGGAATAGAACGCATCGAACTATCACTGACCGATGGTCGAGGGTGCATAGAGTTCATTCGCATCATCCTCGGCATTGTCTTGGCGGACAAAAAAACATTTGGTCACAACCCCGACGTAGAAATTGGGGAGAAGGATGTCAGTGTGGATATTCCTGAAATACGCTCCGCAGCCACGTCCCGCACCGGCCCAAACTTTATGACCTCAGGCTCTACCTCTCAATCCGCCGTTCCGCCAACCTTCAGTGAATATGGTTCAGATCCGGGGACCCCTTATTCCGCTTCTAGTGATCTCCCAAGAGTTGATCAGCCTTCCGGAACATCCAGCACTGGCTCGAAGAGTGGTACCACTTCAACCGGATCTAAAAGAGGACCTGACGATGATATGAGTCAGGGGAAGCGATCGAAGAGAAGGAGGAGGACAGTCGCACTCCGTGCCTTTGTTCCTGTTCGAGTGCACGGTCGCCAGTGCACCGGCATCCTATTTACTTCGGGTTCCATACGCGGTAGAGGAACAACGGTGTATGTCGTCGTAGGGGCCGACGATGGTAAGACGTATTTCGCTCTGAAAACATCTTGGCAGGATGTTGCTCGCGCAGGCGATCAGGCGGCCGTTTTGAAGAAACTTTCTGAGCATAAACCGCATCCCAATGTCATTATTCCATCAAAGTGCGCATTGCTGTGGCTACACGACCAGTACTCATCATCATCGACTTTAGGTTGTTTGACCCCATGGCCAAGGACGGTGGGGTTGACTCGACCCTTGGATCGATCAGGGCACTGTTAAACGAGGAAATGCAACAACTGAGGGTGGAAAATCGGATTCTAACTGTGATGATATCCGAGCTGTGGCGTCCCGTGGCATACTTCTGGAGTCCTCACGATTTCGTGAGGGGAGTGATAGGCGCGTTGCTTGGTATGTAGACACTTACATGCTCACATTGGTAACTGATAAGCTGGTATGAAGGCCATCAATATTTATGTGAAATTGGCATCCTTCATCGCGACATCAGCGAGAACAACATTGTTCTTTCTCTTTGTCGGGGTGGACTGGGGGCATTGATAGATTTTGACATGGCCATTATTGGACGTTCTAACATGCACCAGGAGTCTCCGCCACCTCCGAGGATACATACGGACATACTTGCTTCCCTCCTACAGCCTTCTTTCCCCATGCTACCGGACGATAAGCCATACAAGGCGCAGCGCACCGCAAGTAGCTTTTCTTTTCATACGCAACCTATGGCTTATGGTTTCACCAGGGTACAACTCCATATATGTCTATAGGCGTCCTTAGGGGAGAGCCCCATACTCACTACGATGACATAGAGTCCTTCCTTTATGTTCTCGTTCTTTTTTTCCTTTCGTATAAAGGTCCTCTCCGCAAAGAGGCACTCACCCTGGCATGAGTGCAGGGCTTTGTTCAGCCTCTGGGAGCTGGTCGACTACCACACGTTACATCGTGGCCAGACATGTTTGAGCGATGGGCAAGCGGTAGCCACCAAGAGATATCAAATTACAAAGCAGGTGATCTCAACGCTGTCTCCCACGCGACTTTTATGCGACGGTCCTATCCGCATATTCGCTCAAGATGGGATCCTAGTTCGCGGACCACAGCGCCTGCCGTTGCCGACTTGATCTTGAAGTGCTGGATTTTGTTTTCTCGTCATGACCTCAAAGTCGCACACAATCAGTTCATCGAAGTTCTTCAGGAATGGTTGAAACAGTATGCAGATGATGAAGGCAACTACGTTTATCCATGTGGTGACTAGAATATATTGTCGAATGTATTGTTTGACTTTCAATGCGTGGCCATGTCAAGCCGCATGCCGTGATTTATACTTGTCATACTTTTTCATTGGATGTGGGATTGTGCTGCATTCAGCGAAATTTCCAAGCCTTGCTAAAGACACTGCGCCCCGCGGTAGCCCAACTGCGCACTTATGCCTCGCCTACAAGATTTCCCCCTCGAGACGACGGTAATTATAACTCCCATCGTGCTCTGGGGATATGACTGCGTGAATGACTAAAACCAAGTTAAACACTGGAAAAGCATGAGATAAATATCTATTTTGCGAATGCGGTATCCGCAATGCAGAGCGAGATCATGTGAGACATGGAGGAGTCGTCCACGTTGTCAAGAGCGATTCGTTACGAACACAAACAGAGAGAGGGACTCTGCTCAAGGTCGAGCATCGATCAGGTGGTTCTACCAAATAATGCCCATTCGCCGAAGCAACGGCAGAGAAGGCGAAGTTGCGTTTTCGCAACGCCATCCGAAGGTACGGCCCAGCTTCCAACCTGGACAACACGTTGAAGAGAAAATGCACTTCGAGAATGCAGGAGGGGGGAATAGTGTACTCGATGTCAGCGTCGGAAGCGTGCTCACGACGCCACGTCATGAAAGCAATAAAAACATTGGTAAGTACGAACACATACAGGTGCGATAGATATGGACTCATTCATATGATATGGGGGTGACGAGGGTTGAAGGCGCAGAGGTGGGAATTCCAACCTGGTGAAGGCCATGCCGCAGGGTAATATATCAAGGTGATTGGAACGATGGTACCAAGTCAACCAGAGCCACCTGCAGGGGACAGGAAGGAGGTCACCCTGGTTAGTCCAGCGGTAAGTGCCGCTTACGAGGTACTGGCTAGGACTGACCCGTGAAGTGCCACTATGGCCAGAGTCTCATGAGAGTCAGGGGAGTCGGCTGCTGCACAATCGGGTATATGGCCTGGTACCATATGGATCAGACAGACAGATCTATTGTTGTGCAATTTGTTCTGGATGAGATCCTTGGACTCCGAGGCCAAGGGTGACATATCGCCGGGGAATGAGTCGGGCACGGGAATGTACAGATCCTGCAGGTCACATGAGCATGTCAGCGATCCGCCGGCCTGGGAGTTTCGATGAGAATCACAACAAGCGGAAAAGGGTGCAGACGGTAATATACAATACTTCTTATCGAATTTCAGGGACATCGCTCGTTTCAAAGTGTTGGATCTGCAAAGGGAACACCATATAGACGCAGAAAAAAGGCAGTGACATTTGTCGCAAGTTAATTGATACATGATCCGATGTGGAGAGGCAGGCTCACGAATGTTAACGGCCGGAAGAACCCACTCGGTCGTTCTTGTTCTCGCAGCCGAGCTGACTCGATTCTCGCCCTGACATCAAAGCATTGTCACCAAGGAGCCTAGAACACACTTCCGCCAAGCGGGTACAAGGCTGCACACCTGGCGTGCTGTACCCCTGCCCTGGTGGACCCACGATCGAACAAATGCGGACAGTGCTAGCTTTGTTCTCCGAATGAAAGTCTTCAATGACTTCACGAATGGGTTCTGAAGACGCACTAAGATCTGGTATGGGTTCTTTACGCCTGTAACGATAGTTTTGGTGGTCAACTAATGGTCACTTGCCTCGCGACACCCCGTGTCGTTTATCATGCAATGAGTCCGACATCAGAATAAATTGACCCCGAATGCCTCTAGTTTCCGCTCATTGATCCTCGCCAGATATAAGATGCACGTACTATTCATATCCCTTGCATTTCTAGTCCATCCACCAGTCTAAATGCGTCCACGAATGGCTACAGTGCAGCCTGTCAGAGTAAGTCCCCTAGGGCATCTTGAAGATTAAGATTTGACTTCGAGTACCTAGCGTAACGTGCGTCATATCCAACCCGCCAAACGTGGAGACCAGGACATTCCAGCCCGCACTACGGACAAGAAGTCGCCGATGAAGCAGAGTGCAGGCAGCAAGTATCCAAGCGAAAATCACACACGTGACGTCGTCGACGGCCAAATCAATCACGAGCTTACCAAAGCTCGGTACCGATCTCTCGACCTGGCCGACCTTATGTTTGGCCATTTGGTGACGACCAGGCTTGCAAGAGATATCCTGGATCGACTTCTGGCTGATGGGACGGTGACTTGCGAGGAGATCAAGCCGAACGAAGAGGAGGAAACGCGCCACGCATTAGACGCTGCGTATACTGACGCGGTGGCGCACGCATGTCTTCGCTCTGACGCGCCACTTGACGAACCTGCTCCAGAGCCTGAGACGAAATATCAGTGGAGTTGGCCGAAATTTCCTACGACACCCACCAATGGGAACAAGTTGGTTGCGTTCCTGAACAACGTAGCTGACAGTGCTCTATCGAGTGCCAGGTCTATTCTCCAAGATGACTCGTTACAACCCAGGAACCGTTTCGCAGCCCCCGTCGATAAAAATCATGCTATCCCTCTGTCGTATGAGCCCAATGGAGAGGACATGCGTCCAGACTTCATGGTCCTGCCACTGGCCGCTTTCAGCGACGACGACGAGCCTAAAGTCAAGGGGGCATACGTTAATTTCACTGCCATGCTCCTGGCCGGGGAATCGAAGAGTGCTCGCAATGCGAGGGAGGGTCTTATTCAAGTGCAACGATATATGAGAGGTATCAAACGTGCTCAACCGTGGCTCAGGTTTGCGACTGGCATGACGGTTGGCAAAGACTTCGTTGCTCTCTTACGCGGTGACTGCAGTGGAATAGAACGCATTGAACTTTCACTGGCCGATGGTCGAGGGTGCATTGAATTCATTCGGATTATCCTCGGCATCGTCTTGGCGGACAAAAAGGCATTTGGTAATAACCCCTACGTAGAGATTGGGGAGAAAGATGTCAGTGTGGATGTCCCTGAACTACGCCCTGCAGACCCCCCGCGTACGGTGACGTCGGACTCCGCTTGTCAATCCTCCATCCCGCCAACCTTCAGTGGATCTACTTCAAAGCCGAGGACCTCCTGTTCTGCTTCTAGTGATCCCCCACGTGCCGACCAGCTTTCTGCAACATCCAGCGCCGGCTCCAAGAGTCGTACAACTTCAGGTGGGTCTAAAAGAGGCCCTGACGACGAAATAAGCCGGGGACAAAAGTCGAAGAGAAGGAAAAGGACAGTCGCACTGCGTGCCTTTATTCCTGTTCGAGTGCACGGCCGCGAGTGCATCGGTATTCTATTCACTTCTGGCTCCATACGCGGCAGAGGAACAACCGTGTATGTCGTCGCAACGGCCGGCGATGGTAAGACGTATTTCGCTCTGAAAACATCTTGGCAGGATGTAGCTCGTGCAGACGATCAAGCGGCAGTTTTGAAGAAACTCAGTGACCACAAACTGCATCCGAACCTGGTTATCCCATTAGAGTATGTAGTAATATGATCGTATAACGAATAGTTATGGTTATTTGCTTCAGGTTGTTCAAACCCAAGGCTGATGACGGGAGGGTCGACTCGACGCTTGGAACGACCAGGGCCCTCGTAGACGAAGAAATACAACAACCCAAGGTGGAGAACCGTATCCTGACTGCGACCGTGTCCGAACTGAGGCGACCCGTGGCCTACTTTTGGAGTCCACACGATTTTTGGGAGGGGGCTTATAGGCGCTCTGCTTGGTACGCAGCTAAATTTGCAGTACATTCCCCTTAGCTGATAAGTTGGTCCAAAGGCCATGAATACTTGTGCAAAATAGGCATTCTTCATCGCGACATCAGCGAGAATAACATTGTACTCCCTCTCTGTCGCGACAAATTAGGAGATGAATTGGGGGCACTGATAGATTTTGACATGGCTGTTGTAGGACGCCCCAACATGCATGAAGAACCGCCGTTGCTTCCTATGCAGCAGGACGCCGATGAGATATTTTCTCTCGCCGAACAACGTTCCTCGCCCTTACCATCAACTGACGAGCCGTACAGGGCGCAACGTACCGTAAGCAGCTGTTCTTACCACACGCAGCATACGGTTTATCGTCCTACCAGGGTACGACGCCGTACATGTCTATTCGTGTCCTCAGGGGAGAGTCCCATACCCATTTCGATGACATAGAGTCCTTCCTCTATGTCTTAGTCCTTTTCTTCTTTTCGTATAAAGGTCCACTCGAGGAGCAAGCGCTCAAAAACGCACGAGTGCATGGGTTTATACAGCCATTCGGAGAAGGCCGGTTGCCACACGTCACGGCGTGGCCAGCCATGTTTGAGCGGTGGACCAGCGACAGCTTCGACGAGATATCACGCCGGAAGGCAGGTGACCTGAACACCGTCTCTCATGCGACTTTCATGAGACAGTTCTATCCGCATATTCTTGAGCGGTGGCCATCTAATTCGCGTGGATCGATAGCACCGCGTGCCATTGGCATGTTGATCTCAAAGTGTTGGTCTATGTTTTCTCGTCAAGAACTCCGAGTTACCCACCATCAATTCATCGAGGTTCTTCGAGAATGGTTGAAGCAGTATGCAATTGAGGAAGACAAGTACGTTTATCCATTCGATGTCAACTAGGGTATGTTCTCGAAGGCATGCTGCTGGACTGTTAATGCGTGGTCACGTAGCGTAGTTCTTACATATATCATGACTCGTGCTTGTCATATTTGCTGCAGTGACAATTTGTAGATCCGGGTAGAAACTGTGTATAAATATTGCTAGAACTTGAAGTGTCTACGGACTTCCGCCTTGTTAGGCCGAAAGCCGCGCCGGATTTCTAGATTCGGATGTTCCAGGGACAGACAATACACCGCAAGGTCCCTTGAAAGTTGAAGACCCGGCTGGAAGGAGGTACGCGCGATCAGTTACTCCAAGTTCCATAGGGACCGCTCTCCGGGAGCAACACGAGGCTCGGGAATCAGGACGACATGTAGTTCACGCCATCGTTTACGACCGGACCCATCAAATGATGGAGTACGTCCTCATCTTCCCTTCCAATTCTGACGGCTGTACAAATTGAAATAGACATTGGAGGAGCCAACGTGCATGAAATAAATATGTATTCTACTGATGAGGTATCTGCAATGCAGACGAGTGAAGTCGTGTAAAGAGACGTAGAAGAGTAGTTCATCATGTCAACAACGGGTCGTTACAGATACAATAAGGGGGAGAGAAGTGCAGTCCACGGTCAAGCAGCGATCAGGCGTTCCTTTTCATACGATGCCCATCTGCTGAAGCAGGGGCACCTTCTCCAACAAGAGCGCTTCGTCGCCCGTCTCTTCTAGAGTGGGAATATGCTGGGCACCGCTTAGCGAGCGTGTACAATTCAAATGTGATCGCCAACTTACCGATATGAAATCGAGTTCTGCCAGTGGTTGCTGCAGAACACGCGTTCGACATGAGTCACGGTGTAATATTACAGAGGCAAAGAGCGGCGGGGGGTCGATATAAGGGCAAAACTTACCATCTTTGTCTTGTGGTATACCTTGTAGCCAACATAGAGACACAAAATAACGGGGAGGTTGATATCTGCATGTCGTTCATAATGAATCAGCGACCAGCCGCCCTCCAACATGTGTAGGACCATGCACTCACATGAAGCAATAAACGATGAAGCGCTGAACGTCCAGAAGACCGAAATGCCGCTGATGAGGATGTAGAAGATGGACCTGTTCATCGTGCGGGTCGGTCATCTCAAAGGAGAGTACACCGAAGAAGGGAGTTATGCCTACCAAAAGATGGCCCACATCGCAGCGTAGGGTTGTAACGGAGATCTGTATATTCCTCGGGGGACGATACCGTGGAGTTTGAGGCCGTAATCTGTGTGATGAGTAGGGATGTCTTGTCAGAAATCAGTCGGGCTCAAAGGCAGGTCGTTCATACAGTATCTGAGATAGGTGATATTAATGACTGTCCATCTGTGTAAGGTTGAGGGTCAGGAATAAGTAGTGACACGAGGGAAGAGGTGGGTTACGTACCCAATGAGTCCGCACATGGTGGCTAACGGGAAGGTCAGCAAGGCGCCCTACACAGCGATCGTAGAGCAACAATACATACACAAGCTGACGAACCAACTGGATACGTGTCAGTTATGTAGTGCCACCAAGAACAGACCAAGACTGTACATACTTGAAGACGGTAGAAGCACCCGCCGATACAGTCATAAATGCCAAAAGCGAGAACATGCCCTGATAAATTTCACGTCAAAGATGGTAAATGAGGAGGATGACCCGAAGACACGCACTGCGACGACCACTGCGACCCATGGGAGACCACTCTGTGTACATGTCGTAAAGATCTTCGGGCCTTGCTTTTGCACCGCAAGACCGTAGAGAATGCGAGAAGCCGTGAAGACACAGGTGTTCGCGGACGAGTACGCGCTCAGTATAATGATGGCGTTGATGATAGATGGCAGAACTAACGGGCAAGACAAATGTTGTAAGCTATAATGCCATAACAGAGTAGAGTTGGAAGTACCTTTGACGCCTGCGAGTTCGAAAGCTAACACGAAAGGGGACAGACTGATGCCGTTGAGGACGATCTTAGGCACCGCTAACATGAATGTCCTCACCTGGACAAGTCCGGATAGTTCGACGGAATCAGCATGCCCACGATAATGACCGAACATAACTAGCACAGGCAGGCAGTAATGAACACTAGAATTCGCCACTACGGTGATTCATATGCTCACAAAGAAAAAGACGAGACGGAAGACGACGAATTTCATTGCCCTGATGATATTCGTTCGGGGCTGCACTGACTCCGCTGCGCCGCTAGATGAGGATGTCTGTCAGATACAATGGACACGGAACGATGCTACGCCAGGGACTAACATGGCAATGAGCTCGAAGCCACTGACAGAGTATGCGGCGGGAACAATAGCCACAAGCAAACCAAGGAAGCGTCCTGCGGCCCCAGGTTCAAGTGCTGTGTGGATACCGTAAATATATATTTCCAACGCGAAAGGGTCTGTACTTACTTGAAACCATGGGCCCAGGATCCTTCCAGTACTAGCATTGCTCGCGTTCATAATGGTAACTTTAAATATTGATGGATCTCACCCGGAATCCAATTCTGCAGAAACACCATCAGGGTGGCTCTTAATCTGGAACTGAAGACGAACCTATCGTGATTGGGTCCTCCACCTAAACTGATGACGAGCCCGCCAATGATCTATGCGGTCACCCAGATATAACGACGCAACAGAGAGCAGGAGGCATATACGAACCAAGGTGATTGCAAGCAGGACTACAGCACAACAATGACATGGTTAGTGGGTACTCGTAGTGCGAGGAGCAGCCAACTTACTCTTCAATGTTGCAAACACTACTTCAGCTAGATCGTAGTGAGCACCATGCACAACACTACCGAGGCTTGTCACGTACAGTTTCCAAACCAACTGACATGTATACATTGATCAGATGACTGTGAACCACATATGCTACTGAACTGACCGGACACCAAAAAGATTGATGATGAACAATCCCACTACAGTGGCGGCTACATAAATTGCCGTATGGTTTGGCTAGTAGGCGGGCACCCGCGTGAGCATCGAAGACTCCACTAAGAAAATGATGGTGTACGAACGTTGGAATCCCAGAAACTGACAAACGCGGTCAATGCCGTTATCTCTAACGGTATGGCAATAGCGGCGTACTTAATCGTCGTAAGCACCAGTAAAGAAAGACGAATAAATGTGATAACTCACATAGCAGTAGTTCTAAAACGAGAGGGAATATTAATGGAAGATATCTATCAAGCGGAAAGACACGGACCCATCCAAGCTGAGAAAACTAGGTCAGCAACAGTCATTTAGGCGAGTTGTAGACTCTAGACGTACCGCAAAACCTGCAGCGGGATCCAACCACCTCGCAACTGTGGAAGTAAGTACATCACTCTCCATTGTGCCAGGAATCAAGGGCTGACGTACCATAGTGGATTACCGAACCAGATATTGGAGCGAACGCGCCCATTTCTCCTATCGACATAATCGTACTGAGGCGAGGGGAAGGTAAGCACTTGGATTCGAACGTGGGACCGAACTTACGCATAGACGACAGTAGAGACATGCAAATAGACCAATAATGCACCCAGGGGACCAGTCAGCGCAAGGATCTCACCCAGGCCGAAGAAGAGGCCCGTTCCAATGCACCCCGCAATCTAGACAGGCTTCAGTGACAAGCTCGTTAAGCTGAAACATAATTCCGCTCACGGCAATCCTAGAGGCGAAGAGCGCAACGGTAAGTAATGCTGTATAAATAGTTCGTCCCACTTACATTTGAATGTGCTGCCTGCCCAGCTGACGCTTGACTTTGTCAAGATCCCCCTGATACTGGAAGGCATTGTTGTTTGCCAATATCTTCTCCGGTACGGGGGATAACGGTGGGCTCGGGAACGGGGAGCTAGGAGCTGAGGCCTGTAGATCGACCGCCATGCAGTACGAACTGAAAGGGAGGGGAAACACAAAACTTGTTCTGAAGCGACTGCATGCTTAGGGTACTATTTATCGTGGCCCGCTCTATTTTTGCTTGTAGTACGACATTGCAGCCGTGTGCATGAAGCTAAACAGCAAGCAGTGCCGATCAAATGGTCATCGGCTACTCCACGACTGCACCCGTCTCGGGACGGCGTCGGGGTTTCAATTGCATGCGAACTCACCTTCGGTCGCTTTTTTCTTTCTTTCTTCCAACGACAATGTGTTGCAAGGCAAGTCTCAATTCCCTCTTCTCGATTTCTTTTTCTGCACGAGATGAATACAAATTCACAAAAGTTCAAGCTCAACAGTCTGATGGACTCGCACTCCAGCTGCTGACTTACACATCTGCAATTCTGAACTTTATCACTCGTTTTTTGTGCCATTCAGATAGGCTGACCATACTGTTACTTTTTCAGGTGCTTGCGGGGAACTTTACCAGGCATGCCCCGAAGGTGCGTGTAACTCTAGATTGGCGACAGTTGTGTACATCCTCTGCACTGCCGGTTGCTTTTGTACGCTCGTAAATAGTAATATTAACGATGGTAGTTATACAGTTCAGGATTGCAAAGATACGAGGAAGTGAGCCACGAAGTGCAAGGTATGTAAAAGCGCTATAGCGCAGTTCCACGCTCGAAGCTGGCACGAATCTCTGCAGTATACTTGTCGTAATATCTCGCAATCTGAATCGTCGAAAGACTGATTAGAAAGTATCATGAAAGAAAGGCGAAGATCCCTGACCTTCTTGTTGAATACACGATTCCGCTCGTTGATATACGTGATATCGCCCTCGTCCTCGTTGTGCCTCTTGCGCGAAAACTTGGCTTTCTTATCGACGCTGTCAAACAAGTCGTAAGCGGGTCGACACGGGGCCACAGGGAGACAGAAACGGACTCTCGGTTGAGCTTACTGATTACCCGGTCGATAGCTTCTTCGGAAGGCTTGTTATCAGCATAGAGCAGCGTGTTGGCATCTCTATAGAAGGCATCCACAGTCATGCGTTGTTCGACCGTCGGGACCATCTGCTGGAATAATTAGCTCGTCTCTCACTACGAATATCATTCGAGATACACAAACCTGGCCACCACTTGGGTCGAACATTGTCAAGGCACCTGATGAACCAGAGGGCGCGGAGCTGCCTGATTCCAATAGAGTCCCAGCAGCCAAACCCAAGGCTTGCTCCTTCTGCTTGTTGTATACTTCCATGTTGGGTTTAAGAAAGTCCAAATCCTTCTTATACCGTCGATGTGCGGCATGCGCGTCATCTACAACCACACATCATTCATCCGTTGTTTGCATGAAATAACCTGCAATAAACGTACCGTGAAACTCGAAATCCGCTCTCCGAGCCTTTCTTGCCAACTTGTTCTCCCAATTTTCGTTCTCCTCTATCGTCCACTCCCAATTCTTTGCCCGCTCGATATCCTCCCCTCGTTCCTCCGCTTCTGCCTGGGTCCGGAGCGTCTCAGCAAGTTTTTTCTGGCGTTCTAGGCGTGCCATATCGCGTGCGGTTAACTTAGCTCTTGCAGACTCCTCAATGAGTGACTGGCGATTGGCTTTCGTGGATGTACGCTGGTTTCATCAAAGTGAGACATTTCTATCTACCACGAAGAAAGATTCTGACAAAAACAGACCATTCTAGCCCGGAGCTTGTCCAGCTTCGCTCTCCTATCCTCCATGGTCACCGTTGTCGACTCAGAATTACCACCGCCCGTCTCCTCAGTGCCTTCAATGCCACTCTGCTCGAGCTCTTGCGGCTCGGGAGAGCTCTCTACATCTTCGTCACTCTTCTCATTCGAGGACGGTACATCATCTCGAATGTCATCTTTCGGCGTCGACGAGGATGGGGAACTTGTCATGGTGGTTTACGATACAACAGCATCGCCCTGGAAGGTGGCAATTTTTGATGACGTAATCACAATGCCAAAAATATTCTTCATGCACATCTTTATCTTACTGAACACCGAGGCAGTAGTACTGAATGGAAGTACTTGACGGACAACTTCAACGCCCGGGGAGCTCTGCACCACCTCCGAGTTACTCCTTTGCACCGCACATACTTCAGCAGTGCGCCCCGGGAACAATCCAGTGCTGCGGTGACGTATGTACCACGGTACAAATTGATCACAGCCCACTATGCGTGCAGCCTTTTCTGCATCGGGTGCAGTCCCGTTTCGTATGGTGCCTGGGCGCCAGACCGTCAGAATTAAACGACTCCAAAATGTCAGTAAGTGGCGGTAGTTCAACGTTCAAGCACCACCGCACTGTCCATGGCAACAGCCAAATGGGCGGCACGCGGCATGCGGCATGGATCCAGTCGTTCTTGACTTGGAACCACAGGCGATAATTTGGGGACAGAAACCGGATAGGCGAGCTGGAGTCTTGCCTTGGCTTCCAGCGCGTTCACCTGGCACGTCGACCCCGAAGACCGCGGCAACGGAGGCCCTTTTCTTCCCGTCCATCACCACGGGGAAGTTATTTGAACGAATTTAGTGGGATCCCGATGGCGTCAGCTGATCCCTTACAAAGGTAGCGGAATGGCATCTAGTACATGACAATATGCGGCCTCAGATAAGATTATCGAACAGTTAGAACATGGAAATGACAGTTACCATCAGCTGCCTACGTGCGATTGATTGGCCCTTGATGTCCTCTGCAAATTGCGCGTCGGCGGAGAGGACGAGTGCGTATATATCACTCTACCAAACCAACCCAGATAGCGCACGCCTCTGTCGTACATCGGATATTTTGACGTTCAGTACTTAAGACGTGCACATGAATATAGGTGTAGGTACGCCATCTACATGTGCACCTATAAATCCCTTCGGAGACGAGCAAGGTCGCTACGTACACACAAACCATCTGATACCACACCAACCAGATGGTATGATGTCGAAGCTCCCAAGACATACAACGTTAGAACTCAAAGCTTTTGTTCAAGTCCTCGTGCAAGAGATCCCGCATGCCCGGTGGGAGGAGTGGGTCGCCGCCTTCTCTGATATACCCTAATTACGGTTCGAAGAAGAGGATGAGAGGTACCGACGAAAGAAGACAACGAGACATACTGAAGGGCATCTCGACGCTCTCACGGGCGTTGAACCGGATGGTAGGGAAGTCCTACCAGACGAACCTAGTTAGAACCACGAAGCTACTAGGCTAGGCAACATACGACGTATGGTATCTCCTCGAGAGGAACTGTCCAGGCGTTTCAGAACCGGCTCCACTTCAACCCGCATTGGGCGAAAATCGATGAGCAACATACCTCCATCGTCAACGACGCGCTTCGTGACTGCCAAGGCAGTGTCGGTAGTCATCTGCACGGGTCCAAGATGTCGTGAAGGGAATCCCAGCCTGCGGAGTTCGGAAGTGCGATCCCGGGGTGGGTCATCGCCTACCACCCTCAGGGCGGGTAAAGAGGGATGAACAATAACTACTGAAAGAACGTAGCTTACCGAGGATCCCCTACGATTCATGGAATGTTGAGTCATTCATGAAAGCGGATGATTTGACGTACCCCAAACAAAAACCACCCGAACTCATCTTTATCCCCTGGCTGGAGGGCTTTGTCCGCCTTGGGATCGAGCAAACAAACTTTTGAAAGTGGTACATTCTTCTGCTGGAGTAGCTCCAAAATCGATACTGAGTGCACCGCATACCTAGCAAGCCTGTCTTCCCCGCGCTTTTTGCTAAACGATGACAGCTTAGATCCAAGGGAGCTCCCCGCATTAGCGGATAGGCGTGCGAAATGCACCGACGCAGATGGGCCGGCGAGGCTTATCATGTGCTATATATTTCGTTCGACATCCATTTACACGTTGGAGGCCTCAGTGGGAAATGCGTTGGCGTCTCGTGTATTCGAAAGGGACTCACACAGTACTCGAGTTCAACCCAAGGGGGCAAGCATGCTGGTGTCGATTCGTCCTCTTCCATGTGCTCTTCATCGAGACGGCAAACGTGAATTTACGTAGTACGTAGTCGAGAATCATACCACCATTGAGTTAGGTAACATGTTACCAGTGCCCATCCGATCATACGGTGATGATGACGATGGGTGGGAATGAGAGAAGCAATGGAACGAGCGAAGGATTAGCGGTTCTGTAAGATGTTGGACCAGGTTAAAACGTACCGATCACGTACGTGTATCCCATTCTTCTAGGTCTCTGAGTCCTGCTTTTCAACTTAGCGGTCCCGATATTACCGCGATCGGAGCGTTTGTAGATAGTCTTGCTGCTGCCACGACAGGGGCGTTATACCGGTGCAAGGCCAACGTCGGGCCTACAGATCCCCGTGGTGAGAAGGGGTAAAACTTATCCACGACAGAACTGGCTTCGTGACGACAGTGGCTCACCTAATTCGTTCCGGCTGTGGTTCTTGGAGGACTAATGAAACGCAGCCGAGTTAGCAAAGCACTAAAATCCCATTACTCTCAGCAAATATGAATGTCTTTACTACACCCCGTCAAAAGAAATAAGTCTCGGTGAGGTATCATTCATAGTCGGTGAATGCTTATAAGGTATACGATTACTCTCTCCAGCCTGCTGGTCCTCACAGGAAGAGTGACTTTCACGCCTTCCTCTTCCCAAGCACCTTGACCACGCTCGCTTTCACGACTCCCGCAGCCTTTTCTATCTCCTTCTTTGTTAGCGCAGCTGTGACGGCTATCCTCACAGTCGGCCTCGTCTCTATCATCTCCTGACCCCTTAACCTCTTTGCACGCGTAATAAATACGCCATTTGCAAGAGCGTCCTCGACAATGTCTTGCAAGATTTTCTCTTCCGCCTCGTAGTCGAAAGAGGGTCCAGTAGGTGGGGGCATGACCGTCGCTGGACTGCTTGCTATCCCATTCGCCGATCCATTGGCAGTGGAAGGAGTTTTCAAGTGGAAATGCACAATAGGACTCGCCCGGTGTCCTACCACAGTAATGCCCTCGGTCTTCTCAAGCACGGCCCTAACAGCCCTCACGTTCTCTTGCAGCGTTGTCAGTGCCGAAGGCGTATTCCGCAAATACGAAATTCCTTCGGAGCCTGCGACTGCCAGAAGCGGGGGCATCGAAGCCGAAAACACGAATGAGGTACCGTTGATACGCTGTGGTGGAGGCGAAGGTAGACATGTAGAAAAGTGTGGCACACAATCATTTAGTATCGAGTCAACCAAGAAGTAGGTGGCAGTCTCACTTGATGCTCAGTTACGATTGTGGAGCCAGTACAAAATCCACCAGCAGAGCAAAGGCCATTGGCGACAGAGCCAATTAGCATGTCGACTTGAGAAGCCTATTGAGCGTGAAGTGAGATTGAGATGAATAAATGGCATGACATAATGCGCAAGGGACACGAGAAACGGAAGAAAAATGGCCGGAATCAAAGGAGTTGGGTATAGGGGTCGCAAAACAAAGTGAGAAAGGAGGATGAGGACTTCGAATATGAATGGGGATAAAGGAAAGGAAAAGGAGACTCACTGGAACGTTGTACAACTCCGTAAGGCCCCTCCCGGTCCTACCGACCGAACCAAAGGAGATACTTTCATCCAGAATGAGTCGATACTTGTACTTGAGCTTCAACTCAATCTGCCACATACACGCTCGTCAGCACTGAATTACGGCCTCAAGCCGTGTGGAAAATGCGGGTAGATATAAAGCGCTGGGGAGAGATCACCTACCAACTTGGGCAAATCTACAATCTCCCCATCCCTCTCAAAAATCCCTTCAGTAATTATAAATCGCCTGGTAATAGGCGCGCCTCTCTTTCTCCTGTCCTTCTCCACACTAACCAACACATCCTCCAGGCTCTTCAAATCATTATGGTCATACCACCGCACAGTGGAACGGGATATCTGGATGCCTTTCTGAATTGCAAAGTTGACGGCGCGATCTGCAACGATGACGTCTCCACGTTTACAGAAGGCAGGGATGACAGAAGATATAGTGATGAAGCCTTGCGAGTAGAGGATGGTGGACTCTGTGCCAAGGAAGTCTGCGATGTCTCGCTCTAATTCAAGATGAACATCTGCGCAAAAAAAGGGTGAGTGAGCATCATATTCCTACTTTCCCTGGCGCTTTATCACACCGTAGGCCAACAAAAGACGGACGAGAAAGAAAAAAAAAAAAAGAAACCTACCAACCGTCCCGTAGAACCCAGGTGGCCCGCAACTTCCCAGCCCATATTTTCTCAGCGTCTCTATGGCTCGTTCCTTAATATGTTCGTTCCCAGCAAGGCCAGCAAAATTGTAACTGGCCAGATTTATAACGGTCTTGCCTGTGGACAAGATCTTAGGTTTAGGACCGTTAGGACCGGCGATCACAGGCACAGACGCAAGGTCGCGCTGTTCCCATTCCGTAAGTGGTGCACTAAGAGGCTCGGGTGTCCACTCGTCGACAAGTTCGTCAACTTCCTGGGTTATGAGTCAGTCGACTCAATACTCATGGATACAACTGAAACAAAATAGAGGCGGATTTATTTGCCAACAGCGCACCTTCTCGCTGAACTTGATCAACTTTCCCTCGCTTTTATCCCTACTTCTTGACTGCATCAAGGTTCGCACCGCAAACACAATCAGAATCAGCTCTAATACAGTCCGACCCGGATCGTTCTGGTGCGAAGAACGGACATAGCGCGCAATGACTGCTGAGCCAGGGACCTTGTAGAAAGTGCGCTCGAGTTGAGCAAGCATAACTGTGAGCCAAGTCAGCAGAGGCTCCAAGGACGTATTGCCGGCCGCTGTGTTCGGTGTGGTCAGTTCAATTGACGGAACTGGGATGGAAGACATCTTTCGCGCTGTCGTTCCTTGAGTAGACCAAGGTAGGCGGTGTGCAGCGTCCTTCCGCAGGCTCAAGGCAACAAACGGAAGTGCCCACGCTCCAAAACCTATTTGCCGGTTGTTGGTGTCTTACGTAAGATTTCAGACACGTATGAAGCAGACGTGGTGCACGACATGTAAGTATCATGATGAGCGTGAGTGGTTGATTAGGCGTTGAAGGACTGGGCAATCCTATGCCCGACCGACGATCAGCAGATTGTACGGCCTGTACACCATGAATCAGAACTCCGAATGCGGGTTGGTCGGATAGTTCATTTAGTCTGGGTGGCCCTGCAGGCCCGGTCAACTGGAGAGTCTACTAATGAGGCAGGTTCACTGGCGTGCTATGGCCTTGTTAACTTCGTGCCAGTTACCGCGTCGCGTCGGCTCACCGTGACCTCTAGTTATTGTGCGTCGTGGCTATCCGTGTAGGTGTGTGCCTGCTGCAATTGATATTCCAAAGCTCTCGCACTGACCATCCATGGACCTCTCGCACACGTGCGGAATCAGTGGACCGAAGCAAGCACCGTGGTGATTCACGATTCGTACAAAGACAGGCTAGTGCGCACAGTATCCACCTTCTTCAATGGCTTGCAATTGGGGAGCCGATATCGACCATTGCTTCCTGGACGCCTCATACTAGAACACTCTCGGTCCACCGTGCAAGCGAGAAAAACCGCTCTTTTTGACAGTTGCAAAGCCAGTCTTAGATGGTGGTGGCCTATAACCGCAAAGTGACTGTAGTAATACTGACTCAGATTCTCTGAGGCCAGTATCACAGTGATATGTGAGTGTATTAGGGATAACTCTGTTATCGTAAGTATGTATTCTATCGTGTCTCTTTTCGTCTAGATTGAAGGCAATATTGACTTCTTCCATGAAGATGACAAGTGAATTTCCCTGGCAACATTACTGTGGTTTTCCTAGACGGGATGAGATTCTATACACACGCCTAGCCCGTGGATTTGGAATTGGACACTACTAACCCTTGGTCCACGTTGGCCATTAAGTTACCATCATGCAACAAGCAAGGCCGATACTCTGGGGACATCCTTACTTGGTAGATGACAGCGCCAATTACCTTCACGCGTGACTCACACGACACGGGTGTCAGTAAACCTAACAAGCAGTGTACTTGAATTCGTAATGCAATATGGACATATCTTTCTTCAGTCTTCATTTCCCGCTATGACAATGATAAATTGCCTTAGTATTTACATAGTCTGTCACACCTTTGGCTTTCAAACAGACCAATGGCCATGAGGTCCACTAACGCAGAGGCTGCAGGTAGGGCATGTGACTTCCTCTGTAGCTGAAGAGTGAGGCCCGAAACGGTTCGCGCTTCCTCAAGGGCGCATTGCACCAATGTAGGAACTGAGTCATCCCTAGGAGTTAGCACTGCGAACAGGGGTCGTGGAGCACTTCCCACCTTGAGCATGGGGAGCTACAGGGCCGTGAATACAGCCGTAGCAGTGGTTTGCCCGAGGCTTCCGGGCGTCCTCCGCTAGCTTCATTAAGAGACAACTTTTGTCGATTGCCTGTTCATCTGTTTGAAGGCATTCTCATCAGGCGATGGCATCTCGTGAATTAGAGATATTTATAATACCGTGCCCTGCAAAAGTGGCCAATCCTTTCGCGCCAGCTTCCATCACCGTGTCCGAGCGTCTGCGCAGCAGATCGTTGAATAATTGCAGTGCTCCAGCCTTTACAAAAGCCGCTCTCATCAACTCTGGGAATAGCAGTCAAGAGATACTCCTACATTATCCATGGGGAGATTACCATCGACGGCTATTGGACAGGCCACTTCCACAACAGCCGGCGCAATGAAGTCGTCACACCGCTGAGCAAGGCCCAATAAGGTTGGGACAGTGTTTTCACGGGACATCATGGTGTGTGAATCCCCTATTGCATATTGAGTATGACTTGCACAAGAGGGTCGGACGCCGAACGCGTACTGTAGCCAGCTAAGCTGTACAACGTGCGCAACACCACCACCAAGATGGCATCATCTATTTGACATCAGCATAGCATACAGAAAAAAGGCGTATCCTCACGCACGGTCGCTGTGCAGAGCATGGATCA
Source organism: Pisolithus thermaeus (assembly GCA_024663475.1). Classification (NCBI taxonomy): domain Eukaryota; kingdom Fungi; phylum Basidiomycota; class Agaricomycetes; order Boletales; family Pisolithaceae; genus Pisolithus; species Pisolithus thermaeus. The sequence continues at coordinate 51,959 of JANFAF010000040.1, forward strand.
ACTCTCTCACTTCCCCCCATGGCGAGAAGTTTGGGGGCCAAAGACTCGTCTACTAGACAGAATTTCCGTTGAATGTCAACATGGCAACATTGATACGAAGGGCAGGTGTACGTTCTAACAGTGATGTCAATGCCTGGGCACTATGTAATGCCATGGTTGATGCAGAGATTCCCTCTTCCTCCTTTTCTTTCGGCTGGAGCCAGCCTTAAAGGCATTGGTGGGCTGGATGAGCCGTCGAAGATTGCAGCCCTCGAGAAGTCGCTCTCTAAGCCAGCTATTTTTACATAGTGATGGCAAGGATATGCATGCATAAAGTTGACGTCCTTTGCCATTGTCGTGCAGAGGACGTTCAACGTCCGCTGCGAGACTTCGAGACCCTTTAGTTCAGCCATGGCATCATTGGATTGTGGTGGCCATTTCCAGCCGACCTCGGAGTACGTCATGGCAGTACAGATCCGTATCCAGTCGCTTTGATGCTCTAGCAGGGCTGCCAATGTTTGTTGGGCATTCGTGGCATGGGCAATAGCCATTCTACCATCATCTACGTTGCTGGGTCACAACAAACGCTTGCGGTATAGAAGGGCACGAACATACCAAAGCTCGCCATGAACGCCAGTCTTTCGAAGGCGTTCAAGTTGGCTCTCAGCGGCTGTTGGGCATCGAGAAGACTCTGCACCGACCGGCTATCGAATATGTCGGTTTCCCACGTACAGGTCAAACTCGAGAGGTGTTGGTGGTATTTGAGGTCATTCCAGAGCATGGCCGGCGGCCATGACTCGAGGTTAAGATAGAATCTCGGGCACGGCTGGTACTTAGCCTTGAAAAATGCCGAATCTTTCCGTCCTGGCCACTCAAGGTTATCGGGACATTCAAGGTCTGTCGCGAGACGCTCAAGACCATTTAGTTCGGCCGCGGCATCTTGAGATTGTGGTATGGTTTCGAGTGGCTCCGGCCCTCTTTTGAGGTAAGGCAGGCTCGGAGTACCAGAGATTCTGACTCACTGTGGTCTCGAGTGGCTCTCTCTCCCTCTTTTGAGATAGGGCGTGCAGGGGTGGAATTTTCGAAGGGAGTTACGGCGGGACCAGTTTGGGACTGCGAGAACGCAGTCAAAACACAGAGAACTTGGGGAAAGAGTAGAGTACAAATGGAAATAGCCTTGACTTCCTCCAAGATACTCTTCATTTTGGGACGTAACGAAGGACCACTTTCCCAGCATGATGTGCAAACGTTCCACAATGCATCTGTTAGGCGAAATTGCGTCGACTCCCCGGTAGGGCGAGGCGGCAACTTCCCTTTTTTAAATCTGCCGAACACATTTCCCGAACCATGACAATCAGGGAAAGGTACTGTTCGAGTGAACAACTCCTAGGAATAAGGTAAGCATTGTTCGAAGGAATAAACGAAGAGGGTTACCAGTGTCGTCATCCCAAATGCCCACACATCGCTCGCCGTTGATGCGGGGCAGTCATCTAGAAGCTCTGGAGCTATCCAACGACACGAACCTCCGCGGGGCGTATCGACGGACATGCTAGAGGTGGGTGTGTTTGGGGTAGAAAGACCGAAGTCGCTTAGTAGCGCCCTGCGATCGCTGGACACCAGTACATTTAACTATCAAAGGATGTATCAAATGCAAAAATCGTAAACCAAGCATGCTTACGCCCTTCAGATCTCCATGGACTATTGGACCCAAATCATGACTATGAACATAGTACAGTCCACTTGCGATGTCTTCGAGCTAAGCAAGGTTCGCTGGGAGCGATTTGCTGAGACACAACGAATAAGAGTTCGGAGCTAGTGCCGAGATTACGTCGCTTGGTTCCGTCCGTCGTGCTAGTAAGTGCGTCTCACTTGAAATCCGGCCTCGATGACGTGTCCCGAAGTACATAGCGGCCGAACATGTACTCAATTTTGACTCCGGTTTCTTCTCACAAGAGGCATCAAATTATAGCGCCAATGATCAAGTAAGTGTGGGAACCTAGTCAATCTGCTGTTTCGGGCTTTCCAACCCCACCGCGCACGGAGGTAAGTAGGAATTAGAGTGTACATACGTGCGTTTCAGCTTACGGAAATGCTGGTTATTCGCAACAGGGTCGGGACCGCCGGTGCTGGCTGCGGCTCATGCCCGAGGACACATGTGCTTGGTACCCGTAAAGTTTCTGATAGGAATGTCAACAAACTCCGTTGCCAAGGGCCTAGAAATGACTTGGGAACAGCTCGAGACATTCTTAAAGGTGAGAATGGGTTGCTTGCCACCAATTCGCCACCCATCTCAGACCCGAAAGTGCCTGTCGAGAGTTACCGTTCTCCAGTCATGCGTTTCACCGTCCTCTACCTCTACCTAGCACCCTTTGTCACTGCTGTCCTGGCCACCGGTGCTGGCCCGAACTTCAATGCTCGCCGTGATTCCGTGCAAACATCGGGGGACGACCAGTGCCTTCAGACGCACAACCGCTGTTCCCCTTTGTACGGTTCTCCATGTTGCAGCGGTGAATGTAGTATCACGGGCATCTTGCCTATCGGTCGTTGTGCGGTGAGTTTTACAGATTGAGTTTCTTCTCACATTTGGGCTCAGTATTTCTTTCTCAGTAAATGTTCGACAACGAAGGATGCATTTCATGAGGCTCTGGGTCGTTCAGACAAAGAGACCGCCCAGTTCGGGCTCTTGATGGTGTTTGTATCAAGATCTGGAACTACTAGTGTCTGACAAAATGTAGCCAAGCAGCAGTGATGTATTCTGATCATGACCCACAAACATGCCATTATGCACATGCATCTTGGTTATATTGTAATCGCATTACCATTGTGTGAGAGTCGCTCGAGGTTTCGCTGTAGGCTGGTATGGTATGATCATCGAACATCACAATTTTCGTTTCTTACCCTCAAACTTACACTATGGGTAGGGGTTATGCACCGGGTGATCGACAGATGCATCGTTGCATTAGGTGCAGTACTGGTAGGTAGTATGGACGGTTATGCATCGTGGTATATGTGGGTAAATTGCGAGTGTGTACATGCTACACAATGGGGATCAATCAACGAGATAAGCCTGAGTTCACCAAAAGAACGTACCAGAACGAGACGAATACGATGCCGATTAATGCAAAAGTGACAGGAACCGAAAGAAAAAGATGACTGAGTCTTACCACACTACTCTCCCTTCCTCCGCTCGCCCAAGCTCGAAGGCAACCTCGCAACCTCCGACCACACTGCCATCCTCCATGCCCCCATCGAGGCTACCAGGGATACTACCTTTCATCTGACCTTTTCCGTAGGCACCGTCATCTATTGCTAAGCACAGCGACCCTGGCTCACTCACAGACCTCTTTTCCATCCGTCTTGCCCTCGCCGTGCCCGTACTGGTTGCAGGCATCTCAACTCTACGTACCGTCGGAGTAGCATGCACGACCTGCGCAACATGCGCATACCTTGGATACTGTTGTTGCTCATTCGGAGCCGAGACCACGTTCATGATGATGGGTCCTGAAGGCGAAGGAGGTGGGGAAATGTATGCCTGGGATAAGTCTTCGCAGTCACGGTCGTGCTTTCCATCATCAGCGCAGCTAGAAGATGAGGGAGGCTTGGTCTGTTTCTCTGAGCTTGACGGCGAACGAATGAGGGGAGCTAAGAAGGATAAGCTGAACGCAGCAGGAAGCGATATCGAGCGCCGACGCGTCCCCAAATGTTGGGGTGGTGGCTGGGAATGGCCCTGAGGTACGTAGGGTGGGTTAGATGTGAGTGGAGGCCGGCAGGGATATTGTGTTGCTGATTTCGGGGTCTTTGACGGGGGAGAAGTAACAGACAAGTTCGGAATAGGATGAAGTAGGATCGAAGATGCGTCGAACTTCACGTCCTGACCATCTTCGACGGTCTGGCTCCCGTAACCAACACTGACCGCAGCTTGATATGATGGCGGTGGCGTGAGTGGGCGGAGTACTGGAGAGGCAGAAGTGGTAGGTGAATACATGCTAGTCGTGCGTGTTCGCGCGCGCATAGGTGAGAAGTGGAATGAATCATCCTCACTATTGGCGGTGGCAATCATGTCATCCTTGGCGGTCTCCACGGCGGTAACAGTCACCGACACCGGGTCGACTATCTCGTCAGAACGTAGTTCTTCTGCTGTCGGGTCCACGAAGGACCCTGCTGTGACTTCGTCCTCCTCTTCACTGTCCTCGCATACAGGGAACAACCGTGTTGGGCTTACCGGGATAGTCCTCGTCGGACTCTCCGGAAAAGAAACGCACGACATGCCTGGTCCCACGAGTCTGTCAAGCACCAGGCTCTCCGGGATGTGCCTCAGGCTTAACTCGCCGTACTTACCCTGCCTAAACTCAAGATCCCACGCAGTCCAAACGTACAATGCCAGTGGGGAACTGCGAAGCGGTTTTCCCAACGAGAGACCCGTGGGTACGACTGGACCACATATCTTCGGAGGAAGTGCGGGGAGACCAGGGGGACGAAGAGGTAGACTGTTGCCGCCGGACTCATTGTGGGTCGCGCTGGGAGAAGAATGTTCGAGTTTTCTATCCCATGCTCTCCTACCAGATCTCAAATCTGGTATAAAGGTCGGCGATGAAGTAGCACGATACGTCGCGCACATATACGGTGCAGCAATCTTAAGCCCAGAACTCCATGCTCTCCTCTTTGCTTTTGTCTCCAGCGCACGATCGGCATCTCCCTCGGTCCAGCTCGCTGGGCCGCCGAACATACTTGCGCGGACGATACGCCATCCCTCTTCCTGTGAACGCACGTGCACAAGGTTCAAAGCATCATACACACGACGCAGGTGTTCAAGGCGTATAGCAATGAACTCATCCGTAGTAAGCCCTTGGGTTCTGGGTCGCGCTTTAGGGGACCAGACAGCTATAGAGGACCGATGAGCTGGAGCAGATGAAGGTTGAGGATAGTGGGTTCTGGACTGAGGCTTCACAGGAACATCCCGCGCCCCCCGCGCACTAGGCTCTAGGGGAGGAGGTCCGCGAGAACGAGGTCGAGATGAGGCAGTCCTTGTGGCTGGAATTGGTTGTTGTATTTCCATTGTCCGCTGCGCAGGAGCAACTGATAGCGGTAACTCCTCGCTATCCTCCGGCGTTTGGGGTGAAGGCTGGCTTTCATCGGAATCATCGTCCTCATTCACATCCGAGGGCACGGCTGAATTAGTGAAGTAAAATACTGGGTTCGAAAATCCGGCAGAAGCCTCTTCATTATAGGAATTCCCTAACCCGTCCGCAAAGTGCACGCGGGCCTCGCCGAGAGTGGCTGACGAGTTATTATCGTGCAGCATACCGGGGGAGTCAGGCCCGTCGACGTCGAATGTGAACCTATCACTGTCATCCCAAGCGTCCCCATAGGGATCATCACAATGGCTAAAACTTTCTTCCGTAAGGCTCTCGTGGGCACAGCTTAGTTCGAAAGTGTACGAGTCGAGCCCGTCAGGTGAATGAGTAGGTATACGAACGCCCCACTCATTCGCTAAAATGATGCGCTGAGTACAGGGTACGAGATAAGCCATGTAGTTGTTTGCTTACCTTGGTCACGTCGAGGGTATACCACTTGATCCTCACCATCTTCTGAGTTTGCGTGAGCCAAGAACAGCGAAGAACGGGAGAGCCTTTCTGCACCTGCCCTTTCCCCAAGGTCGAGTGCATTCCTCCCCTCGCTTTGACTCCTTCCATGCTTAAATTTCCACGCGTGCACATGGGAACGGCCATTCTGAGCCCCATGAACTTCGGCGTGTGTTTTGGCGACAAGGCCATGTAAAACCCACTCTACGTAACCCCCAGGAGGTACGTGCACGGAGAGCGTAAGGGCGGGCAGAACATGGCGACGCCAAGCGTCGACTAGAGTGGCACGAGCACGAGTGCGGTGAAAATTTGTTACATTCCGAATCGGAGGGAAAAAGACCTGCTGGTGAGAGTGTGAGTCCATACAAGATGACGTCGCAGGAACGGGTGGAAGCGGGGACCGCGGTGGATCGGTCGGAGCGCTGCTTGGGGATGATGGTCGGGACGATAATGAAAGTGTCCTTGGAACCAGGGAACTGTAAAGGCTAGATCAGACCATGGAGATCACTACTACAAAGTGCTGACACGTACGAGATCAGTGAGAACAACAAAGAACGCTGTCGCTTGTGCTTCACCGATCTGTGAGCCTTTGGAGAACTACCTTTATTCAGAGAGTGAAGGTCGTCTGTGCTGCTTGTCGTGCTAGCGCAAGCACTGCTTTCTAGACTGCTACGTTGGCCCTCTTCTTCGTTGAAGGCTCTAACGTCGTCCGCTACACCTTCCAGCATCCGTACACAATCCGCACTCATAGCAAACTTCGCGTCCCGACCATCTATGAAGGCGACCAGGATCACCCTTCGGGGGACATTTAGTTCGACTTCGCGGATGCGGGCAGCAAGACCCACGGCCTTGTCGAAGAGATGGATATTCGTCGCATTCTCTAGTCGGAAAACCGCAGTCAAAAGGTTTGACTGTGCTGACCAGGCAGCAGGACAGGGCAAGTCAGGAAACGGGAGAATGCAGGGAAAGTTAATGTCGTATGAGATGCTGCGATAGGAGAAGGGTGGGATGAGGTTAATGATCATTGCGCTTGTGCAACGGATGGATTAGAGAATGTAGTATACTAAAAGTTGGGTGAACGAAAGAAAGAGAATGAACGGTGCTGCTCGTCGCCGCTGGCGTCGTAGACGTCCAGCACGAAGGATAAAACATGTTTGCCGCTTGGTTTTCCCTCCCATACGCGAGGTTACGTGAGGTCCACAATTTAGTGTCCTCCGCTATCGCCATATGGATGTGACGCGTGAGACTCCATCCATACCAATAGTCGGTCGTAAAGCACGCACAACTTGGAGAACACTTGCGCTGTTATGAGGATTGAAGTAGGTCAGTGGGGGACACCTCAAGAAATATTGAGGCCATCCGTAAACCCACGGAAGGGACAAGGTTCACTGCGAACCATGCATCTCATAAGTGGAGGGCAGTGGCCTTCTCCGAAGAGTAGGCCTTAAGATGGACTTACAGTGTTGTATTTTGCAGCCAAAGGCTGGAACCTTCGGGGAAGGGACACCCACACAAGCTAAGTTTAGGCTGCCAGGGCACTACACGACCACGTGGAAATGGAATATAGCGAAACACCGGATGCTGTGCAACTGCAACTCCACCTTCCACGACTCTCACCGCTACAGCCTCACATTCTAAGAAATAGAACGATGCAATCACTGCCTGGGGATTCATCGAATTGACGATGTTCTGTTAGAAAATGTGAAATGTCTCTCAGAGGACGAAGGGATGCTTGTTGACCGTGAGCGCACTGGTTAACTGTCATTAACTCCCAAGAGGAGACTGTGATACGCCTTCCACGGCAAACAGAATTAGTAGTACCGATGGAGAAGGAACCCACCTTGATGAAAACTGATTTGGCAGATAGTACTCCTGTGTGTCGCACGTTCCTAGACGCCTGGCTAATCGGATCAGTGCCCTACGTCCACAACCACCTAGTAGCGGCCGATGTCCAGTGAGTGCTTGTCATTCTGTGGCAGGTTGCCACCACATGAGACATCCTGCCATGAAGACTTCCATGCAGCACAACGAATATGCACTTATCATGAGACAAAGCAAAGAAAGAGCAGAAGATAGCGACTTGCACAGCAAACCGATTACCTGGTGAACGGACTTCTCGACTTAAACACCGAGAACCTACCCACCTCGTAACCTTTCCGAGACGAATTGTTTCATGACACCGCACTTCAAGTAGGTTCGCCGTGCACACCCAATACACAACAACGGGAGCCAGTAGGGGGCGGTGCAGGTGGATTACTGCCTGGACTCACAAAAAAGGCCTTTTGGTCTGGGGGTGTTGTAGATCCGGAACAGTTCGAGTGCGGTTAGGACGTAGCAAGGAAAGACACGTTGCCCACAGGATACACGCGTTAAGTCTGAGTTGGGGAAAACGGAAGAAGGCACTGCAATTGGTCGCGGTACAGTACATGGGCATGGCCCTGGCGTGCACCTAGGACAAATGAGGTGTTGAAAACATGCATGTGATGATTTGGGAAGGCGTTGACCCTATTAACCCATTTGTATCAGCTCGGAGGCACGCTGCATGATATATAACAAGGATCTATAGAAGACCGAAAGGCTACCGTCCATTCTTTGGCAGACTTCTTGCATCTTGCTACCTCACCCTTGCCCTAGCCATGGGCGCCAACACTAGTCATCCGACGAGGGAACACAGGGAAGACAGTCGAGAAGAACGCAAGGCCAAGCGTTCGCCTACACTGTCGACGATACTGCGATTGCAGACGGCGAACCTGAGCTTCATGGGCATGGGCAAGCGGTCGCCCCAGCCTCCCCCGTCGCCATTGCAGCCACCGCCCACAATCATGCCGCAGATCCAGATTGACCCACCCGCCGACGAGCGGACGGCGTCGCCGGAGCTAACTCCGGTGGCAGCTGAGCCGGATGACCGGCCGGAGATTGCCGTAGATGTAAGCTTCTGTTGTTTTTCCTGATTCAGCTTTGAGCGCGAAGCAGCAGACAACTGACGAGTTTGTCTTTTCGTTCTGCTCATTTCCTGCCTCAACATCTGAATCAAGCCACCTCTTGAGGACACTGGGACATTCATGCCGCCATCTCAGCCAGCAACAGTGCCCTGCCAGGTGTGTTCTATATCGTGCAGTGTCACTAGGGGCTCGTTCATTCGTTTTTGACATTCGTCCTGCCGTCGCCGTTGTCCTCGACAAATCCAGTATCGGACAGGTCGCACCCTTGGCAGCGGCACATATGCTATCGTTAAAGAGGCCATCCACGTCAAGACTGGACAATACTATGCTTGTAAAGTTATTAACAAGAAACTCATGGAGGGCCGGGAACATATGGTGAGCACGATGTCTCCGCCCTTGCTGGATAATCTATATCGATCGGGGTACTCGGTCGAAACGGGCATCGCGCTGCGAGAGTTGTAATTGCTCTTGTCACGTTCCCTCCTCTGCATCAACCCTGAGCGTTCAACCCTGATTATCAGTGTTAACCGCCCATTTATTTTTCAGGTCCGCAACGAGATCGCAGTCCTCAAGCGAATCTCCAGCGGTCATCCAAACATAGTCACACTGCACGATTACTTCGAGGTAGGTCTAGCCAGATTATCCACATGCACTCACGTTTCACCCGACCGTAGACCGCTCACAATCTGTATCTATGCTTCGACCTGTGCACCGGTGGCGAACTCTTTGACAGCATATGTGCCAGAGGGCAGTACACGGAAGCGTAACCACACGGATTTTTCTGTGTTCTCCGCAGAACTCACCCGTGCATTTCCACAGCGATGCCGCGGAGCTCGTCCGCACGATACTTGGAGCCGTCAAGTACATTCATGATTGCGGCATTGTCCACCGTGACCTCAAACCTGAAAATCTCCTTTTTCGCTCGAAGCCCGAACGCACATCAGAGATCATGATCGCAGATTTCGGACTGAGCAGAGTCATGCCCGATTCCAAGTTCAGCATGCTCACCGAAGTTTGTGGGACGCCGGGTGTACTCTTGATTTAATTTAGTATTGCGCCGCAGCTGCTGACTTAGTCCATAGTACATGGCCCCAGAGATTTTCAAGAAGAGTAAGTCAAGTCCTTCGTGTTTGACCTCTCGTAACCTAAAATATCCCAGCTGGTCACGGGAAGCCTGTAGATGTTTGGGCCATGGGAGTCATAACGTACTTCCTGCTTGCTGGTAAGGCTGACAGTTCACCTTTCATCCCCTCTTTGAGCTTGCTTTGTCGTAGGATATACGCCGTTCGATCGCGATACACAAAAGCAGGAAATGGAAGCCATTATTGCGGGGGACTACCGCTTCGAGCCTGGTGTGTCGTTACCGTGCTACATTTCGTCATGGACTAAATGATCATACAAGAGGAATACTGGAACAATGTTTCTCAGGCCGCCCGCAGCTTTGTCAGCAGTTGTCTCACAGTCGACCCAGATTCGCGTCCTACAGCAGCGGAAGCACTGGAGCACCCATGGATCACTGCCGAGGTACCACACTACGTCGAGAGAGACGGGCAGCCAGCAGATTTGTTGCCACACGTCAGGAGAGCGTTTGACGCGAGAAAGACATGTGCGTTTCTCGTTCAGTGGCATTCTGATCTCGGTGCCGGTACTTATGTATCGCCGATTAATTTAGTCCGCAAAGCCGTGTTTAGCATGATGGCCATGAAACGCATGTCGACGCTGGCGGCAGCCCACCTATCCCCTGAGCATAGGCAGTTCAATGAAGACCTTTTCAAGTTCAAGCAGGAGTCCGAGAAGGAAGTACTGGAACACATGGATGTTATCCACCATCACAATGCAGACGTGGTTCATCAGGACCCTATGCCTGCGAATTTGGAGGAGTCCTTGTCACCTGGGTCATCACCCAGTGCGCTTCAGTCCGGAGACGGGGGTAAGGACATGACAGATAAGTTTTCAGCTGTAACCCTTGCCGCGAAGGTGAGCCATGCCACAAAAGCCATGTAGTACTCGCTTCTCTGCGTTTCTGTTTTGTCTGCTGGAAATGTTGCTGGCAACTAGCGCTCTGGTAATTTGTTCTTATCTTAGGCCTAACTAAGGCACCTTTCCATGCGAAACTTCATTCATTTTTTGCTTTTGTATTTCTATCCGTTGCATTACTGACTGACTCAACAAACAATTACACTTGTGTTGGCATTGTAGAAGGTTTTTCATCGTCTCACTCGTTCTGGCAAGTGAAACGGACCACTCACCACGCATCTCGAGGTCCTCCACGTGTCTAGGGAATGAGTGATTGTGACGAAAATGGTCGTGAGTGATGGTGCGTACGCCTGCATTCCATCGTGTGGCTGATAGATACGAGTAGATAGAGCCTCGTTGTTGCCACGTTCTTTTCGCGTTTATCACCCTCGTGTGTGCCGTGCAACCCATGATTTCGTTTGATCTGTACCGAGCAATAATAGCAATGGCATTGTCATTGTAAGACCATCAGCCGTCTAGATTGGCACCGGAAGAGGAAGAATTTCAGTTCGACTCGTCCTCTCCGCGTGGACAATCTTGAATTCTCTCGCCCTCTCCACATCCAAATTCCCAAACGTAACTGAAAGATCCATCAGGACCTCTCCATCTCGTTCACCAAAAAGAAACAAGAACAGGCTCCGCCCTTCTGTCCCACATAAATATGATCCTGATCTTCGTGTTGGGTAGGTAGCTTGTCATCTCAACATCAAACAGAGCCCGTTGGCTGGTGATTCTGACGGTTTCGGAGTTGGTATTAAAGGGGCGAACGTGAGTAGTGAACATCTCGAGAGATGATATCTACTCGGGCGTCCTCCGACAAATCGCTCTATGAAGCGACTCTATCTTCGTCTGGTGCATTGAGGTTTAAGTCTGCGAAGTCATGCGAGTAGGGGGTTGTGCAGACTCCTTATCCTTGCTAGAGGGCACGAGGGAGGGTATTCTGATGCATTTGCCCATTTCCAATCATGCCACGGTCATTTCACGCAGCCCATCAGGCAACCGAAGAGTGGCATTGTTTTTTCCAATTCAGATCTGAGCACGAAAGCGGAAAGCAGCCGATAGTTGTCTCTCGTTCCAGTCCTTCTTTCTTACTCCCTCATCTGAATCGAGGCGCGCCTTAGCGACACTCAGATCGTCATGTCGCTATCTCAGCCAGTAGCGATACCCTGCCAGGTGCGTCCCATATCATGCAATGTCACTAGGGGCTCGTTTAATCGTCTGACATTTACTCTGTCGATCGTCGTTGCCCTCGATATACCCAGTACCGCATAGGTCATACCCTTGGTAGAGGCACGTACGGTATTGTTAAAGAGGCCATCCACATCAAGACTAGAAAGTACTATGCATGCAAAATTATCAACAAGGAACTTATGGAGGGTCGAGAACAAATCGTGAGTATGATATCGCCGCTATTGCCAGAAAATCCTTGTCGATTGGGGTGTTCTTTGCGATGCGCCGTGCGCTGTCGGACTTCCAAATATCCTCGCCGTGTTCCCCACTATATCGACCTTGGACGCCCAACCCCGATTATGGGTACTAACCGCCCATCTGTTTTCTAGATCCGTAATGAAATCGCAGTTCTCAAGCGGATTTCTAGCGGTCACCCAAACATCGTCACGCTGCACGATTACTTCGAGGTTAGCCTGGTCACATTAGTCACGCGCGCTTCTCACTACAAGTGATTGTAGACTGCTCAAAACGTGTACCTATGTTTCGACCTGTGCACGGGTGGCGAGCTCTTTGATAGTATATTTGCCAGGGTGCAGTACACGGAAGCGTAACCACATGGATTTCTCTGTGTTCTCCATAGAACTTACCCATGGATTTCCGCAGCGATGCCGCGGAGCTCGTCCGCACGGTATTTGGAGCCATCAAGTACATTCATGATCGTGGTATTGCCCATCGTGACCTCGAACCTAACAACCTCCTTTTCTGTTCTGATCCCGACCGCTCATCAGACATCATGGTTGCAGACTTCGCATTGAGCCATATAATGCCCGATTCTAAGTTCAATATGCTTACCGAAGTTTGTGGGGCGCCGAGTGTAGTTTTAATTCAGTTCAGTGCTTCAGCGCAACTGCTGACTTAGTCCACAGTACATGGCCCCGGAGATTTTCAAGAAAAGTAAGTTAACTCCCTCGTGCTTTACTTTCCATGACCTGGAAACTTGCAGCTGGCTATGGGATGCCCGTAGATATCTGGGCCATGGGAGCCATAACGTACTTACTGCTCTCTGGTGAGGCCGGCAGCTCATCTTCCATTCTGTCTTTGAACTTGTTGTTCATAGGGTGTCCGCCGTTCGATCGCGACTCACGGGAGCAGGAAATACAAGCTATTATTGCAGGAGACTACTGCTTTGAGCCTGGTGTGTCGTTATCGTGCTACATCTCTCCGTCATGGAATGACAGTCATACAAGAGGAATACTGGAGCAATGTTTCTAATACCGCGCGCGACTTTGTCAACTGCTATCTTACGGTCGACCCAGATTTACGCTTTACAGCAGCGGAGGCACTACAACATCCCTGGCTCGCTGCGGAGGTACCACACTACGTCGAGAAGGACGGACAGCCGGCGGATTTGCTGCCACACGTCAAGAAAGCGTTCGACGCGAAAAGGACATGTGCGTTTCCAATTCCTAATGCCATTCCAGTCTTGACACCAACATTCATTCATCGCCGATTGTTATAGTCCGCACAGCGGTATTCAGTATGATGGCCATGAAGCGCATGTCAACGTTAGCAGCGCACTTGTCCCCCGAACACCAGAAGTTCAACGAAGACCTTTTCAAGTACAAGCAAGAGTCGGAAAAGGAGGTATTGGAGCATGTGGATGTCATCCACCATCACAATGCAGAGCAGGACCCTGCACCTACAGGTTTGGATTCCTTATCATCTGCGTTATCACTTAGTGTGCTTAATTCCAGAGATAGAGACAACGACGTGACAGATAAGCTTGCAGCTGCAAGCCCAGCCACCTGATACTTCTCTGCGTTTCTGGTTTGGTCGTTGCCGAAAATGTCGGTGACAGTCAGTGCTCTGGCCGTTTTCTTTTACCTTAGGCGTGACTATGGAAATCTTGCATGCCAAACTCCCTTTGTTGTCTTGACTTTGTATTTTCCCTTGTTGCGTCACTGGTTTGATAAATACTCACTTTTGCGAGGGCTTCACGGAACGTTTTCACTGCTTCGCTAGTTCATGCGAGTAAAACAGCCTTCTCGTCACGTGTGTCGAAGTTTCCCATGTGTCTAAACAAAGAATGAGAATGATTGTGAAAAATCATTAGTACGGTTATTGGCGCGCAGGGCTGACAGATTGGGAGTAGGTGGTACCTCGTTGCCACGTTCTTTCCCATGATTTCGACTCTGTACCAAGCCGTAACAGCAATAGCATTATCACACCGTCAGAGTATCATATCAGGCATCCAAGCTGGCACCGAACTGGGCGAGGGCCCAGTTTGGTTCATCCCAGAAGACGAAATGGTTTCCCCTCTCCAATCGGACAACCTTGAACTCTCTCGCTCTCTCCGCATCTTTCTCAAACACACTTGAAGGATCCCTCAAAGCCCTCTCCATCTCGTTCACTGAAAACATGAATAGGCCCCATCCTTCTGTCCCACATAAGATCCTGACCTTCACGTTTGGTAAGTACCTTGCCATCCCAACATTGAATAGAGCCTGTCGACTGGTGATTCTGAAAGCTTCAGTGTTGATGATGCGGGGTGACTGATCATGAGTAGCGAACATCTCAAAAGATGTCATCTGCTCAAGCTCGTCCTCCGAGAGATCGCTCAGAGAACCAGGTCTATCTTCGTCCGGTTCGTTGAAGTTTAGATCTGCGAGGTCGTGCGAGTAGGGGTTCGCGTGGGCATAGTAGTTTGTACACAACTTCTTGAAAGACACCCATTGTTCGGAGATTGTGCCCGACTGGGATAATTGGACTTGAGACGGTGGTGGTATCCCGAAAGGAATTGTAGGTGAATCTGGGATTGAAAATCGTTTGTGTTTAGCGTCACAGTTGATGGCGAATGCAAAGGAAACGGACATACCATAATATACGACAGCGTGGAGGTAGCTTTCCAGCTGTCCAAGTTCCTCAATCGTCAAACCGTCTAAAGCAGCTAGCATGGCGTGTGGATATAATGCACCCAGAGACCATCCAATGAGCAAGATTCCTCCCGTCTTTCTCTCCTTGTCGTACTTCGGAATTTCTTGTGAAACAGAGAACTCCAAAAGGAACTTCGCAGTCTGGAGACCAGCTAGGCGAAGGAACTCCTTCCCGGCCTCTAAATCGGAGCTCGTGAAGAGTGCCTCCTCTTCTTTGGTCCAGGGACTAGTTGGAGCATAGCCTCGCCTGTAGAGACTTACGATGCGGTAATTGTGTTTGGGTCCAAGTGGAAACAACTTTCGGAAGACAGCTATGGCGTATCCATCAGACCAGTTCGTTGAGGAAACTATGCTGGTAACATACCTCCGTTAAACCCCATCCCATGGATGAATACTATGATGGTGTATTCAGAGGGATCTAAGCCATCTGCGCCGCTATCCTCGTAGAAGAAGTTGACGTTGCCACCGATGTTGATGAAATTAGACATGTAGTAGTGTCCCCTGTTGCGGACGAAAATCAGAATGGCATTTTATATGGGTGCTCGCGTAGATGTGGCGATGTGCTTTGTAAACTAGAAACTGGGGTGCATCCGGTACCTTGAACGATGCCTTGCGTGGAGCATCACGTCCGAAAGCTGCTAGCTTTGAATCGAAATTATTGTGACAAATATTTACGTGGACGTATAGACCCGGGGAAATAAAGGTCACCGTTAGTCTTTAATCCATGATGACATATCATTGCTCACCACACTCAATGGCCGAAAGTACACGCACGAATGAATGTGTCAACTTCGTGATCAATCTCAAGTCACCGGTACTGCATCCTGCGGATGTACTCCGCCGCTCTTCGGGTACTGAAGTGCCCCAGCACACCTCGGTCCTGACCTATTACTTAACGGTGATCTCGTGACCTTCCGAATAGCTTACAGATAGCATCATACAAATGCGATGGTCTATCGATCTTCGTGCAAGCTTTAGTCAAAGAGTTGCTGGTCAGTCGGGATCGCAAGATCGGGGAGGGAGATGCGCATGCAAGGAAAATAACTGCAGTGGTCAGCATTGCAACCTTGGTTTACTTGCACCTGGAAGGGTAAGGAGAAGTAGGGCAGAAAGGGTGGGCCAGTGCAAGAAAGTGGTCAACGGGTATAGGAAAGTGGAATATGGAGGGAACGGCACAGCCGGCAGCAGGAACGATGTTGTGAGTTGGAAACAGTTGCGACGTTTGGTGAGAGTAGGGCGAGGGTCACGAACGCAAAACATGCAGGTGGATGAAGAGAACCGCTCCATGGAGTACACGTTGGCGGCGGCTTCTGCCTTGACTTCGGCTTACCATTTCAAAGGCCTGCAAGTATGTTTTAGAGTCCTCGTTGGCAATTGACAACAGGTGCTGGCTCACAAGGCAAGTCAGGTCCGGGGTGTTCGAAACCAACGCCAATTGATTGCGAATATATGTATATCAACCGTCGGCCAAATCTGGCGCACCTTGCAACTACACCGATGACCTGTTTTATTATCCCAGACCCTCTGGCAAAGGAAAGTAGCCGAGTGAGTTACCACTAAAGCTGTGGTCCACCAGTGCGACTGACTAATACGTGTAAGTACGGACGGTCATTAGTATTACCACATTCGTTTACTGTAACTTGCAAAGGCACCGTTGAATCCCCTTGTTGAATGCAATCCGTCACTGCGTCTGCTAAACAGTTACAACCATGGCCTATCATACCGTTTTCTGGTCGCCACGATCAGTCATCCAAGCAGGCGATGAACTGATCAAGGGCCCAGCTTGGCTCATCCCAGAAGACAAAGTAATTTCCTCTCTCCAAGCGCACAGTCTTAAACTCTCTCGCCCTCTCAGCAGCCTTCCCAAACACGCTTGAAGGATCCTTCGATGCCCTTTCCATCTCGTTCACCAAAAATATAAACAAGCCGATCCCTTCTATCCCGCATATGATCCTGACCTTCACGTTGGGCAAGTACTTGGCCATCTCGGCATTGAACAGAGCCCGTCTGTTGGCGAATCGAAAAGCTTCCAAGTCCATGGTAAACGCTGCGCCATCGTGAGTAGCGTACATCTCGAAAGACAACATTTGCTCAAGCTCCTGCTCAGGAAGGTCACTCAGGGAAGGGCATCTGCTCTCGTCGGGTTTACTGGTATTTAAATCTGCGAGGTCGTACGAGTACGGATTTGCGTGCACGTAGAAGCCTGTGGCAGCCTTCTTGAATGACGCCCATTTTTCGGAGATCGTAGCTGATTGCAATGACGATGTGAGCCCTGGCAGGGGAGGTCGCGGTATTCCGAAAGTAATCGTAGTTGGATCTGGAAAGAAAATCATTTACATACCATGTGTTACGACTTTTATCGGATGCGAGGATAATGGACATACCGTAACATAAGATGGCGTGCAGGTAGGTTTCCAGCTGACCAAGTTCCTCGGTCGTTAAGCTATCCAAAGCGAAGAGTACGGCTTGTGAATATAATGTCCCCAAAGACAACCCATTAAGGACGATTCCTCCTGTCCTTTTCTCTTTGTTATATTTCGGGATTTCCTGTACGGCGGCAGACTCTAGAAGGAACCTTGCAATCTGGAGGCCAGCAAGGCGAAGAAACCCCTTCCCATCTTCCAGATCGGAGCTCATGAAGAGTGCCGCTTCTTCTTTGGTCCAGGGACTACTTGGAGCGTACCCTCGCCTGTAGAGGCTCACGATTCGATAGTTATGATCGGGACCAAAGGGAAACAACTTTCGGAAGACGGCTACGATGCGCCCATTAGCCAAAGTATATAGTTGAAGAAACTAAGCTGGAGACATACCCCCGTTAAACCCTATGCCATGTATGAATATCATGGTGGTGTAGTCGGATGGGTCCAAGCCGTCTGTCCCGCTGTCTTCGTAGAAGAATTTGATACCGCCATCGATTCTGATGTAGTTAGACATGTCGTAGTATTCACCATGGCAGGCAAGATATCGGGGTCTCCTTATATGCGGTTCTACACATTGGCACGTTGGTGGCGACGTGCCTTGCGCATGGCCTCGAGATGTCACATGAGTGCATGTTGTGGAGCTGGTGGGCTGTGTTGTTACCCCAGAGTCGATAGAGTTCAGGCGCATCTACTTGGGAGATAAGGTCAGCCGATCATCGCAGAAACCATCTCCATCGCGCCGCAAACTTGCATTTCCTACTTATTGAGTCAACCTCCTCAAGGTCCTACGACAGCTATGAGCTGCGGGAGTGCCTACTGAGGTTCGTCCAGGAATACGAAATGGTTGTCCCTTTCCAAGTCCGCACCATTGGGAATTGATCATCCGATAAGAGTAATCCTCCCGATCTCCTGCGTACTTCAGAATAGACTGAGAAGGAGTAGGAAGCTAATGATTCATAGGCCGAATAAACGTGTATATTCGGATGTTGTTGTCAGAACTTTGGAGTAACTCCCATTCTTTGGCGAACCATGGTGTGTTGGAACGATGTTTCGCCTGTGGAAGAGATATTCTTTCTCTCCCACTTGTGGCGGTGGATACATGGCACCAAAAGGTCAGAGCTTGTGGAAGACAAGATTTTGAACCACGCCAACTAGTCGAGGTGAGACCACGGAGGGCAGCCCTTGATAGCCGCAGTTGAGTCTCATATCGCGGGTGAACACGATAGTCGCGTGGTTGGTGGGATCAAGGTCACTAGGACCGCTCTCCTCATAGGTGAGTTTGATATCACCGCGATCTTGGCAGTAGTCACGAGGGTATATATTGTGAGGGAACGAATGCAGGTCGAGTGTTCTCTTACTCGTATTACCAGTGGGAATTCTGGGGCTATCTTGTGAGATCCATGTTCCCACAGCATGGAACAACGAATTCCTACGAGGTTACCGTGGCATAAAATACTATGGGTACATGTGACATGTCAAACGCTGACCTCGTCGTTTTAAGGATGCACGCCCTAGACCCTGTGGCCTGACATGAGTTGAACGTCAGAGGCAAACACCGGCAAAAGTTCGGCCTTGGGAAGAGAACGTGCCGTAGAGTATAACTAGGGCAAAGCAGTATGCATCTAAGCCTTATCTTGCTCTTGGAAAGAGGGACCACCTAGCGGCGGCTGGTACTAGGCGAGAATAGGCGAGAGTCACGGCTGCAAAACACGTGGGGAGACTCGCACGGTGTAGGATACGTTGGAAGTAGCTTCACCCTCGACCCCGGCATACTAGATGAGAATTGAGAGCATGGTGTGGAGTCCCGGGTTGGCAATTGATGATAAGTGCGCAAGACAACTTTTGACCTAGGCAGTCCGTCCAGGGTGTTCGGGACCATTGCAAATATGAGGTCAATGACTCCGGTACAATTTCACCAGTGCACCTATGTCCTGCTTTATTGCTTTTGAAGTTCTAGCGAATGAAAGCAGCTCGGTCGTGGTTGGCGGTCGTGTGATGATATTGGACTTCTTGAATACAATCTATCGTCGCGTGTTACATAATACATGGCTAGTTGCAACGACCTACTAGTTTCACCGCCGGTTGCCAACATCAGTCCTTCAAACAGGCGACGAACTGGTCAAGGGCCCAGCTGGGCTCATCCCAAAAGACAAAGTGATTCCCTCTCCCCAAGTGGACAACCTTGTACTCCCTCGCTCGCTCCGCACCCTTCCCACACACACCCGAAGGATCCTTTAAAGCTCTCTGCATCCCATTCACAAAAAATAAGAGCAGGCCCGATCCTTCTATCCCACACACGATCCTGACCCTCACATCGGGCAAGTATTTAGCCATCTCGACATCGAACAGAGCCCGTCTATTGGCGAATCGGAAAGCTTCCAGATCCACGGTGGTAAACGGTGCCGCGTCGTGAGTGGCGTACATCTCGAAAGACAATATCTGCTCAAGCTCCTCCTCTGGGAGCTCGCTCAGAGAGTGGGGTCTGTTCTCGTCAAATTTATCCAGGTTTAAATCCGCGAGGTCGTGCGAGTACGGGTTAGGGTGGACGTAGAAGCCTGTGATAAACTTCTTGAAAAACGCCCATTTCTCGGAGACAGTAGTCAACTGCCACCACGGGGATGACTCTGGCAGAGGCGGTTGCAGCATTCCATGAGTAATTGCAGTTGGATCTGGGGATAAAATCGTTTGAGTACCACGTCCCAACTCCCTTCGGATACGAAGAACAAGGGACATACCATGACATACGATGGCGTGGAGGTAGTTTTCCAGTTGTCCAAGTTCATCAGTCGTCAGGCTGTCCAAAGCGAAGAGGACGGCTTGCGAGAATAGCGTCCCTAGAGACCACCCGTGCAAGACGATTCCTCCCGTGTCTTTCTCCTTATCATATTTAGGAATTCCTTGTGAAGCAGCGAAACCAAGAAGGAACCTTGCAATCTGAAGACCAGCTAGGCGAAGGAATTTCTTTCCATCTTCTAAATCGGAGCTCGTGAAGAGCGCGACCTCCTCTTCAGTCCAGGGACTACTTGGAGCGTACCCTCGCCTGTACAGACTTACGATGCGGCAGTTGTGATTGGGCCCGAAGGGAAACAGCTTCCGGAAGACGGCTTCAGTGCAGTCATCAGCAAAATACGCAGTTGAAGAACCAGCGCTAGAGACATACTCGCGTTATACCCCGTACCGTGTATAAACACTATGGTAGTGTAGTTGGACGGGTCCAAGCCATCTGTCCCACTATCTTCGTAGAAGAAATTGACATTGTTATCAATCCTGACGCAGTTAGACATGTGATGTTCACTATAGCAGACAAGATATCAGGGTTCCTATATATACGGCTGCCCGCGTAACGACAGGCTGGTAGCGACATGGGCTCGAGATGCCACTTCAGTTGGTGTTGTAATTGTGAGCTCGTAGGCTGTGTTATGGCCCCAGAGTTGGTACGTTGACTTGTAGCGGGCGGATCAACTCGGGAAATAAAAAGATTGCCATTAGCCAATCATCTTACAAAAAAAATACCATCTCCATCGTGCCGTGTTTCCGGCTTACTCGGTAGGCTCAGCGTTCCACGACAGCCTTGAACTGTGCGAGTGCCCACTGAGGTTCATCTAGAAAGACGAAATGGTTGCCTCTTTCCAAGTAGGCGCCGTCGAGATCCCTCGCCCTCTCTGCTCCCTCGCCAAAAACAGCCGATGGGCCATTATCCATGCATCTCCGTATTTCATTCACCACATGCACGAAAAGGCCCGATGACTCTGTTCCACACACGAACCTAACCTTCAAGTCTGGTAGGTACTGTGACGCATACTGCTTGTCGAACAGGGCGCGCCGCGCAAGATCTGCGAACACCTCTGGCTTGATCACGAGTGTGGCTGCGTCGTGCGTGGCGTACATCTGCGGTGCTGTTATCTCGGCGACCTCCTCGTCTGTCAAGCAATACAGAGACCCCAGCTTATCTTGGCGCGGGTGAACCAGCTCAAGGTCGGAGGAGTCGTGCGAGTAGACATTGGGATGCGCGAAGAATGATGATATCCATTGCTTGAAAATCTCCCATCGTTCTTCCACTGTAGGCGCAAAAAGAGACGATTGGTAAGGCCTCGGGCTTTGCAAGCCCATTGCAACCAAGCTCATATCTACGAGTGATGACCTGCGTTTCAGCCACATATGTTAACGATGGTGTGGACAATCACCGTAGAAAAGACTCGTATGCAAGTAGCCCTCCAGATCGCGAAGTTCCTCCATTTCCAGGGCGTCTAGGTTGGCCAAAGCAGCGTTGGAGTACCCACCACCGATAGACCACCCGATAAGAATGAGCCCCCCGGTCTTCTGCTCCTTGGCGTACCTCGGAATAGACTGGGAAGCGGCGAAAGTCAACAGGAACCTGACGATCTGTACACCGGCTAGACATAGGTATTCCTTGTGATCCTCCTTGTCAGAACTTTGGAGTAAATCCAGCTCTTTTCCGGACCATGGGGTACTAAGGCCATATCCTCGCCTATAGAGGCTGACTATACGATAGTTGTGTTCTGCGCCGAAAGGAAGGAGCCTACGGAAAACACCTTTGGTTTTGGGCCACAGCGCGCAGTTTAGGCTCGAAGGTTGTGGCAGAGGATAGCTCTTACTTACCACCATTAAACGCCATACCGTGGATGAACACTACGGTCGTGTAGTTGGTAGGATCAAGGCCACTGAGACCGCTCTCCTCGTAGAAGAATTCGACATCTCCCGCAACCTTGACGGTGCCGGTGAGGGTAGTCATTGCAATAAGGAACAAGGAGTCGAACGTTTGCCCCACTTATCCATGGAACGGCGCTGCTAATAGGTTATCGCGGGGGTAAAGTACCTGGGTACGTGTGACGTGTCGAGAATTGGCTGGGTCGTGCGACGGTTCAGATCGGACGGGGTGAATTCGGCCTCGGGAAGACATCGTAGGGGGCGCTGTAAGTACATGTCGAAGCGCCGTCTCGATTACGTGTCTGCAAGCCAACTTGCCTGTCCACACTGTGAGGTACATAAAATTCCATGATATTGTCGATATATATGAATAAAGAAGGCGAATGCTACTGGAACAGATGTATGCCTCGTAAAGATTCAAAGTCATGATCATACACCTGAAAGTCGTGAAGAAAGAGTTATGCCAGTCATTACTAGACCTACGCCTAAAGTAGGGAGAATGCCAATTCCGTGCCAATGCCATGCTGAATGTGGAAGTACAGTGCAACGAGTCCATCGATGACCATGTGAGCTAATAATCAGAGAAGTTGCTTGCCAGTGGAAATAGCAAGAGCGTGGAGGAGGACCTCCCAAGCTACATCCATGGCACACCAGAGCTTCTCGTCACCAATGCCAAGTGCACAGGCATTGCGCCAAAGTCCGTTCACTGCCATCGCACGCGAGAGGAGGACATGTGCAGGTGCAAGGGTTGCAAGTTTGCTTGCGCATTGCTGGAGAGCACTACGAACGCGCTCACTGGTGGGGTCATCGGTATAGAGAGCAGGGGGGACAGGGTGCGACAGGAGCGTAGCGAGAAGGTAGTCGATGCGCTTGGTGTAGAGGAATGTGGAGAGTTGAGGGAAGACTTCCGGTGCAGGGATACACAACGGAACGACAGGGATCGTAATAGATTCACCGGTCTTCTCAGGAGTTTTCGGGTTGGACTGTTGGAGGATGGGAAGGTTGGCACAGTGGGCTGCAAGAACGATGTTGTGGGTTGGGAACAGTTTGACGCGACGTTTCGCGGCGGCTGGTACTTGGCGAGAGTAGACCGCGAGCATGTGGGTGGGCATGTCGGAAGAGAGGTCATCGATGACCACCGTAAGCTCCTTAGGGAGCACATTAGAAACAGTTTCGGCCTTGACTCCAGCTAAGACTTGGAGCATGCTGCAGGGTCCTGATTAGCGACTGATGACAAGCGCGGCAAGAACAAGTCGACTTACTCAGGTCCGAGACATTCGAGACCGTCGCGAATATAAGTCAACGGTGTATCGGCCAGTTCTGGCGCGACTGCAGCGATGTTCTGCTTCGGAACATCGCGGGGGGTGGGACGAGATAGATATCTCGGCAAAGAGACGGAAGTCATTGAGATTGCAGGGGTGGCATCCGCCATGTCGACATCGGCGGGAGGAGTGCGTGGGACCTCGACTTCGAAGGAAGCCGGGGGTGACTTGGAAGTAGACTTCTGCTTCGCAAGAGAGACCGCATAACGCGGGTGGCTTGAACTGTTTATGGCACGAGCCCGGCGACGGGAGGCAGCTGCCTGGATGCCCTTGCGAACTTTTGCCTTCGGGTTGGCAATGCGACTGGAGGGCGGCGTGTTTTCAGAGTCGGCGCGACGAGAGCAGGTTTGGGCGACCATCTTAGCTAGCGGAGGATGCGATGCGAGTCGTGCAGCGGGGTGCTGGAATGCATGGCGGAGGGTCTCAAGGCCGTTCTTATAAGCACAGAAACAGACAGGCAATCAAGGAGTGCGTGACGAGATGGTGTGACACAATCCAACTTGTCACGAAAAACGCAATCAAGCAGAAAATTACCTCTTATGGCAATTTCACTCTCCCTCTTGGGTAATTCTGGGACCCACACGGACCCACACGAAAGCAATCCACTCACAACATCACGGCAGTTAGCCTTTTGGGGGCACCATCGTCAATTTAATTGTGGCGACAAGGATTGCTCGATTGCTTGGATGGCCTTCTTGTTCGGATTGGAAACCGGTGGAACAGATACCTGTACAACAATGGCTCGCGTCGTCAGCTGTTCATAGCACTTCCATTGTCGTTGTGGAAGGGCTGTCAATGAGTCATTGATCCTTCACGGGGGTACTATGAACTGACTAGAGGTGAGGGGCGCAATGTCCGAAGGTGGTGCCACTTACCATTGACCATTTTCTAAGGTGGTTGGGGCTTTCAGAGACAACATATGTCTGGGTGCATGAGAGTGTCTTTCACCACTGGACTTGTCATGTTGAGCGGGCGAAGTCTTGTGTTCACCCATGAGTACAGACGGACTGCGACGTTGGTGGCTCAGTCTGACTACGGGAGGCGCCTAAGAACTGGCAGTGAGTGACGTTCATAAGTGCAAGTGCCTCAATTGTGCCATAAGTAATGGCAGTAGTCTAACTCCTGTTACGATGAACATTGAAGAGTCCGTGCTTGCGACCAGAGGTTCCTCGTTTAGATCTTGTCAGCAATGGATTACCTCGTAGCAAGGAGAAATTTAGGTTGTCACACGATACTACTCAGGCAAAGGTTGTATACATCCCCGGCGCTGTTGGCTTGCTGCTACGTGAACCTTGGTGAGTGACTAACCGCTTACCTTGGAAAGATTAGGCAGTGACCCGGTCCTGCTTGTAGGTTTGTGATGATGCCAACCATTATCTGTAGTGTCTGTGTAGCTTAGCGGTGATGCCAACCGTTATATGTGGTGTCAGAAAATATGTTTAACCTACACGATATCCGAACGCAGTATAAGCGGTTGCCATCTGGGTCGTAGCGTGGCGTGGTCCGCAAGATGACGCTGAAACCCTGTACGCTCGAATATGAAGTCGTCCCATGCCACACTGTTCGCACGCCAAATGGACATGGCGTGGTGTCGGAGGGGGGGAAGGGGGGAGGAGGGCGGGCCTGCCCATCCTCCGACCTCGTCCTAGCCCTGTCGACTGGTCAGGTGGGTGGCAAGGAATCGGGAAGCCAGCGAGTCGCATGGGCTTGCGCGCTACTACGAGGTAAGGATCCATGCTACATCAGATGGACATACCGCACAGCCTGGAGGGTGACGTCGGAGAGGAGGAAGAAGCGGGTAAGTGGCATTCTTCGATCTGTATAAGTGCTCTAACCGGTTTCGATGCAAGGTAGGTCATCTAATTGACGACGAGCCTCGAGGAGGGAGTGAAGGGGAAGAGAGAAGACAGGAAATCTCCGCAGGGGGGAAGCTGGAGTGGGGGATGGAGGGAGAGTGAGACTTGGGAGATGCGTGCGACTGGTTGTTTGAAATGTCTAGGTTCCGTTTTATTATTTTTATTTGAGACAGGTCAAAGCGGGTACGAAACAAACAAAGGAGACATGCCTGGCCGCATTTCAAGATTGAATTCCCGACTACTGACTTAGACCACGGCAATACATATTTATTGGGAAACTGGTCTGACAGTAACCCTCAATATTAATGGGCCATGCAGTGCAATCGGAACTCAACTGGATGAGCTTCGCTCGTTCTTACTTCGGTGGCAATATACGATCATGTGACTCTGTCCTTGATCATCACGTGACCGTGCACGCTGACGCGACGGATGGATTCCAAGTTGAACCAAACGACGAAACGGAGAACTTGGCTAGGCTTCAAGAGCCCCTCACCAACATCACCGACAACAACGAGTCCATTTAATTACTGTCGACTACCAGACGCAGTCTCTCTTTTTGTTATATGAACCTAGGTACGCCATGTCAGTCGCAACACAGATTCTGTTCAACTCGCCGGCGCTTCATTCGTTGAAACGCGATCAACTCGTCAAGTTATGCAAGATCCACTCGCTCAAAGCGAACGGCAAAAACAAAGATCTCATCGAACGATTACAACAACATGCGAAAATGTTACCTCCCGATGATCCGTTAAGCATCGCTACGAGGAGTGATAATCCGGATGCAAAGGCGGGGATGGAGAGTGAGGGGGACGAGTCGGAGGAGGGGAGCGACTATGGCCCAATGGGAACACTTGGAAGATCCTCTGCAATCCCTCGTCCTAGTGAACAGTGGGAGGTGGTTATGGATGACATCCCAGAGGTAGACGAGGAAACGCTGAGAAGCAACCGCGGTGGCAACTTGAACTCGCAGGCGGGAGAGTTTGGCACGAACGGAGGAAAAGGTGTGTCCTTGCACAATCAATTCTCTTGAGGCAACGGATATTTAACTCGTCTTATCTGTGTAGCACCCAGTGTAACCTCGTCTTTAAAGTCAATAGTCACATCTCTCGGCCTTAAGCGTAATAACGCGAAATCGGACAACACAACCTCGAATTTCATGCCTGGATTATCTGGAGAGGATGCAACTACAAGTCAGGCCTCCAACCCTTCTGTCGCCGAAGACCATCCACCTGTTGACCCAATACCAGGGCAGATGAACCTCCGGGGCATGCCCGCGCCCGCCAATGCTAGACTGAGTATTACCCAGGCTCCGACCACGACAACCATCCGTCTCGTCTCCGGTGGAGAACCACCTGCCGATGTTTTGTCTCCACCGAGGCTCAAGCCCTTCGAGACGACCTTTGATCTCGTCCCTGCCACACCTAGTGGTAATGGCAACGGCGGTTCATCTGTGCCTGTGTGGCCACCGTTTTCTCCTGGAGCAGCACAAATTCCAAGTATATATCCATCTCTGGCAGCTTTCCAAGGCTTCGGAAACCTCCACAAACAAGAAACAGCACAGCCTGATGACAACGACCCCGTAGACATGTCTATAGATACGCCTGGCGTGTTGGCACCATCTCCCGTATTCAAACCTACGCCCAGGAAGTCAACTCCCGTCCGTCCCCATACCGGCGCTGTACCCAAATCCACCGAAAGACCTACATTATTGGAGCCTGAAGATATATTTTCACCCGCTCCAAAGCCAGCGAACGCGTCCGCTCGCCCGCGACCTTCCAGATCGGAGCCGTTTATATTCGGATCGCCGCTTCCGCAACATAACTTGTCAAACAGAGAGTTCCGATCTGCGGCGCAGTCTGTGCTAGACGAGATGAATGACCGGCTCGCTGCCGAGGGTATTGAAGGTGTGAACATGGATGTCCTCCAGAATGGACGGAAACAAAGTGATGCAGAAGGCGCGGAGACTAATCAAGCTGAATCCACGGGCAGGGATAAAGCAATTGGTGGAAGTGCCAGTACCATCTTTGACAGGACGCACCAGCAGGCATTCGATAAGATGGAGTCGATCGTGCAGTATGCCCAGAAGCGTGCTCGAGCGCCCGAGCCTATCTTGTCGAAGAAGAGGAAGTCGAGTTTGGTGATCAAAGAGCGGAGGGCTGGTGGGGCTGGTCGTCGGCGGAAGAGTGGACTCAAAGTTGCGCGTAGGTCGGCAAAGGCAAAAGCCATTCCAGGTAGGTTTGGCGACGAGGATGAAGATGAGGAGGAAGAGCAAGAGGAAGAAGAGGAAGAAGTCGGCCACAGGCGCAAGTCCAAGCGGCCTCGGCTCGAAACTGAGACAGCTGTCGAGTTGGAGACTCAACCATCCAACAGCGGTGAAACTAGTAAGATCATACCCGATGCCGACACGGAGAAGGAAGAAGAAGAACGCAAGCACAAAGAAAGAGAACGAGAGCTTATACGAAGGAGGTTGGAATACAACAAAGCCAAACGACGAAGCAGTATGGGGCGGCCAAGCCTCGCTGGTCGTGTACCCCCTGCTCGTGAGTCCGGAACCTCTACTCCTATTCCTTTACTGACATCTTCCGCCTCAGAAAAAACCAAGCCGACATCTCGATTCGGTTTCTTGTCTACCGCAAAGTCCATCGTTCAAAGCGTTTGGAACCGCGGTGCTAGTTCTTCAGCACAGTCGCAAATACCGGTGTCCAAGACACGCAAAGAAGAGGTGAAGCCAACTGCTACGGTTCCTCAAGGAAAGAAAGTTGCAGTTGTCCCTGGTTCATCGGGTCACCCTCCTTTAAACAACATGTCCCAAGCAAAGCGGCTCCCTTCAGAAAACACAGCATCCGAGCGTCAGACAGCGCAGACATTGGCCCTACCTGCGTCTTCCGCAGAAACCGGCGGTACTGCTTCCTCGCGAACATCGCGGGCGCCTATTCCTACTTTCAGCCCCCTGGCCGCGGCTGGCACGAAGACAACCACTTCTCAGGGTGGTCACAGTAGGAATGGCTCAGTAGTAGGTGTGTCCTCGCTCGGGATGAGGGCCAGGACGTCCGAGAGTACCAGCGGCACTTCCTCGATGGGCAAACGAACCAGTGTTAGAGGGAAAGGTACTGATGCCAACTCCCATTCAAAACCTGCTGGGAATACACGCAGAACGCGACCCTCTTCGACGCTCATGGCTCCTACTGCCAGTTCCCTTGCCAAGATGACTACGCGGCATCCCGCCTCTGTTCACAGTGAAAACGTTGGGTCGGTCAAAGGTGGCCCTACTAAGACAGGGAAGGATGTTTCGCGTCTTCCTGCGCCGTCGAGTCCCGCACTTGGCCAGATTACGAACGGTAGTTGGAGTCCACAGTCGCCACGTTCACCGACAAGCAAGATATTTAGTCAACCACTGAGCCCAGCGACTATGCGCCCCCCGATGTCCCTGACTGCTGCAGCAGAGAGTATAGTCAAATCTGGCGTGGAGGTCGGTCCGGCCGCGTCGTCATCGTCGAAACCACCTATCCCGCCGAAGCCTAAAGTATTGCCCGGCCGCAAACCTCGCATCTCACGCTCCAAAGTTATCGCGAGATTGGCATCACAGCGGGCTGCGGAGGCGACCACTGTCGCCGCGGGTGCAAGTGCATCACGTGGTAAAACTCGGTCGAGTATTGGTGCAGGTGTTTCAGGTAAAACTCGGCTGTCGCGTGGAGGAGCAAAGTCAGGGGACGTGTTGATGAGCGCGAAGAAGAGGGCACGACAGAGCGAGTATGCGAGACGTAGAAGCCAGGCCGCCGGGGGTGATGTCGCTGAACCGATGGAAGTCCGAATCGACTGATAAGACGATAAAGAAATGTACATATCCCTTCTTTTCTTGCAGCGGCTGGCCGGTACTTTTTGCCAAGGACATTGTGTTTGCATTAAAGTGTAATAAAACATGTAGGGTGATATACCCGAAGGGGCGATGACAGCCATACGGGGCAAGGCAGTGGAAGTCCATCGTTACGGAAGTGATGCCAGGGAGCCAATTGCAGTGTATATCTGGTAATATGTAGAACTTTAGATGATATAGACACTCAGATGGCAGTGTCTTTACGTGTGCCGGAGTGTGTAAATAGGGTCTCCAGCCCCTTTATACTCACTTGTGTTTCGATCCCAGAGACATCTACATGTGGGGGCAAGCAATACTCGGGGCCGAATATAACTGTCCTCCGCGGCTGATGGTGGGATGCCTGATCATTAATGTGAACTCTGCATACACGACGAGTCAGAAAATCTCCGATAGATGGATGGAAAGATGACTACCGAGGAACATCGATGAACTGGGGCAACAATGAGGGAGATAAATTACATAAATGAGGAAGAAGGGGAAAGAAGACGGTTGTGTGCTTCTGCCAGCTGTGGTTGCCAGCCCCCGGGTCAAACTCACCAAACATAGCACTTCCAGGCTCTCCTTCCCAGACAACCGCTGTTGATGTGAGTGCGAGTGTACGTACAGTGTGAACATGTTTTCTTCATCAGTCGGTCTTAACGCGGGCTGCGGACATTTGATTGATCAAGGAGGCTTTGCGACATTACGGTGAATGATCACGATATGTATTTGTATTCTGAACAGAAGCATGTGTCTCGGCCCTCGAGTTCCCACTAGTAGTGGGGTTTCTATAGGCGGACGCGATGGTTACACCCGTCATTACTCGTGTCTAGTCTATATCAGATGTCAGCTACTGGTAATAATGGAATAAAAGGGGGACAAAAATTAGCACAGTGTATGCAAATTATGCTGTTGTAAGTCATGATCATTAGGGCCATTTTCACTTAAGTGGAACGAGAAGGGGAGTGAGAAAAATCGGTGGGAAACGGAGCAGCACACGCCCCACCACTGTGCGCCCTGGACAGGCGCTAGATATTCGGTGTCCTTGCCACAGCACCATGCTGCCGGATATATCGAGCTTCGATTGTCGCACTCCATGCCGTCTGGACCACCCGGGTAAATTCAGTGTCACGAGGCCCCAATGCCAGAATATTCTTCCATAGTCCCTGGTTGAACCGGATGTAGCTCAGCAACTGGTCATCGGCACATATTCGCGCCATCGACTGGGCCATCGCGGGGAACGCTGGGAATTCCTCGATGACTTCACTGGGTAGTAACCGACAGTAGAGAAGCTGTGACCGGCGTTCGAGACCCAGTGCAAATAGGAACAACAATGGTATCGATGACGCGTGGGGTACCAAGGTCGGAACGACTGGAAGCGTTACATATTGTCCGCCAAGATTGGAAATCCAATGAGGTACTGGGTAAGGGGTGCCGGGAGGACTTTGGGGGATGATAGTTTTTCGGAAATCTTTGGTATAGAGGTCGGCACGAATGGGTACGATGATAGGTTGAAATGAAGGGCCGCGCTCGCTCTCTTGGGTGTCAAAGACAGCGAGAACATGAGAGGGTACATGTGCATCTTTGATGACTCGCATATCGATCGTTGATGGGATGGGAGAGCCAGGTGGAAGAGTCACCTTGGCAACGTTGAATTTACGACAGAGGAGGCTGTTTCATCATCAGAATTGGGACTGAAGTGACAGAGGAACAGGGAACGAACTCAAGGGGCTCGTCATGCGGAGACAGAACGCACTGTGTTGTGTGCGACAAGCGGGAGGAATGCATTTCCCTCTGGTTTTGTGGTTGTAAAGAGATGGCAATACCCCGAGGATAAGGGTGGAGTCGACTGACTCAAGGGAGCGACAATGAGGGTGTACTGCCCGGTATAGCTGACAGGTGCGCAGAGCGATGTATGGAGTCGTCAAAATAAGGGACCTGGCGTGTAGTGATCAGCACGGAAAATCGTCAGAAGGTTGGGCAGAGGCCTCCAGAAAAAGACGTCAGAGCTTAAATGCTACGCACCGATCATGAACGGACAATGGCTGAAGGGTACAGGCGAAGGCGTCGGCAGAATCCTGATATCGTTAGAGGGGAATGAGGACAATTACATTCACCATGACTATGTAGTAGAAAATGTCGGGTGAAGAGACAGGAAAAGGAGATGTGAAATTTCGGGCAAGTTAATGCGTCTCCCTTTTTAGACTGGCGACCGGCCGGTCCAATAGTTAATGGTTGACACGAGGGCACGAGGCTGATATGTGTGATGGGCCTTGGAGTCGGTAGACCGAGTCGGGTGTACCGTAATATTTACTACAGCTTGGCGGCGGATGAGTCCATGCCGATCAAATGGGCAATGAACCTCTTTGACTCGAAAAGAAAGGAAGCAAATACCCGCAGAAGCAACAAACGGTCGTCTGACCGAGGTGGGCATTACTATAGTTACGATAAACTGTATCTTCGGTGATTCTTGTGTGGGTCCACTTCGGGAGAGGGAAAAAATTTAAGGCACCGTCAGGGTCGCTCAGGCGGCACCTGTTGATGAAGGTTGTGCCGCGAACATGCTAATACTAGTCACAGTACTGGTATCTACGCTAATACTTCCTTCCAGCTGACTCGGTCGCTAAGTAAACTCTATAGGTATTCAAAAAAAAAAAGAACAAAAAAAGAGCAACCGGCACTGTACGACCATCCACACATACTTGGTTGCCTTTTTGCCGCCCATGAGAACTGGCGTTGGCTCTGCAGGGTCATATGTCAGGGCCGAACCCAAATTACCCTCCGGAACCCAACATACTCGGATGTGTCGTGTCGGGCCCGACCCCATCTCGGTGCTCAACAGCCCGGAATCTTTTCCGGTATATTATTGTACATGTTGTATGTACTCCTACCCAAAAATCGCTTCCTGGACGTGATCCTTTTACCGTCCGGAACGCGACGCCCAGAGAACTTGTCGACGATCACGACCTCTCATCGTGATTGTCAGCCGTTGCACGAGAAGGGGCATATAAGTTCCCCATATCCTTCCAACACGAGGCAAGATTCGGTCACCCTGTCATACAGTGGCGTCCAATAACTACGTTTCCACGGGCTCTCCATCTCATGATTTACGGCTGCTCTTAAATATGGCCAACACAGCACTGCGGAATTACCTCACTTCCGAGAAATAGGCAGCTCACTCACCTATAGCGTTATACTTTCCGGTCGCCCGACCCAAAATCCAGGGTCTTTGGTCCTGTTTACACCGCCTGTAGTGGGAGACAACAAAGGTCCGACCACAACCCTGTCTCTCGGAACACGCGATGATGCTAAGCCTTGAGGTAAGTTCTACCAGAGAACCCTCCGATTCACAACAATCTCGCGATCCTATCTTCAAACCTTGCTGATGGCGGCTGTGGATGGCCGTATGACTCAACATGTGTGCATGCGGCTACATTGTCCGATTTTTACCTCAACTCCGACTTTCTTGATAAGTAAGTGTATCTACAAAAACTGGGAGGGCTCCAGCCTCTTGAGTTTCCGTGGCAATGCTTTACTATTCAAAACTAGTTCGGCCATAATCTTGGCAGTTCCAGGTGCATTACAGATACCCTGCAATGTTGTCAGACTGTTATGTTCCTAAATCAAAATTTTGACAGTTACCCAGCAGGTGTGTCCAGTGGCAACGTAGAGGCCCTTCGCCACTGTCTTCGCTTCGCCTACGATGGGTCCTCCAGCTCCCCTCTGGCTTACAGTGGGAAGGAAGCACGCCTGACGCTTCTCGACTGTACCTTCCCTTAGTTCCGGTGAGATACTCACAACTTGCTCCCTGATACTTTCACACGCTGTCTGGTCAACCTCCACCTCATCTACATTACCAGGAAGCTTTGAGTCGTCGCCTGGGCCGCATGCATAAACTTCATTGTCAGGTCGAGCGTAGATCTCCGGAGAAGCATGAAAACCTCGCGGTAATTTGATATCGGTGAAGAGCACATATGGTGCGATGTCCATGCCAGCCTTCGGGCGGAAGGTAACACTATGAGCGCGAGTCGCAGATATCGGCAATGATGGCAACAAAAATGGGGACCATGCACCGGCGGCCAGAATGACATGGGTGGCCGGAATAAATTTCTCCAGCCCATCAGTAGGATTTGTGCACTGGACGCCTGTGACCCTGCCTGACTCGATGCCTATGCAAGTTGCGCTTCCGCCCCGAAGCTTGACGCCTTTTTCAGCCGCCAACTCCATCATGCTTGTGGTGAAGAGGTAGGGATGAACCTGAGCAGTTCCCTCAAGGCCTGTTGTGGGGTCCATTGGGGCGTATGATACCGTGAGCTCTTGCTTGATCCAATTCAAGCCCACTGGGTGCCTTTTGTTAATCCCTTCTGTGTGTGCGACCCGTTCCGCTCCAAGAGTCTTCTCTAAACTCCTCCGTTTCCCGCCCTTCCCTACTCCAGAACCAGGATCACGTTTCAAGTCCTCCCCCACCCCTTCCCATGTCCCGCACTCTACAAAACGAAAACCCCACCTGTCGACTCCATTATGTTCCCTTGCTAGTCTGATATGCTCAGGGAACGATACGTCGACGAGTTCGACGGGATACGCCCATTTAGCGACAAGTCCTCCTGCTTTTCCAGATGCCCCTTGAGCGATTCCGTTGGCGGACGCTTCGAGCACTGTTATCTTTGTGGTTTCCGAGTTATACAGTGGGTGCCTGGACAGATAATAGGCAGTGGTACAACCGATTATTCCGCCTCCGATAATGACGATGTCCGCTTGTTGGGCCTCGGCCATGAACGTTGCGATATATGGGCCAACAGATGACGTAGCACGTTGGGATGGAGAGGTTCTGGTCTTGGAAGATGAAACGGGTGCACTTGCAAATTTCTGATTGATGTCATATCAGCTACACATTACCGCAGTTAGTATTGTCACCAGGAGTCAAAGTCACGCACGTCGGAAATGTGTGGCTGTGCGTGGACACGTGGCGCTGGCCAGCCAGGACGCGACCCGGTTATAAGAACCATTCAACTCTCCCGCCCAGGCTTGGCCGATGACCAACT
The DNA here is from genome assembly GCA_024663475.1 of Pisolithus thermaeus. Lineage (NCBI taxonomy): Eukaryota > Fungi > Basidiomycota > Agaricomycetes > Boletales > Pisolithaceae > Pisolithus > Pisolithus thermaeus. The sequence goes on from JANFAF010000040.1 coordinate 85,742, forward strand.
GCCCTACGTACTGATCGCGTTGTGCAGCTCCGAGTGACTGGAATTGGTTGTTTCTATGGGATCCGACGCGCAAGTTACAGTCCATGATTTCGTCGCCAGTGCGGACGGCATTGTACCTTCGATACCGGCAGCCAGGGTTGAAGAGGGACATGCCATAGTATCTGCCTTGCTTTCTGAAGCGAATTGGGTAAGACCCGTACAGCGGATGCAGGAATCCGCTTTCCGTACGTACTTTTGTTTGTACCTATGCGTCGGTGTGCTGAGCTCTCATAGGCACCACGCGTTTGGACAGACTGTACGAGTATCGCGCGAAGCCACCGAAAATTACAAGTGGGGGCCACTGGCCCAGCATTGAGGATGTACCAGAATGGGGTGTTTTGACCTCGCCAGACAGTGACGAGTGTGTTCCGTTGCAACGCCTTGAAGAATTTCAGAGTGCGGACTTTCGGGGAGTTACTATCGGTCGCCCTCGTTCCCGCTCTCCTGAACGAATTCGCAGTTCTGGAGAAGATCTATTGTCCCCGAGGCGCGCGAAACGCACGTTGGAGTCTGAACTACTCGACTTCCAACCCGCGAAGAAACCCAAACTTGTTACGTCTTCTATCGCAGAAATTGTGCTTCAGGTTCGTGCTGTTATTTTTTTCCGGGATGTCTTCAGTCGTTTTTAATCACACCCAGCCGCACTTCCTACCTACCCATGCAATCAAATTCCCTGATCTTGACCTGGAGAAATGTCCGCGCTTCTCGAAGGCGCATCCGTTGCCCGTCTCGCCATACACCGCTTCAGCAGTGTCGGAGCTTCTGAGGAGCAAATATCGAAGGGGCTCATGGCTCATTCCTATACGAGGACAAGTACCATCGGAAGATGCCAGCATGGCTGTCCTGGTCCAGTCTCCCGACGACATAGCTCTGGTATCCCAGTACCCGCGCCACAAGATAATTTGGACTCAGGAGATCCTGGTTGACTTTTGGGACTTCCTTTTACGGCTCCAACAGGCAACGCAGCTAGGACCTGTTTCACTATCTCTCCACGCCACTTCTTCGGACACGATAATCGCAGCTAACACCGCTTCAAGCGCCACTGAAGAGATTGCTAACAACCCCTATCACCAGTTTTATCAGTATTGTTTCAAGTCATCAACTACGATAGGGTCGAGTTTGCCTCCTCCCGACATCTTCGCGCCATATGTATACATGGCGCAATTAGAAACGGTGGATTACATCAAGATCTATCATGATGTGGCGTATTCGTTATCTCTGCGCAACGTTCTGGATGCTTACCGGTATGGCCCGGATCCTAGGACAGCTGTTGGGGGGGGAGATGCCTTGATGCAAAGCTGTCCCGGGAACTTTCGTGTTCTGAAAGGCGCTCGGTTGGCTTTCATGGATGAACACTCCAAAGCTGCTTTCGTGATGTGATCGTATTCGGAGAGTCTATGCCCATTCTGTGCACGTCAGCTGGCTTCCTGTACGGCCTCCACATACTGCAGTTCGTTGGCCTCCTCGCGCGGAAATTTCCATTTAAACAGCATTCTACCGTCAACCGCGCGACCTATATTCCTGCCCGTTCCAGTGGTATGGCTTAACAAGGTGCTTCTCGGAGGGATCAAGCTGAATAATGGCCGTGCTCGCTCATGGAAACGAGGGGTTGCCAACAAAAACAGACCCTGTCTGTTCACATTAGAAGATTATATTACAAGATAACCGAGTTGACGGCTTGTCTCGAGGTTTAATTCGCCCTCGATTCCAACGTTTACAGCATCGGGTTTGAGGGGCATCTACTTTTAGTTTGGCCTCACCCAGGCTTAAGGAGGCGTGACTGCTTCCCCTATAATGTCTTGGAAATGACCCAGTTATGGAAACCCACGACTTTACTTCTGCGAAGTTCGTCGCTGTGACTCATTTCATTATCATTGCTGTAGATGGGCCCCGCTTCTCTACAATCTAAGAAGATCGGAGCGCCGTTTGTGCCAGGGTCGTTTACGCCATTTGAGATTCGTCCCATGACCACGGATTGGTGTACAGGACACGGGTGGGAAGACGAATCATCGAGTGGGCTATGAAGACGTTCACGGTTCTGTGCACTGCTGCTCCTCGTGGACCAACTACTTACGTGGACCTGATGGTTCGAGCCATGAAGTCCACAGCCAATACCCGCGAATTTGTCGGTCATTAGACAATAATTATGCAAAGTAGGTATGTGCACTTCTATTAGAGTAAAAGCCCCTCCTGACTCCAATTAGCCAGTTAACAGTGTCCCGTGCTGTGGCACAGCTTAGGCTGTTACCTGTTGCAGGCCGGTGAAACGCTATGCCCATAGTCCACCCATTCAAATTTGCTGTTGTCGGGATGAGCGTGAATGACCGCAGCCAAGGCGTGATTAATGGACCTATACTCGTCTTCGGAATTTGGCACGTGTCGTCGGCCAGTTACGTATCCCACACTCCGTGTTGCTATCTTCCTCGAGTAACACGGACACGTTGACAAGAACCTTGTTCTGGGCCTAAAGAATTGAGTCTGACCTCGTGGCACTTGGGCTTGTGGCTGGATATCGCATTCATCGCGATAACGTCTTGTCGGCTTCGGTTTGTGACCATCCACCCTAGGGGCCGACATTTAGTGGCCGGAATCAAAAGTCGCGAATGTGGGTGACGTCAAATTCCTCACAGCTATACGACCACTTGGACTTTCTAAGATACGCAGTCAGGTCAAACTTGGCAGAGTCAGAATTATATCGATAATGATGCATTAGTGACCCTCGGGCTTTCTGCTAGTGGAGTACCGTACTAGGTTTGCTGTGAACCATCAGGAGTGGCGGTGATCCGTGGTGCAAGAAACAGTCCACCGTGCCCTTGACCATGGATATGGCATCGATCCTTTTCCGGACGGCAGTGCCACCGGGTGTAGGTGAGTCCATGAGGTGACCACGCTGCCTTCACAGAATACAATTGCTGAGCGCCGAATCGCGTTGTATATAAGCCCGTTGACTGGTTTCACTCCACTTTCGCACTTTCTCATTACATTCGATATATTGCACGCCGTTGTCGTTCTCTTACGACTGTCTTTCCATCCTGACTTCTTCTCCACATGCATCAACCGGCGACGGCGTTCTTCACGCCAGAAGATAAACAACGCCACCCATACCTCTCTTCCGTTCTCGAGCTCAACACGCAAAAGGTGATCGCCACTGCGGCCGTCAGAGTGTACTACGCCCCGTTTATCAATCCACATCTGAATTGGACCAACTCCAAGCTGAAGGGTATCCTCGTTTTTGGGCGCGATCGCGGAGGAGGATTGGGTTCTCCCGCCGGTATACCTTCGCAGTTGTTGTCGCCACCTCCGGACCGAGGTGGCGCGCAAGGACTACGCCTGAAGGAAAAATACTGGTTCAGACTTATTGACGTGAAGACGGACAGAGTTGTATGGATGTTTTCTGTTCCAGAAGTGTTTGAGTACTATAAGGATAAGCCTTTCTTCCATTATTTCACTGGTACCGTAAGTTTCCTCCTTTGCTGCGTCGTTCAGGTTGACGGTCAATGGTCCACACTTAGACCCGGATGTTTGGTTTTTGTTTCGACGAAGATGAAGAAGCGGACGTGTTCTTCAAGAAAGTTACCGACAGGACCCGTCGCCACTGTGAGCCAGCCCCTCTATTCGCTTGCGTCTGCCCCCACGTGTTCACCAACGTCCTGCATTCCAGTTTTTGGTGCTTTTGGCCCACGAGTCAACTCCACTAAGAAGCAGTTGAAACCCTCCAACTTGAACCCGCTCAAGTCCAAGAACAAGTCCAAGCCCCCACCCGCTTCTGCGAATCAGCCTCCAGCGAAATCAAGTGTTACGACACCGCTGAAGTCTTGTATGATTTCGAGCCCAGCTCCTCACTCGTTCGTGCATGTTTCCCACGTCGGAATATCCCCCAACGGTGCTATCGAGTCTTCAAAGAATGTCGACCCAGCCTGGTCCGCGCTCATCGCAGATTTGCAAGGATACGGCTTTGAAAGTGAAGGAGAGCTTGCGAGCGAGGCCGGCCATGGGGGAAATGGTGTCAACGCCGACTTCATGGAGGGCTTCTTGGCAGGGGCAAAAGCTGTCAAAGACAGGGTCGTCGGCCCATCAACGGCAGCAGAAGCTGGTGAGCTTTTTCTCTTCGTCCTTCAGTGGTCGCAGCATGATGTGGTTGCTAACGAAGTGTATCAGCGTATTCACCGGCACTTCGAACAAAAGCGTCACTTACATTTGCATCACCAACATCAGCAGCGCCGACCTCTCCACCTGTGCTCACCCGAACACTGTCGTCGGCGCCACCGTTATCCCCGCTGGCGCGAACACGAACACTCCCGCCTATACCCACCACAAGTGCCGTGCCCGTTTCGGAGCCTGAACCTGCGACAACGGTAAGGTCACCATCACCCACACCTGAGTCGCCTCCACCAGAGAAGAAACGCAAGATCCGTCGACGGGTCCTTTAGGTACTCTACTGTTCATCACGAATAAGCCGGGCTAACGTGTGACTGTCATTGTTTTCGCTACTATGTGGTTGACCGGACAGACGTATAATTGTTGAAGAAAGGTTCAACAGATGTCTGCACAGATCTCGAAATTGCCGTCTCAAGCTCTACGATGTAAACATGAAACATATCATCAGTGTAAAGCGTAATACAACGTTCACTTAGTGGCACGAACACTTCCAAGTGTATTGTAAAACATAATATTGACGATCTCCCCTGGTGGGAATACAATAATTGCAGTGAGCGGCACCAATAGTTGAATGTGGTTTGGTACGTTGTGAATGTTTGTGAAAAATGAAAACAGGGCTTGAGTATGGGACAACAGCACGAGATGGCATGAGTTGAGGCAACCGGATCTTGGCAGTAGACAGGGAGACACGATCCGGGTGATAGTCTATAATGGGCACGCTTCGCAGCCGCGTCTTCAGGTAGCGCAGCAGGCACCCCCGATACGCATGTGCGTGAACTGTACACAGACGATTGTGAATCGTCGTTTTAGAAGCGACTGAGATCGCGTCCGAAGATCCCTATTTCAACCATCAAGGCTGTCCTACATACGACGAACCAGAACCCGACGAGTGACGTACAGTTTAAGAACCTGTCACCAAGCCAAGAGAGCAAACGTGCACGAGTGGAGCAATCACATAGTAAGTGAAAGGATCGAGGTATCGATCATTCGCAGACAGCGCCCGCCGTCTTATCAGACAAAGGATAACAAGAAGAGGTATGCAGATTAGTACTCACCAATATGTCGGCACCAAGATCCTGAAAGGACGTGTGTTAGCAATAGGAGTCGAGAGAGGTCACCGAAAAAAAAAACATGTGGGCAGGCAACTCACTTATTCCTCAAACTCAGAGTCATGGTGAAATATGCAGACCTCCATAGCAGCCATGCTAGTCTGCCAGTCTCTCGCCCCTTGATGCCTGAGTCGGCGTTCGACCGGTCGTATATGGCTTTCCTGTTAACAACAAGCGATGATCAGTATTGTGGATATGACCACAACTCCTGTTCCGGAGCATCGGGTCGGGTACAGGGTGGGTGGCTTGCGAAAAGGAATACAACGCACCAATCACCAAGGTATGCCAGACTCCCCTGATTGTGAAACTCGAACGGTTTGTCATGATCCTTTCCGCGGACGATCCTGTTCAGCTTTCTGGCGAGATAGTTTGCCTTTTGGTTAGCCACTACGTTGATTCACTTTGTTAGTCATGCAGCGTAACAAGGCAACCGGGTTCAAGGAAGACGAATAGACGGGTGATGGGAGCTGAGGTAGAAGTACATGTTGTAACCAACTACCGGGACTGCCCGGCAGGGGCTGCCGGTTCGTAGAGTGGGGTGAACAGCGCAAAAGGCCAATAGAACGGGGTTCGATTGTACGAGGCCCATAACTCACCCTGTGCGGTAGCCGGCAAAATGTCCGTCTTGATAATCGCCGCGTCTCCTATAGCCCAAACGTCTGGGACCACTTTGCCGTCTTGCATGATCACGTTTAGATGCTCATCCGTCAGCAAACTAGAATGTATGATGTTCAACAAGCCTCCGAGCACTATCGAGATAAAATGACCTTTGGGTCTTCTCATGCTTCTGCAGTGATTGAATGGTCTGGATCAGGGGATTCGGGGCCAGACCCGTGCTCCAGACGAGCAAACCAAAGGGGACTATGTGCATGGAAAAACGTAAGTATATCCGGTCACCAGAAGATGACCCTACCTTCTCCCTGTTCTTTGACGACCATTTTATCCTGAAGAAGAGTCAGTTCAGACTCTCTACGTTTACTCACAAGACGCTCACTTTCTCGACTCTCTCAACGTGATGCTTTGTCTTGATATCGATTCCATCCCGCCGGAACTTTTCTTCTGCATAACTGCATATTGTCAATTACGAGGAGTCAAAGCCCCATATCATAGAATGATAGGACTTACGTCGAGAGCGATCTATCAAACGTGCCGAGAATATGTGGCGCAACGTCATAGAGGGTAATCTTGGACATGCGTGCTAGCCCAGGATAATGCTCCGCTATCTCTGCATGTAGAAGATCATGCAGCTCGGCTGCGAACTCGACACCAGTGGGGCCACCCCCTGTACAGCGTCACCCAAGACGTCGAATGGTAAACCAAATCCCAAGCATGCGTCCAGAACACCTACCTACTATGCAGAAATGCAACAGGTTCCGTCGTTGGACGTCCGAAAGGATGGGTTGGTTTGCCTGCTCGAAGCCTGTAAAGGAATAGGTGTTATGGCACGCGCCAAATGCCTCATGACTGCGGATTCATACATTCGAGGATTCGCGTTCTGATGGATCGGGCATCCCGTACATCTTTAAGAAAGTGGGCATACTCCTTCACGCCTGGAACATTAAAAGCTGAAGAAGAAATGTTGAGCGCCTGTAGTCTACATATGCTTGGAAGTTTCGCACTTTGTGAGTAAGCGCCGACCGCTATGACAAGTTTGTCATACTTGAGGGTAAAAGGGGTTCCCGTGCCTGGGAACTTCGTCTCTGTTGTCGTCTTCTCTACCGGAGGAGCTGATGATTTCTCGAATGGTAGCGGTGGCGTGGCGGGCATCTAAGGAGGAAAACGTTGGGCATCAGGAGGTAAGCCATCTACTGATGGAACGCACGCATGTCAATGTCTTTTCCTTAAAATCTTTGAGAAATCAGGTTAGTACGGTACGAAGTGAAAAAGTGATCTGGTCTCACCTATGGCATCACACCAGGCTTGGTAGGCTGTCTACAAAATGGGACTGACGAATGGGACGGGACAGATCTCGGGTGCACCTACCACTTGCGGAGAATACCGTCGGACCTGGAAGCATCGTCAGCTTAAGGACGGGTGCAAAGCCAGGGAAGCCACCCTACAGGCTCGACGGCACATCGAAACTCCAACGTTCCCACTGCACAGCTTGCAAGCAGTGGTGTAAAATTGAACGCATTTGTAGGCGATAGTACAGTGACATCTAGATGGGAATCGATAAGTAGCCAGAATTCCGGAGGTGATAGGCAACTTACCCCAGCGTTTCTTGTCAACGCTTCTGAGGACTTGGTATCCACCCCATCCGGAACCAAGTACAACAAGACGTTGCTTGTCTCTCGACGCAGAGGTGCTAAACAACTGTGTGGCACGCATGGACCATACTCTGTGGTTAACCGGTGGCCATCGTTGAACATGGCGCTGAATGGCATGCATTCTCGGTGCTTGCCAAAGGGCAGTGGTTGTGGGATGCGAGAGCGCGTTAAGTACTAGTATGTTCCGGCTATTACGCTTAAACACGGCGATGCCAAAGTTGACTCGAGCCCTGCTTCGGGATATCTCGGATGGAGTTGACGTTACTCTCTCCACTTGTCCCGGTCGGTTCTCCGTAGTAAATCCTCCCTCCTATCACTGCCCTAGGCTAGGTTCGTTATGGATGAAGCAAGTGCAAGGGAGTTGTTTGGTGCCGCCATCAATTATGACGTCACATATGTACCCTCGGAGCGGTCACCGATGACCCTCACGGTCAAGTCCGACGACCATGCCATCATCATCCCTCACACCACTAACGTCGTTGCGAGTGTCCAAGTACCAAATTCCGAAGTTTAACTTTTACCCAAACACCTCCATTCAACATCGCCCTCTGCTAATCTATCACGAATGCTTTCCAAATCCATCTCCTTCCGCAATCGAGTCGCATCTCCTATCGAGGGGTGTAGTTGTCCCGCAGTGGCGGTATTCCATGTACAAGATCTCTCACTTCCACAGTACAACTCATGAGGTCCTCTGCATCGTATCTGGACGGGCTAAGCTGTGCTTTGGTGGAGAAGAGAACCCAGGAAGAGTCGACATCGTTGCCGGACAGGGGGATGTTTTTATCGTTCCGGCCGGTGTTGCGCACAGGCTACTGGAAGAGATCGAGAGCAATTTCTTGATGGTCGGGAGCTATCCGGTGGGCAAGGACTGGGATATGTGTTACGGAAAGGCGGACGAAATGGACAGGATCCAGACGATCAAGGATCTGGAGTGGTTTAACACAGATCCTATCTACGGCAGCGAGGGACCCGTGCTACATGTTTGAATCAACCGTACTTGTGGTATGGTCGCAGCCAGCGGACCTAGCAGTAGTGAGAAGTCTTTGCGTCCTTTCAGATTCATTGTTCACGTTTGGATCACTGGAGAGCCATCGCAGACAGGGCACAATAGGTATACGTCAGGTCGCGCGAAGAATCTAAATCTGATAGCGCGATACGAGCAATACTTGCACCGTCAGAAACATCGAGCCATCGCATCAGATCTGATTAGAGTGGGTTGGGTGCAATTTATTAGGTCGATCTACCTCCTCGAGGATGGGATCTGCCTGGTAGAGATCGTAAGCAATACGCTTGGCGAACGACTTATATGCACCATAACAATTGCAGCCGTCTGTGAGAGTTTAAACCTGGCCAGCGCAAGATTCCCGAGGCCACTGTTTCATGACTCATTACCATCACCCCAACGCGGAGTCCTCTCACATATAGTCCCACGACGTCAGCACGTGCCCCCATAGGGTGGGCACATTGGAAAGGCTTCCCCAGCAAAAAAGACGAGTAATGAGCGCTTGAGCAGCCAAGTACCAATGTCAAGGAATTGATCATGATATCTATGCATCAACTCCCAGGAGGGCTATGGGAATTGCCGTATAGATACTTCACGACCAAAGGTATTTTAGATCACGCATGCATTCGAAGTTGAAGATCAGCTTGCATAAACACGTACTTCGTTAACTCGTCAGATGCCCAGAACTCAAGTATAATTTGCAACCCGGTTCGAGGCCATCATATTGGCAAGGGTAGCCATGTATGCACGTATAACGACGACAATAAATAGAGATAACAAGTTACAGAAAACAGCTGCAGCAGAGGGGAATAAGCGATTCTGGAGGATATCAACGAAACAAAAACGGCACATCATGCACTATTCGATAGCCCATTTTCGCATTGCTTCCTTCACGAGTCGTGCCATCTCTTCGCGTGCTTGTTTCTTTGCGCTATCTGTGATCCCTACCAGTGCATCCAGAGCATTTGGGGACGTATTGAGCGGGTCAAACTCGAGAAGATGCCCGTCTTTCGTAGGTAGCGATACCAGAGCTGACGCCGAAGTCGAAGATAGTGCCACGTGAGGATGGGGACCGGACTCGGGAACAAAAGGTTGTGTACGAGAGTTACTCCGGGAATGAGTAGTGCTCTGAGAATTTGTGCGCAAGTGCGACTGCAGACTAAGACTTGAACGTTCTGATGACCCGGCAAGCACAACAGAGGGATCACGGCGTACGACGATGCTATTGGCGCGTTTGAGTCCTTTTGGTTTTCTGGTCGCTTTTTCGTTGCTGATCCCCTTGTCTTTGGATGGTGCCGAGCCGCTCGCCGCATTAACCCCGCCATCCTCCTCGCCACTTCCGGAAAACCAGCCAAGACCAAGGGTATATGGATTGGCCAGAGGCGAGCCGTTGACACTCAGCATGCTCTCATCACGTCGGGGTGCTCTTAAAGCGGGATAACTTGGTGCTTGGGTTGGCACAGCTGGGTTGAATGTTGCACTGGATGGCATTCGCGAGCGCTGCGGTTGGTGGTGTGTAATACCGTTTGTAAGTTTGGAAGGTGACGTGCTGCGAACGGGAACGAATGGTGGGGGTTTACCCAACTTGTACGGACTGGGTGAGGGCTGGACACGGATAGGATTTCGGGACTGACGATTCGTATCGGCACGAACGGAATGGGTAATCATGCAAGAAGAGACTAGTTATAGCAATTGACGTACCGTTCCAAGTGTGTTGGCGGCTGAGAAGGGATTGGAGGAAGCGCCCTTCTTCCTCGGAGTGGCTACCGCCACACGTGCTTGTAGATCAGCGTCACTTAACTTGAGCAAAGACAGTACGCAAGTACAACACACCGCTTTTGAGTGCCCGAGGTGGTTCATTGTCGTTCGCCCCGGTCCCCGAGCCTGAAGCCTCCGATTCCTCCAAAGCAGCCGCCCATTTCCGCTTTCGAGTCTCCCGGTCGATCTCCAGTTCCTCCGTATTTCCCAGCCGTTCCCTCTCAAGTCCACGCAAACACGCTTGGACGTCCCCATCGTACTTGTCCGCAAAATCGCCCATCTTGACGCTGCGTACCAGCTTCGGTATCCGAGAGATCAAGCCTTCCTGGTGAAGTTTGAAGTTCGTCAGGGCGGCTGCCAGCCATTCCTCCAACTGGCGAACGCGGTGTTCGACTGAGATGCGCAGGCGCGTCATCGTGAGAGATGAGTTATAGTGTTTGAAAGCGATATACCTTCGATGTCTAGGTTTTTTATGAGCTGCTGTTTTTCTTCCGGCGTGTATCTACGCCTCAGGTCGGGGACTTTCATGATTGCGCACCAGTGCCAGGCTCAGTGCGACAATCGTAGAAACTCAGTTGGTAACGCGTCACGTGACCGCTCTTTCACTGGTGTGGCGGACCGTGACGGGCCGGGCCATTTTACATAATGGAGTGTCTGCTATCCTCGCCGAGTCCAGATGTCAATTTCTTGTGTCTTTGGTTCTCGAACATCTCAGACTCCTCTGAACCACAGATACGACGCTACTGTATTGAATGTGCCAACAAGAACAACAGAGGTAAGACTCAACGCGGCCGCTACCACTATCAGGGTAGTAACTTTTCGGGCCGAGAGAGCGTGCGAGCATTTCCCCACCCTTCGCTGTGAACAGAAATACTCAATAAATAATAATATCAGTGTGAACATGGAGTGTACAGTGTACAAGTGTGTAAATGCACAATATAGGGTTCAGTGTTGGCACAAAGAATGCGTGCGCTAATGGGAGGTGTAGCTGTGGGGTATGGAGCGACAGCGTATCCAGGGAGCATTTGATATACAGACCAACATTCCTTCGGAAAGGGGGGTCCAAAAAAAGAAAAAGAAAAAAACATAATGACACACTGCAGTTCCAATTCCATGCGTCTAGTCGATAAGACAAACTCAAATCCAGGCAGCCACAGGACCTCGATGAAACCCATGATCATAATCACGTCCGTTGCTGTTGTTGAATCTGCTCAGCAGCTTGCGGATCCCACGGTGGTGGGTACCGTGCGTCATGCAGGTTCTGGTCGGCTAGAGCATCTTTGATTCGGTCTTTAGCCGTCATGTTCATTCTGGCTCGACACCGAACAAGTCGGAGTTTTGTACGAGTTATCCCTGTGGAGAGGGGTGAGGCAGCGAACCATGCGAATGTGTGAACCATACAGGTGGCGATGGTAGTACAATCTTCTTCAGAGAATGGATTGTCTTGCTGAAGATCATCTTGCAAAGTGTAAAGGCACCAGAGGGATTCCTCGTAGAGTTTCTCGCATTCTGTGGGGCTCATTGCTTGATCCAACAACTCTTTTCGTGCGGCGCTTCGGCTCTGGGCAAAGAGGATGACATTAGCACATACAAACATATACCCACGCGACGAACTGACAAGTAGTAGTGCGCGGTCGTAGACCAGTTGTTCGAGATAGATCTTGGGTCCGTCGTATTGGACAGGTAACCAGGTTTTCACAAGGGCGGCACGGTCGTTGCATTTAAGAAACTGATCCTTAAACCAGGAAAGGGCTGCGAGTCACGATTAGTCTTGCTCTCGCCAACGATGGAGGGTGCATACCGTCGTCAAAACCCTCGCTGACCGTAAATTCACCATCTGGATGTCGCATCCGTAAATGTTCTTGGTAATTCCGAAGCTTGTCGATGCCCTTTTGGGAAAAAGACATCAAAAGCATGTATATTGCAACACACGTCACGGCGTTATATTCTGCTTCCTGGTCCGCGTGCCGCCTCCGCTGAGCGTGTCTCTCCGCCTCCCCGTCACGGCGCATAAACTTATTCGGATCGGGAAGGGGTTCTGTCAGATGGATGAATGGTGAGACCGATGTGGGTAGGATAATCCAGAGTGACCTACTCTGCGGTACCGCTTTGACACATTCATACATTTCGTCGGCCCAGTGCATCAACACGTCCTCTTTTTGTGCAAGCTGTTCCAACGATGCCAATAACTGATCTTCCAATGGATCGCGCTCGACCGGCACGCCATCTTTCTCTTTCAAACCTTCACCCGTGGGTGATCGTATAAGAATCTGCGGCCTTCGTGAGGACGTCTGGTAATGTCCGGCACCAGGGGATACGGGTGACTTAGGCGTCGAGACACCAAAAAGCTTTCGCGACGCGAGACTCAGTGCTCGACTGAGAGCATTGGAAGCCATGCGTGAGGGTGACGAGGAGAGTGGAGGTGCGTGAGGGTGGGGTGGAGGTGGGAACGTCGTGTTGTGGCTCGTGGCAGAACGTGGCGATCCAGATTGAGGCGATGAAGATGGTCGGTCGGGAGGATATATATCATCTAGAAGAGGAGAGCCTGGGTTGCGTTCCATTTGCCGTCGCCGCCGAACTGAACTGAGCTCTGTAAAAGCAGATAAAGACCATGAGCAACAAACAGTCAAGGACAGTGTCACACACCATCAACTGCTTGGTTGAATTCGAACGCACGAGCATCCCCGACAAGTACATATTCCTTTCGTATAAGTCCATCCTCTTCAGACTCTCCAGGGATGACAGATCCTTCAGTCGATAGCGGCTTTGGTCCTGATCGACCTTTCGTAAGAACAGGGACGGGTACATCAGCACCCGGTTTAATGGGCTCTTGAGCTGGTTCAACGGGTACGTCCGTAAGGTTCTTACCATTTCCTGAAATTGGGCTGTCACAAGACAAATTTTCAGCTGGCGGATCGTGAGTATAGGGAAGTGGAATACCTTGAGCGTGGAGGTGATACATCCGCAATGTTTTCTTCTGGGTTTGTCTCCCGCCTTCTGAAGTGGAATTTGCTGGGTGGAATCATCGCTTTCGGGTCGAGTACCTCTGGAGGTATCACACGATGATGCTCTGGAATATGTCCTATAGGGACATCGTCTACATCGTCGTTTGCTTGCGAACTCTGAACGGTGGTCAGAGTCGAAGCACGGGACGTCATATCTGGTGCTGGTCGCGGAAACTTGGATTTTGCGAGAGCCTCGCTCTTGAAAAATTCCTCGAAACTTGCACGTTCCGTCGGTTGACGCCTCAACAGAGCACGGACGAGATCCTTAATGTCTTGAGGAACAACGGGTACTTCTTCAGATTTGGTGGAACCTGACGAGAACTGTTGCTCTTCGTCGGGAAACTTGACACCTTTAGAGTTTTCAATTCTCCTGAGCAACTCAACATGGTTTTGAGCGCGAAACGGAGCTTTCCCGGTACACATTTCATATAGCACAGCGCCAACACTCCACAGATCCGCCTTCGCATCATACTTCTCATATCTCAGAATTTCAGGTGCCATATACAATCTAATGAACGCCTTCCTTGATTAAAAAACGGGCTCAACCAAGGATGTCAAAGGCACGCACGGAGAGCCACAGAGTGTTTCCGCCAGCTTGGCGTTTGGCAAGGATCGTGCAAAACCAAAATCTGCGATCTTGAGTATTGGAACACCTGTGGGATGACCCTTGGCGAGTTCTTCCGGTGACGCTGGGTTGAGGAGTAGATTCTAAAGATAGATTAGTCTTTCAAAGCAAATGGAAAGACGGTTCCCTACCTGAGGCTTGATGTCTCTGTGCATAAGGTCCCGGGTTCGAAGGAACTTAAGTGCTCGGGCTATATATTACGCGGTCGAAGTCCTTTCTATGTTGATAACCGAGGTTGACTCACCTAGTTGACGCAAAAAGCTACGAACGACCAAGATACTCAGGCCACCCATCTTTGGGTGGGGATAATATTGGAGAGCAGCGCCTGGAAACGGAGCATATTCTAGACCCTCGACTCGACCACGCTTCTTGATATAGTTGGTGAGGTCTCCCCCAGAACAGTACTCCATGATGAGATATATGTTGCGTTCCGCGCGCTGTAAAGAGCAGAGTGAGCGCAGTGGGAAGATGTATTCCCGTATGAGTGTGGCAGGGGACCTCTACAATCCCGGAATATGCTATTCCCTGTCTGCGAGCGGATTGCAACGGAAACCCCATTCGCACACCCATACGAGCGGAAGGAACGGATCCACATACGACGATATCGATGAGTTTTGTGATATGACGGTGCGACAAAGACTTGAGGATCTCAATCTCGCTTTGCAGGTTGTCGAGTAGCTTCGGCGTGAGGATTTCTCTACTAACAGCCTTGATCGCAACCTGGTGGTGGGTCTCCTGATTCGGAGGTGCGGTGTCATGACTGAAGCAACGGGAGCGGACGGCACTGGTCACTCACTTCATGGTATCCTTTATATACGGTGGCAAAGCTTCCTTTGCCTATATCGCTTACAATAACGTACGGGCGTGCTTCGTCGTCGTCCTCCTTCCGTCTGGCTGCGGGCTTGTCAGGAGTCATGCCTGGAGAACGCGCAGTGGGAGGCGATGCCAGTGCAGGCATACAAAGAGAGATGGTGACTATCAAATAGTAGGAAGTGCGATTATTGTAGCAATTGTACAGGAAGGAGTGGGACTGCCACCACTAATAAGCTCACTACGAAGAGCCTTCACGCCATCACATTACGCTCGATTCGGCAGTCTGTTCCTCAGAAGCACACACTCATGCTGACTAATAAACCAACACTTTCATACAAGACTGCAAGACAAGTACAAAATCGAAAGCAACACGCAAGTTAGGGGGTATAAGGTCAACTAAGATATCTGGTACATCTCCTTAGTTCTTTCTCTCTGAGTCAAAAAATGCCACCAGCTCTCCGATAGGAACCTTCTTACCCGGACCCACCAGTGGTTTGGTCCCCTTGGTCTTTTCCGGCTTGGACTGTCGCCTCAAAATCAGTGGGTCCACGAACTTCTGGGTGACTTGGGAGTCATTTCCGAGCGTGGAGTCAGATCGGAAATCAGTCGACTGGGATCTCCAACGATGTTTTCCCGCGCCTTGATTGCTCTGCGTCACGGGTCCGCCATAGGTCGACTGTGCTCTTGCGCGACTCCTCGGGCTAGAGGAGTCATATAGGTTCGACTCACTTCCACTAGTCAGCCTCGCCGCAGCCAGAGCTCGTGAAGCAGCCTTTTTTCCAACCGTCTCCATCATGTCCTCGTCGTCGTCCTCGCTACTCTCAGTAGTAGATGAGAGGGAGGAAAGTCCCACAGTTACTTTCTCTCTCTCACGTTCGTACTCCGCCTCGACCTCTGGAGGCGCCACGATCGGGCCACCAAGTGCAACGGTATATCGCTTCCTCCCTGCTGGCATGGGAGAGGGACTGATGCTTCCATAACGGATACTTTGCATGCTAGGTGCAGGGAGGCCACTCGTCGGGGACATCGCACGTGCGGGGGGTGAAGTTGACATTGTAGTCCCAAGAGGACTGGAAATCGGGGGAAGACCTGAGATTATCGCCGACGCAGGACGGGAATTAGCAGAAGGCGAGTCAGCAGGGGTATGAGTGGGCGAAATGACTTCAGGGCTAGCATAGTCCCCAGTTGGGTAGGGGAGGCGGGTTCCAGTTCGCTGCGACGCCACACGAGCCAGCGGGGGACTGGTTGATTCGCGAGCAGTCAGTGAAGGTACCCGGCGGGGGGTGCTCATGACATTCAATATTGAGGCGCCAACAGAGGAGGTAGAAGGAGCCCTAAAAGATTCTTGCGCAGTCCCAGGGGAGGACTCCGGGAAAGGATTGGCATGAATCACCTCCGGGTCGTGTGGTTCGCTATTATTCGTCAGAGTGGCAGGGGAATTTGCCAGTCGTGCCATCTCCCGCCCAAGTTCACTGATACGTGACTGCATCTCAGTGACTTCATCTCGAAGTCCATTGATTTCCGGCCCCGAAGAACGTGTATCCTCCCCTCCGTTCTCTTTGTCTTTCCCGCGCTCGTTTTCTCTTTCAACGAGCCATCGTTCCACGTCGCCCATGCGTTCTTCTAGCGCGCGGACGTGGGAGACGGTCCAACGCTCTAGCTTCTCGAAGCGTTTTGCAATTATTAATAGGGTTCCAGGGACATCTAACGTGCCGGACGGTGTAAATGACGCGTAGAGAGGAGGTTGTTCACGAGCAGGTGATCCGCCGGGAGAAGTGCCTCTTTGTAGTGAAATTGGAGAAAGATTAACGGGCGGTTGTGCCGCCGGTTGCGGGGACAGCCTCACGGGGGTCCTGTTAGGGCTAGGGGAAGTGGGGGAAGACGTGCGTGGCTGAAAACTACCAGGTGGGAGCTGGAGATTGAGATCTGATGCACCCTTGTCTTTGCCCTTGGCGATCTTCTTTTCCTTGTCGCGTGCTTTGACTTCCTTGATAATTTGCTGTGCCGGTGTGAGTGGTTCCTTTTCTTTGGTTGGCGTTAGTCGGTTCTTCGCAGCGGTCCACCAACTGGGCCCGGTACCTGCTTCCGGCAAGGAGTTTGCAGGGGAGGGTGGGTTAGGTAGTGTTTGCGATCGCACGCGTTGTGGAGGAGGTAACGACTGTGGGGAAGTGCTCATCATGGCAAGGACGCGCTCCTCCACTGCCCTCCTCTGTTCGGCTTCGCGAGTGAGGATCATTTCTGCCTCGCGCCTACTTCGATCGCGTTCCCGCCTGGCCTCTGCCTCTAATTCTGCATCTGTAGGTAGAGCTTTACTGGATAATGCCGGAGTCATGAATGAACCGACGCGTTGTGCAAGGTTGGCTGCAAACTGAGTGACAGATGTTGAGGGAGATTGGCTGCGAACCCATGTGCGATCTGCGTCGCCGTCGTCATCTTCATCTTCGTCGCTGTCGTCGTCGTTACCGGATTGGCTGTCTTGCGAGTGTCTTGGTACAAAGGTGTTGCGGAGAGGTGATGGTGGTCTATTGGGGGAGGATGGACGGCCAAACACAGGTTCGGGCTGGATGATCGTGTATTAGTTCTGCATGTGTCACTGTATGATATCAACGATGGCCCACCAAGTCCAACGAAGATGGGGGCGATAAGACTGAAGTGGTCATGCGTCGCTGTTGTGGAACGGGCTTCGGCGATGAAAGAGTGTTGAGATTGGCGATGCTTGGCGACAGCGACGTCGACGTCGACGAGGACGCGTTGGTCAACGAGTTGGCTGACATTGGCCCAGCACGGCGCGACGCCTGCTCGCTGTCTTGAACGACGAACAGCGGCAACGGGGGGGGGGGGGCACTGAGCTTCGAAGTCAGGGATGGATGGGAAACGCCTTCCTATTCGAGACTGGGACCTCCCTGACAAGAAAAGTTGTGGGCGGGGGGAAATTTCAGAGGACGTGTCGGCTGGCATGCCCACGACGAGGACGGCGCCGGCGACGGGACAAGGCCTTTGATGGACTCGAGACGCGCCGAAACGTGTGTTCTCCCGTTCGCTGGCACGTCTGTCTGCACTGATAACCCGCCTTACAGACTCCAGGCGCTGTCTGCGTACATAGAACACCAGAAAACATTGCTCGCGCGCACGCAGGTCGACATTGAAAGACTCAAGCAACTAAAGAGAGGGATACCTGCACTCCTAGAACCACCACCTTCCAGTGGAGACCCCCACGTACGTACGACAACTTCCTGTTGCCCTGCTCATCACCGCGGAGTCTCTGATTCATGTTCAACGCCCCTGCAGAAGAGCTCCATCTCCGTTCCCCAGCTGCTTGGAAACCAAGAGAAGATCCTCGCATTGGAGTGTTATCATCCTAGTCTGTCATTTCCAGAAAAGATTGACTGGCAAACATTCTCAACCTGCGGTGATTGCGCCAATATTATCGTGTGCTGTTCGTCGTCTAACATGTTCCAATCACGCCAGACCCAACACCGCTGCGGACGCTTGCCATCCGAACTCGCCTTCATCATACTCAATGCACTGTACCCCAACCAACGCAACGTTCGCCCCTTTCTGCCCTTCAGAGATTCGTAAAGGATGCTCGCAAGATTATCATCGACCCTGTTTTTGAAAGCATATACGGCAACTCCCCCACAAGCGAAACAGAACCTATATCTACTAATAATTGCATGGATAATTCAGATTTACTCCACGACCTCGATTGCCCAAACACTACTCTACCTGCTTCACCATCTGAAGATGAATCTCAACGACCCACCCCACTCATACAGGAATCAACCAGTGCCACTCGCAAGCGCGAGCGGGCCCGCGCCCAGATTCGCGAGCTTAAAAAGCGAAAATTGAGGCCCGACTTAGTTGTCGGGTGTAAGCTTGGAGAGGAAGGCACAGACTCGGTGTTTGTGCGTCATGATATGGAAGATGAAAGTGCTGAAGTTGATGTCAGTGCCAATACGCCCGCTGTCGCACTTGAGGAAGGAACTTCTATCCAAGGGGATGCAACGGAAATGAAGGACATGGACGCTTCTCTCGCGGTGCCTACAGAAGGCAGCGGTGGCAGTAGTAGAAGCACTAGTGGACCACCTGTCTACACGGATGCATTCGCACGGCCATCACGCATCCGGAAGCCATCACTAAAATTGCAATCCCAAGGACTCGGAGAGCAACAAGACCTTTCGCCTTTACTAGCTCCGCCGCCTGCATTGGGGAAGCGCTCCCGGGACCCATGGGATGTCAAGAGCGCAACTCGCAAGCCCAAGACAGAGCCACTATCCTCCTCCCCAGAACTGAACGTGGAGTCAAATAAACTGCGTCCAGACACGTACAAACAGGCATGGTCAATATCCGAGCAACATCTCCTCGAGCGCCTTCTGGAAGAAATTCCTGACGGAGAGAGAAATCGGTGCGTGCCGATTGTCTGGTACCAATGCACAGGTTCATTACCTCAACTAGCTGGGCGAAGATCTCGCAAGCGATGGGAGGACGGAGGACACCGAGACAAGTGGCGAGTCGTGTTCAAAAGTATTTTGAAAAGTTGAAACGATTCGGACTTGACGTAGAGAAGGGGAAAGGTAATTGAGTGCCTTCGAATGACCTCGTCCCATAGGAGTACTGTGTACGTGGTGTCTATAGTGTTGCAGGCAAGTGGGCACCGAGCCAGAGAGATAAGTGGTAACCCTAACCCGACGGCGCACATGCACGAGTCCACCATGTGGCGTCTGGTAGGTTACCCGACCACCGCACGGGTCCATAGTGCTGCACGTTGATTTATCACGTTGATCACAGCCATTGCATCCCGACGTAATCACAAACGATGTCGACGCAAGGATTTGATCCTAACCAAGCTCAAAATCTCCTTGAAGTGCGTGTTCTGAGCTTTCTCATCAATCCAAGATTCCCTGACGTTCGGACAACGTCTGCCATGAAGATCGAGAAACAGTGAGTTATGACCGTCCCATCGCCGACCATCCTGGGATGCGCACTGACCAGGTGTCATCGCAAGATTTGCTGTGAAGGCCGTCGAGCATGCCCAGGCAAGTAGTAGGGTTGGAATGATGGGCCTGCGTCTTCAACGGTGTTTGATTCCCAGACCTACTGGAACATCATCGAGAAAGTCCCTCCCCGAGGATTGAGACTAACGAAGTGAGTGCGAATGCATCCGTCTGAAGGGAGGGACTGCAGACACATTTTCGACCCTCCAGATTGGACGATGAAATCTACGAGCACGTGATGTCTGCCTTCCCTGAACTGAGCGGGAATGATCATGAGAAACTCGTCAAACTGGACGAAGATTGGCTCAAGAGTGAGGATGGGAAAAGGAGATGGCGGGCGTTTGTCAATGCGTCAGTACCAATACGCGCAAGATCTCATTTCAGGGTCCAGCTGCCAAAGGACTAACAATCGACCGTTCATTCCCGCAGCTATGAGAAAAAAGTTAAAGATTTCAACTTTGGTTCTCTCATTCGCACGGACGCCAGGCTGGAATACTCGGAGACCAACACTATCTTCGGTTCGCATTCTAATCTAACGCCTTCCGTCGATATCCCCGCTAATCTTTACGTTTATTTGTGTATTAGTGACACGGATGCAGTTCTATGCGATCGAGGTGCGTGTTTCCCCTGTGGGTCCAACCGGACTACTGCAAGTCGCGGTTGTGTTTCCGCCGCAGATTGCGCGTAATAGATTGGGCCTCAACGATACGATACACGAGATTGCCAAGGCCGATGCAGAGAAGGAGGCTCAGCTGAAAAAAGAGAGGGAAGCGGCCAAGGCATCCGAGATATCATAACGTTATTCTTGGCTCCTTCCTGGGGTTGCGAGGGGCTGTCTGCTTGTATTTACATACATATTATCATATCAGCAGGGGCTCTACAGCGGCAACGAGGCACCTCGCCACTGATTCATCGCACTGACACAAATACTTTTTTTTTCTGGGATAGAACGCTCGTGATGCAGATCGATATGTTCATCTGGCCGAGCCAGCCCAGAGGTGTGAGACTTCCACGGAGGTAACGCCAGGTATGTATCCATTGATCTGAGATTGACATCCTGTGTATTTGCCCCTTGCGGGTCTCCGTTGTACATCCCGATTACTAGGAAACGTAAAAAGTGGGGGGATGCCTGTGACAACCTCAATCATGGGCCGTGCAACCTTGTTCTCCTCACAGCCCCCACACACGTAAAGCGGCTATCTAGTACAAGCGTGACTGTGATTAGACCACGTGACGTGACATTTCGCGTTACTAGTCACACAGGCAGTTCCGAGGGTGCGTTAGCGCGACATGGACGACGACAACGACGTGATCTCAATAGCCTCGTCGGGTAGTGAGGAAGAAGATCGTCGTGCAATACTCGACCCCGTTGTCAGGCGCGTAGTCGATGCTCTGGGTGGCTTTGAAGATGGCGTGTACCGCATGGGAGACGAGGCTGTGGGATGCTTGAGGGATTTGAAGAAACTATGGCGACTCGATGACTCGGACGACGAGCGGACTGTTGCCCGTATCTTTTGGGAGACAAGAGTACTGTCCAATGACCTGGTACATATCCTTCTCGCCACTGCTGGCAAGGGGCTTGTGGAAGACAAACGAGCTATCGCATGCGCGGACTTGATGACTGCGATGACCTGGCCCATTGACATGGCCGAGGAGCTGAAGGAGCTGGACGATGCTCGCGACAAGGGGACAGACTATACGGAGCTGACGTTCAGTCATCTCAATTACAAGGCAGCGCTCCTCAAACCAGGCGTGATGCAGGCACTCTTCGGTATTATACTCCCACCTCTGTCAAAGCCCGTGAAGGAAAGAAGCGAACGGGATGGTCAACTTGTCAATGTGATCCTCCACCTCGTTCGCAACCTAGCGTTCATCAAGGATGTGCCCGTCAACCAGCACCTCAGTGGAGACCAGGCTGAGTATTCCTCCCTCCAAACCAAACTCATCAAGGCATACTCTGAGACGAACATGCTGGATCTTCTTCTCACCGTTGCTTCCAATAATGACAACGATCCATTATTTAATTCATTTAATACCCTGGTTCTAGAAATCTTCTATCTGTTGTTCAGGGGCCTCAAACCATCGACACTGGTAATCGATCAGACGAAGGTGGGGCTTCATTTACCCTTACGTTCACGCAAACATGTGTTTACCGCATCGCCGCAGCAACCAAAGCAAGATCTTCGGCGTCTTCTAGCCGCGGAGGACAGACGGAAGAGGGATGCTGCTCGATATGCATCCTCCCGGCATTCACAATTTGGCACAACGCTTACCGTACAACTCAATCCGAAAAGGAAAACGCGGGATGCCCAAGACGTACCCGAAGCGTCTCAAGGTCCTGCATCCACACGGCCACTGGTCCTTCATCGCCAGGCGGCGATTAGCAAGGAATCTGGCGATGTACTGGATATAGCGAAACAGAATAGATGGAAGAAGACCAACAAAGTCGACGAATTGACTCGCGAGGATAACCTGTCGACGGAAGCAAGGATGGTCTTGCAGGGCTTTGCTAGAGAATTCGTGGAGTCCTGCTTCAATCGTACGTGGCCCGCGGCGCGGCTCTAGTTGGATCGCTTACGATGTTTTTACAGCCTTCCTGGCCTCTCTTCTTCGGGACATCAAATCTGAACGTCCCAAGATTACCGAAAAGGATCATCTCCGACTCTTGTATACTACCAAATGGCTCCTGGAATTCTTCCTCGTGTCAAGATCAAGGGAAAATGCAGTGGATGGACCGAGGAAGTGGAGCCTTGGTTGGGTTGCCGAAGTCACAGACAGGAGTTGGATAGTCTGGGTTCTCAGACGCATGCGAGGTGCTATGGATGAAAAGGTACGGTAACATGTGCCACTGACACCACCGTGTTTCACTGGCTGATACGTGGCATCCTTATCTCTCACCTTAGCCCAAAATGTGGACTGAACTGCAGGCGGGAATCGAATGCCTAACACAGCTCCTTCTCCTGATCGACACCATGTCTTCGTCGGTAATTTCCGACTCCAATCTCGATGAGGCCGCGCGGCTGCTCCAACAACAACTTATCTACAACGGCGATGTTCTGGACATCGCACTTGACAGTCTGCGGTCTTTCAAAGAAGGCACGCAGTCGCTTGCCTATCTGAATGCCAGCGTGTACCTCGCGTATGCTCTTCTCCGTATGCTCGAGAAATGGGGGAAACAAAATAGTGGTGCCATGTACGTGAGAAAGAAGAAGGCCAACAAGAAGAAGAAAGGCAAAGGCAGGTTTAGATTCGTCTAGCGCACGGACTCTTGAATGACGCGAAAGTACAGTCCATGGGACGACTGAGAACGACGGTGTGCCTGATGTCGAAGATGAGGTAGTAGATGAAGACAGCGCAGAAGAAGTGATACACGAGACAATGTTCACCTTCGAAGCCTTCGAGATGGCAAGTGCCACGCTGCCTCCACACAACACTGCTGATACAGATAACGCAGAAATTCGCTCACCCTGATGTCACTCGGACATTGTTGGCTTATCTTTCACGGTACAAGGAGTTTGACTCCCCTGAACTTATGACAAGGGTTGTGAACCTAATGCATAGACAGGCTGTGAAGGTGAAAGCAGAGGGGCTCTACTTCAATGTGTGTACCTGTTCTACACTGGAAAACGGAGCTGCTGCATCGCACGTTGACAGGTCTCGACGCTCCAGCTCTTCAAGACCATTCTCGATGATCAACGATCGCTCCCGAAGGAGAGACCCTACAAGGACCTGATACAGCTACTGACTTTCATCCTACGGAAATTCTTCAAAGCCCTAGATGAGGAGCCGTTCCTCGCGATGGAGGTGAGGCGTTAATTTCTCCTATCTGTATATACTGCGTTTGGCTTGCTTGTTTGCTTATCGAAGTTTGTTTCTTTATCAGGCACTGTACCCTATGAACCGCGGACACTGGAAGCAGTACTCGAGCTGGGAACCGGAACAGAAATCTAGCCGCATACGCGAGGCAACCGAAGATAATAGAAATTTCTCCACGGAAGTGCAGGTCAAGAAAGGTTATTCTTGGAGCGAACAAATCGGCATTGCCGTTGCCGCGCTCATAGAGGACGGGAAAACTGAACTGGTGGAGTGGGTGAAAGACGTAAGTAAATTACCTGTTTGCATCATTTTGGTTGGAGCAGGGACGAACGTTTCTGTTGTGGTGACCTAGATTCTCGTGTTGGTCACATGCCACCGCCAACGGGTCGTTGAAGAAACGGATCAGAAGGATAAGGACGATGATGAAAACGTGGAGGATGCTCCAGGGCAGTCTATTGGTCCTTCCAAGGAGGCAATATCCAAGTTCACGGACTATGGTGCGTCTCACGAACCTCGAGGCATGTAGAGAACTGAATTCAGGCCAGTCATTCCTTACATCAACGACGAGCATGCGGATGCGGCGACAAAGAATCCAACCCTCAAACTCATGTTCCGCTTGCTTGGGTTTACCATCGAAGTAGAAGGTGCGGTATTTTCGCCCCTCTCATGTCCCATAGCTGATGTGCTGCAGATGCGGAGGAATTGCAGTGGGTTGTCCCAGCCAAAATTGCTCCTTCTATGCTCCAGAATGGACACGACGTTGTCGACCAGTTCCTGCGGAGCCCAATTGACCTGGAGGGGAAGAAAGCCAGCGAGCTGATAACCAAGAAAACAGGGAGGCGTAGGCGCCGCCGATCGCCCACTCCTAACACGGACGTAGAACTTCCAGATGACGAGCCTAGGCGCAGAAAGGCGAAAAAGAAACGGGAAGAGAAAACCTACAAGTCAGCACAATTCATTGAAGACAGTGATGAGGAATGCGGAGATATGGAGGCCTTCCTCGAAAGAGAGAAAACTCTCCGCGAACGGACCGCCAAGGCTGCCGAGGAGAGCGGACGAATTGCCACGATGCGAGCAACTGGGACGAAGAAGCGGCGCAAGAAGGCCAAGGACGACTCCGGGTCTAAGCGAGCACGCACAACAAGCCCAGCTCCGGGAGGGGACTATTATGGCGAGTTGGTAGTCAACGTGGATTCCGACGATAGTGGTACGGCATCCGATGATGATCCAATCTTGAGATCCCTGCGCAGTAGCCGGTCACCCACACCCCCGCTGCGGTCTGTCCCCGCCCCCGCCCCTAAGCTACGCCCCAAACCTCGGCTTGTCCAGAAGAAAAGTAGTGAACGGCGGCCAATCCACATTTCGAGTGACTCAGATCAAGAACCGTTGTCGCGACAGCCTCCAGCTGGTTCCCGATCCCAACCAAAGCGTCGCCTTGTACTGTCAGATGATGAGATGTAAGCTAGAGGATGTGGGGTATTAGGTTTGTACCGTCTGGACTCCCTCGACGTAACGTTAGTTTTGATAGGTTGCTGTCACTAGGGTCGTAATTCATCCCCACCCCATGACGGTACAATATCTTGATATGCCTGCGGTTGCATTGTTGAAGGAGCCTGATTTGGGGGAAGAGCGCGCTGGCGTTGGTGGGTTTCCTAGTAAAAAGTGATAGTATCTTTCCGTATACGAAGGAAGGCGACAACCATAACGACCCACCCTTGTATTAGTTACTGCCGCGTTGCCCGATCTGATCGGGTAGCAGGACCTGCGCTTTGATTGGCAAGGATTACCTGCTGGGAATACGTCTCGCGGTGGAAATTCTTCCATACTACAAAACAACTTGTTCTTCATCCTGTGTTCATCTGGCTGTGATGATGGGCCGTGATCGGTACGAGTCGATCAGCCCCGAAAGTCTAACAGAGGCCAGTCAGTGTTGTAGATTTTGTCGGGACTGCATAGGCTGTCACCGTCGTATGGGAACGAACATTTTAGCGACCCGGAAGCGGGCCGGTATTTCTATTGCTTGAGCCTGCTTCCGGTCCATTTCTCTGCATCACGGGCCCCCATTTCATCCATAAATGGTTTTATGGCAGGGTTGCGCGGGCGTTTCGCTCGATTTGTTCTTCGGTTCCCGCAAGCATACGCGGACACGCTGAGATGCCCGAAGGGATTAAAAAAGGGGGGGACAAAGTACATTCATTTTCTGTAACCTGCGGAGATGGGCCATCGCAATGGAACTCGGAACATTGTTTTGGAGTCGTCGTCTGACAGCGTCTGACCGGCCCAGAGGCCGTATCTGACGCCTGGGACAATAAAACACTGTATAAGTACATAGCAGACGGCTGTTCTACCATCAAAGGCCACGGAGGACCGGTCCTGTCTTGCTTTTCTGAGAAAGCTCAGAAACTGGTCCAACATTCTGTTTGTCAAGAGCCCCTTCTCATTTCTCAGACTAAGTGTGTAGGTCCGGGTAGAAAAGCAGCCGCTAGTCAATGGGAGTTCTAACCGTTTTGACGCACTGACAATTGGCAAGCCCCCTGCACTGGCAGGGCGAGCTCCACACTCCTGCCCACATAGGACTAGTGCAGGAAAACCTGCGATGGGATGGAAGCACGCTGTGTGTGATACGACGGGGCTTTTCAGAAGCAAAGATAGCAATCATGAACGTGTCCAGCGCCGCCCAGCGCCGCCCGAGCCAACTCCGGGGGGTCTTGATACGCCCGGCAGGTCAGCCACGTCCGAGGGTTAACAACAACAGCCCATCATACATCAAGGTCCATCAAGCCCATCGTCCAGGGGAACCGAGCATAGCCAAAGCCCTGCCCAGGGGCTACCCACTATACGGCTTAGCTGAAAGAAAGAAAGAAAAAAGGAGAAAACACCTGCTAAGTAACTGACAGCTACCTATCTAAGTGCCGCCACACCGGCAACGGTGTCTTCCCGTCAGGCCGCCGCATCAAGGTGATTGAATTTGAACTTGTCAACCTTCCTATTTCATCCGGAATGATGGTCGATTCGGTTTCAGACTAAGAAACGCAGCGGATACACGCCCCATGATGATCTATCTCGTGATCACGGCGAGTGCATTCATGAAACTTGGCTATGCTGTACGTATTCCATCTGGTTCCGAAAAGCGTTTTGGTACCTGTGGTTGGCACGCAGCCCCACGTTGCACGTCACGGTGAGTTTGCCTTTTGCTGTCTCTCCCCAGAGAGCGGTAACTTGTAATAGAATCCAATTGTCTGATACCGAACTCTACGATGCATCGACGGTTACGTGGCGTGGATGAGTGGATGAGCAAGTCTAGCCAACCAACGCCTACGGTACGTTCTGGCTCCGCTTTGGTGCCATGTACTGTATATACGCCGATTCTTCCAAACCTTACACACGAGCAAGTGCGTAGGCTATAATCTAGCCCATGTTCCCATCGCACTTACTCCGACACGACGAATGGCAGCACCCGTCAAGATGTCACAAACAAGGTGTCTGAAAAGAAGGCAGAACACATACATCTCGGCGCCTTTTCATTTGATATATGTACGTACTCATCGTAGGTTCATTCTATTGCCTCCGCATTTCATTTCGCCCACCGCTACTACAAATTACTTTACCTTGGTTTACTTACCTCACCTCTCATTGGGAACACGGATTCGTGAACACACCCCATGTGGGCATAAATAATGTGCCGTCCTGTGCCACCATATCACACCCCTGTCATACTTGGCAGGTGAGACCATTAACTAGCAGCAGAGAATTCAACCATGATGGTATTGACTCAGTGGACCTGACGTCCTAGGAGTAGGTTCCGTTCGCCCCTTTATCTTCGACTAGATAAAATATATTCAGCGCATACCATATACATACTAACGATCCATACAAGTTGCCAGCGCTGTGTATAATATATTTGCCTTGAGCTTCCCATGAGGCCTGCCTCGATATCCCATAGATGGTTAAATTAGTGTCTGACCACCTTGCAACTGAGCGCTGGCTGGAGTCGCCGTTAGACTTCACAGAAGCAAAGTGTTGAGGGGAAAACCCAAGGGAATATGTGGTAGACATGTAGATATGGTGGAAAACAGCTATGGGCTCTACACATTGCGTTTTGCCCTTACCGTCACAGCATCAACATAACCCTGGAGAACGCACGGACATACGGGCATAAGCAGAGAGCAGGGGGGTAACGTACACTGCAGATCGTCGGCTCGGACGATCGCGAACCCGAACTTGGGGGGCGAAGAGTACTTTCTATTTCGATCGTTTCTAACAATGGACAAGTGGACTCTTATTTGCACACTATTGGTAGACTCGTCGACAGACGGCTTTTCCACGATAACGGGGCCATTGCCTGAAGGGCCCCAGGAAGTTGTGCTACTCAACACGTAGGTGGCAGTTGCCTGCATGCTGACCACGTACCTTTGTAGCGTGCCAATCATGTGGACTCCTGTGCAGGATATTAGAGCTCCACTTACATGGAAGTCTTTCTGGACGAGATCACTACGGGAATCACTGAACTTTCACGCCTCACATTGACGGGATCTGATGAAGCCATTCACACTGGTTGCGATTCCATGGATAGAAAGCGAGAACCCCGCACGGTCGACAGATAACGACAAGTTTTCGGAGCGCTTCACTGCCTTCAGTTACCTGATGGGCCATTGACTTCTCGGGCTGGACTGTGTTGTCCAACAGGTAGGCTGAGATGCGGCGTAAGTCCCTTTGGTATGGTTGTCGTCGCTACTGCACAGAACGGTTAATTTACAACTACGCAGATACAGCGCAGGTGGAGCCCACCATACCCATGCCATCTTCATGGCGATGCAAACAAGGTTGCAAGGGGAATCCAAGTGAGAAAGACTTCTTCAATACCATCAGTTCATCAAAGACATGCAAGTTGTCATCGAAATATTAGCATGAAGTGTCAGGGTGACTGCGCAAGGCCAATCGGCGGGAACTGTCTCACTCGATCGAGCGATCTCATTAGCACAGCCTGCTGCGTGAGAGCTCGGAGCGTTACACAAAAGGATCTAAGAGTTAATAGCGGCAAAGACACCATGCACGGGTGATGCCGACTGCCGAATTCAATTCAATTGAATATGGTTCTTGGCAAGTTGTCGGCGATGTGGCTGATCCAGATGAGATCGAAGTTGTGCCGGAGGAACGGACAACAGCAATGGGTCCGTGAGGTGGATATGGTGTACACGACAGAGTTGACATGCTAGGACATTGAACCTAGATTTGCGTGGATACATGCCAGCTGCCAGATGGGGGAGAGACAGAGAGGGGTATGAGTTGTGCCATGTTGCGATATCTAAGGAAATAACAAGGCCCGGCATGCACGGAGCTGCCACGAACTTAGTACGCGGTGGGATCCGACATTCCAGAAAAGTGCCTTTTATTCTGCTCTTTTTTTTTATACCCCTTCTATTCGTGATCTTCTTTCTTTTGGTTGCAGGTGGTTGTGGTGCCGTTGCGGAAGGGAGGGCCGGATTCGGGGGACACGATGCACATGCGAAAGGATGGAAAAGCGCTGATTTCATCGAAAGGCCAGGTCGTAGATAAGAGTGAGAGACACCTGAGTGTTGGAACGGGCCGCTCTCCGTCGTAGACGGATTATAGATACAACGTCGTACGAGCGGATCTCAAAGCGTGGGTGAGAAAAATGGAAGGGTAAGAAAAAAGGAAAAAAATTTCCGTTGCCCGACTTGCTCCTATACTCGTATATTCAAATTATTATGTCGGGTCATAGCCGGGGTAGACACTGAAGACCTGGTCTGGTGGTGGAGGCGGAACCAGATAGTAGTGCTACCAATGGGGCATACTGATGACACTGACCCCGTGATCAACGATGCATGATGGTGGTGATAACCGCGCTGATCAGCCGCCCGGCACGAATAAGGAAATCGGGAGGTCTTTGACGTCAAGTAGCGTACGCAAATATGCAATGGGGTGCTTTTTCTGTCTGCCTTTGGAGGTGGTCCCTGGACGTGAGATGTGATTGGCCGGTCTCTGTCAACGCGGATAAACCGTCAACGTTGACTGATAAATGAAACGGGGAGCGTGTCCGCTGTGTGCAAGGGTGCGCCTGCCTCATGGTTGGGTGGCTCTGAGTGGAGCAGGAGCGGAGGCGGACAGACCGCTCAACGAGGAGAGGGTATCGTGCGGAATGTCGCGGAGTTTCGGAGATTGAAATAAGATACAATTTAGGGAAAGGCGGAAGCAAAACAAATAATTTGTTGATCGGGGATCAACAAAGGCACACAATTCTGAGGCACGGCGGCATGATGGGCCAACCGGCCGCAAGTTGCCGCATTTGAACGTGTGTGGCTTCCACTGTGAAAAGGTGAAAAATTGAGAAAAAGGTACACATATCTATTTTATATATTGCAGTCTTGACCAGCCGTTTACCATATGTTCGAGTGGACAGCAGGTTTTTTTTCCCTATGGAAAAGGAGAACTTCTTTGCAGTAGTGGGTGAGAACTTCTCGAATTCGAATGAGATCTGACCGCATCCACGACAGGAAGGAGCATTTTTTTTTGCCACCTGCAGGGTCGACATGAAGCTGGACATGTCGGTCGGCTGACGATGACAAACCGAACAGTGTCGGAATCCGAGGCTCTTCTCTTATTTGGCATAGGCTGTTTCTGTCTTGTCCAATCCGGACGGACGGGCGTCAGTTTATCTTGTCATTGTCTTTTGATTTAACTTACCCAACTTATAATAACTCGGCCCTCTCTTTTTCGTTCTTTTTTTCAACCCCGACCACCTTCGTCTCTTTCCATCCTCTTACGTGATAACGTTACATGTCCTCGATGGCACACCCAACCACCGAGTCTGCCGTCTCGTCACAACAGGCTGATCGACCAGAACGCAGCCGTAATGCAAAAGCTCAAGCCCGTCATCGCGCAAAACGCAAAGCTTACATTGAACAGGTAAGTCGTCGTCGTCGTTCTCAAAGGCCAATTTGTGTCGCCAACACGTGCCGCTCCTCTAGCTCGAGCAGACCGTCACAAAACTGCAGACGGCGTTGGGCTTCACGCCCGACCAGGTAGCTGCGCTACCTCCTCCCCTCGTCAAAATCCGCGAATTGGAACAGGAAAACAACCGTCTCCTGAAAGAAAACGAGGAGATGAGACGTCTCCTCACAGAGTCCGACCACAGGCATAACCTGTCTGCTGACTACCGAAGGCATGCACTCAGCTCGTTTCACGACGTCCGCAGCTGCGACCGCGATTTCAAGAAACGGAAAATGGATGACCTCTACATGGTATGATGGCATCCACTGGTCTCGTGCTCGAAGCAACTCACTTGGTCACAGCAGGCGCCAGACCAATCTCATTCTGAGACCCTCACACGGCCACCGCCACTAACGATCCCGCAACCGCTCTCGCATCAGCAATATAGCAGCATTCCCTCTCACAACTCTTCCTCAGCCCATGGCGTGTCAAATACGGGCTCCTCTCTGTACAACCTCCATGCACCTGCATTCCACCACCAGATGCCCAATACCCCCTCCGGCTCGAGCTCGACTTCGAGTCCTCCTTTTTCGGCGAGTGTCAGTTCTCTCTAGAGTGACGCCATGTCCGTGTGGAACCATAGAATCTAGCATTGATTTTCCTCTTACCAGCAGCCTGCCCAAATGAATCATTCCTCGCACTCACCCGCCAACAGTCGGCCAAGTTCTCTCGCTCACCCGCTTCCCAACAATTATCATTCCAGCTACGGGTCCGTGAAGGTGGAGGACGAGCAATACGGGGTAAGTGACCTAAAGGACGTCGTTATAAGAACCCATGTCATTGACGCGTATATACGTGCTGACAGTCATCCAACCACCACAACCACAATAACCACAATGGGCAGGCAAACCATTATCACGCCACCACTCTTCCTCCGTTTGCACAGGCAGTCTCTGAGACTGGTGACATCGACAGCTGGCATACATACTCGGCTGAGCGTGCGCAGGTTCACCGCTGAATGCCGCTACGGACACTGGTGCTTGTCATGTTGACCATGTCTTTTACGTTCCCTTCATTGCTGTCCTTTGTGTGCCGGTCCTGACAACTGTAGAATATACCCGGTTTATTTTGTTGTCCTTGCAACTCGAAATCGCTTTGTCGT
The DNA here is from genome assembly GCA_024663475.1 of Pisolithus thermaeus. Lineage (NCBI taxonomy): Eukaryota > Fungi > Basidiomycota > Agaricomycetes > Boletales > Pisolithaceae > Pisolithus > Pisolithus thermaeus. Next base: position 117,442 of record JANFAF010000040.1, read on the forward strand.
CGCATCTTTCCCTCTTTCTGATAGAACTGACCACTGACATCATAGGTTCCTGAATAATAGGTTTTTCTTTTTATTGTTCTTCTCTTCAACTGCCGTACAAATTTTTCTGCAGCACATGCATGTATAGTACCCACCCGCACATATAATCTGTACATAGTTGGTCCTCTTGAATCCGGAAATGCAATCTTGCACGATTGACCAGAACGTGAAATGATGATCGTGGGGAAACGGACATGTCTTCGATCATATTTTGATGGCAGTTGGGTAAATGCGCATGTATGCCCTTCAACGTTATGGCAATAATTTTGCCTTTTTGTCGGGAAGATCTGAGGGGATGCATTACGTATCTGGTCGACTCAGCGAACGGCCAACGGAGGACTCGCGGACCGGCGCGATGTCTAGATTCCTCTGACAGTATGACAGCGGGCGCTTGTGGGTGATGTCTGCCGATGACTTGAGCTGTGAATGCATCAACTTGTATCAAGGGTACAACAGTTCGTATCTTCTGGAGGAGGAACTTTCTGATGGAAGACGTACTGACGGGCGGAACCGACCGACGAGCCACGGTTGCTCGCGTGTGGAGTTGATGTGGAGAGGGGGGAGGAGGAGGGGGGGGATCTTTTGGCGAGTCGTTTTCCCCGTGGTAGCAGGCCATCTCCTTGAATTCGCCTTGTCTATTTCCTTCTTCCCTCTCGTTTCTACTTGCCAAGGGAACTCCCCCGCCATCCGCAGCTGCCGCAACGCATACACCGTGTTGCAAGGGAAGCACGGACAGATGCGTGGTCGCCGGGTATGTGTGCTACGACCCACCGGGGTACCAGACCGCCTCAGCGATTCCTGGATCCACGGGGTCGACTTCGTTCGAACGTCTTTCTAGCAGACGCCCAGCTACGCCAAGTTCTGTTTCCCAGTCATTGGACCAGACTCAGCGATGCTCGCCCATGGTCCTAGCCAGCCTCGCCAGATTTATCATGGCCATGCCCTACTTCTCTCCGGTAGGTGGAGTTGCATATTTTTAAGAATCCGTTCAATTTCCAATCGGGATCGTTATCGCACCAGAAACTGCAACTAGCGGGCCCATTCTCATGAAGAAATATTCCATCTTACTGTGTAGGTCTGCTCGGATCTCCCCACGCACATGCGTCCGACAGGGCACATAAGCAATACAATACGGAAAATAAAGGGAGGAGGAAGCAGAATATATTCATATATCGCTATCGCGTTCTTATCAGGGTCGTCAAGTTATTTCGTCCGTGCGCAGCGGGTACTGTTGATGGAGCTGTCAATGTTTCAATTTCAGCCTGATATGATACATATTGTGGTACAACACAGTGCGGCATTTCAATATTTTCGTTGTCATGATGTCGAGCTGATACGGAGGGTCTCGATTGCACGACGGGCGGTGGTAGCCATTACGAAGGCATGCTTATTTACCTCCGGTCGGGTGCGTGGATATAGTAGCCGCGATACGCCGACGTCGACTGGAGTGTCCTTCGACATGTTGATCGACACTATGGTCGAACCTCTTCTGCTGACGCTTGAGTGGCCAATGTACGACGGACGTTCCTGGTCTCTGGTGCGATGCGAAATTCTCGGACGCGACTTTAGGACTTCCGCCATCGACCCACCCTGTTCGAGAATCCGAACAAGTTGTTGGGTCGGAACTCGACCTCTACCCGAGCGATCATGTCGCTAGGTTATCCACTGGAATTTCCTTCCTTGTCGCTTTCAATGCTCCAATATGTAGCTACTATGCCGCGTTCGGAAGGTAGGGGTTCTGCTCTTTGTGTGGTGATCGTGCGTGTAGATCACCTGGTGGAATCCGCGCCACTCAAATCCATTGTTCAGCACTCGTCCACCCTACCGTGCGGTGGCACGGTGGCACGACAATGAGCCACTACACATTGGGGTCCGCATGTTCACCATACATGCAAAAACGAGGGTAACATCGTGTTGGCGTACTTAAAACTATTAAATCCCAATCTCTCGCACTAAACATTTCACGTTCAGACCACGCCCGAGGACATCGGCATGCCCCTTACCGAACCACCGGCAGAGGCGCTAAAGCCGACTCGTCGAACGATGGCACTCATCTCCTCGGGCACGTTCCCTGTCTCCAGGGGGTACCGTCTCAGGCAGATGCTGTACAACCCTTTGAGCATTCCAAGCTATCCAAACAGCGCTAGCAGGGCTAGTGGTATCGAACCTGATAGAACTGATGGTATTGGATTAGTGGGTTCGGACGGGACGCCGGACGTTATCATCCCACCCATGCCCTTCGACGACGCCCATGTTTATGCAGATACGATTGATCTCAGCGGTAAGTGTTACAGATTTATTTCCTTTTTGTCCGGCCGTGCATACAGCCACTCCTCAATAATTTTTTTTCTGGATTGCCTTGTTTGAACATTCGGTATTTCTTACGCGGAAGTCGCTTTCAACTTTGCAACCTCCATACGCGTGATTTTTGAAATAACCTGCGCTGACTCTATTCCTTTTTGACATGTCTTGAAGCTGTGGCATTGCATCAGGTCTGGGGGGGTCTACTCACTCCAGAGAATATAGCGGCCCAGATCCATACTAATGATATCCGCTATCATGCATGGGTAGCGGCAATGAAGGTCGTCGAGCAAGATCGGTGTGTAATGTGGTATCTGATGATAGAGACACGATCGTCCTCTGATACACCTTCCTTCGTGGCATCGGATCGTACTGCATTATATCCTATTTCACTATCAACTGCATGCGCTCTTCCGAACGCATCTGGAAAACAATAGTCATCTGCGCAAGGACCGCACGCCGCGCAAACGTCCACTGCTAGATGCGACGATGGATCAATTCGTGAGTGGCAACTTGTAAATGGTTATATACCCATTGCTCATCTAAGCTCTCGTGCACTTTTTGCCCTGATGTCTACCGCCGAACCCGTCCCTTACCTCTGTGGCTCTTATGCGACCTCTTGGTCTCTCTGTGGTTAATGAACTATTTGTTTTATGTGAACAGTTCGTCGAACTCAGTCTTGCGCTTCTTGACCTCTGTCCGGGGCCTGTAATCGTGTTCGTAGATCCCCGGTTTCACGATAATGCAGTGGCGATGGTCGACAGGGCACGGCATTTAGTCGCTTTGTTTGACAAGGCCAATGTAAGGCGGTGGAGAGTCGTCGTAACTGTTCGTGATTCTCTCATATGATCGGCGGTGTTTGCTGATGAACCTTTTAAATTTGTTCCGGCGATTATAACAGTTACCAGCAACAGAAGATGGGATCCGTGCTGCGGCTGTCCTCACAGAAGAACATTCGATTCAGACGAACCTCTCGCTCGTATCTTGTCTCCCACATGCTGCAGCATGTATTGAAGCTGGTGCGAAAATGGTCACAATGAGTGTTGGAGGTGTGAGTATTTTTTTGGCGGTCGCTTTTTCCGATAAATTAGAGACCTTTCAGTATTTGGCTAATCGCGAGCATGCAGATCCTGGAGTGGTACGAGCAGCAGCAAAAGCCGGTACCAAAAGTAGCAGTGGACCACCCTGGGATTGAGACGATCCAATCATGCGTATCGTATATACTTCACAACAAATTAAATGCGACACTCATGACCGCTGACATACGCAACGTACGTGTGGACTCATCCATCAGTGCTTCTTCGCGTAGTTAGTTATTCACCCGACGGATTTTTTTTCCGCTTCGTCTTTTGTAGTGGACGGAACTAAAACACCTGAGCGGTATCGGGGGCGCAGCACTCACCGAAAAACAACTCGACCAGATTCCTATGCGCACTCTTATGACGTGGTTCCCCCGTCCTAATGACACTTCCCGCAGTACGATAAACGCGCGCGCAGCGCCCTATCCTACGCGGTACCTCGAGTCAAAGCGGGGCTTCTTCATGTCGCTTCTTCCGGCGGAGTGTCGGAGCCTCATCTCTGCGGTTCTTTATGTTCGTATTGGGCAGATGAAGGTGTGGATGGAAGAAATCGAGGCCGTTGTGAAGACGAGCTGAGGCATCGGATAAAGCTCGAGAAGATGGATATGATAGGGATGTACCGGTGTAAATCTTGGGTGCGAAGGCGAGCCTCCAAAGAGACAGATAGGAACAAATCCTCCAGGGCATCGTCAAGACGGTCGTCTTCGTCCTCATTGGCGTCTGTATCGGATTCCGGCCACCGCGCGAAACCCCGGTCCTTGTTGGATTGCAAGAGGACTACGACACCCCTAGTTGAGGGTGTAGACTACTTTTGAGCTTGTCGCCGCTGCCCATCCTGGCTAGGCTGGACTTGTGTCCAGGATGATGGCCACATGGTAAAATCCATAACTTCGTAACTTCTCGCGGAACACGTTTTACTTCTAGGGATTCATTTACTCGCTCATTGCATCGCTCATTTGATATATCAACAAAATAGTTCGCTTCCCATGTATTCTACGTCTCACCAATCAACTTCAGGAGTAAAGCATTTAAATTCTTCTCTTCATCTGCGCATATAGACCGAACTTTGCGGTACCGTGTTTGATCCAATAAGACCAAGTATGTGCGACTCAGCTTAGGTGCCGACTAGCAGGCGGAAGGAACGTCTCTTACTGACGACTAAGATGAAATCCCACGCAGGTTCCGCTCCCTGAATCGTTTGTCCCACCCACGGTACCCGTTGGCCTTGGAGGTGGATGGGGGACCATCAGTGATTCTGTATGCCACGCTCCGCGTTGCCTGTCGATGCATTCACAATCGGTAGGACTGACTGAGATTTACAGCAAGAAGTGGTCCTCCTAATATCAAGAGTCTGCATTTAGTTGTAATTCGATGACAATCGCTACCACCAGTTACCAGAGAATGCAGTAAAGCACAAGCCGCAGACGAGTTCGACTGAGTCTGAGCGACACGGCTGACGAAGTGATTATCACCCTACCCACGCGCACACAGGACCACGTCGCGTACGCGCAAGCCTGAGATGCCTTCTACGTATTCTTCTTCTTTGCCTTGGCAGCTGTCCCTGCTTTCACGAATTTCGACAACCTGAACGCCATGTCCACCGTGATCAAGAGAGGAACCAATAAGAAAGGGATGTAACTCGACAACAGCAAAATCTGCTGGAAAGACGTGACAGAGTGTATGCCCGCAGCGATAGTCTCTGGGCTCGTGGTTGGGGTCGAGAGTAGGACCGCTAGGCAGGGCACCACCGTAGTGGCCGTGGAAGCACCATATATGACCAGTAAAGGGTATATGCTAGGTGAATCTGGCCAAATCGAAAAGCGAATGAGTGAGAGCAGGCAAACGCCAGGGTGCGGCCCACCTTGCCATAGTTTAAAGGCGCCCAGGACAAAGACGGGTAGTTGAAAGAAACTGTTGCAATGGGAGGGAGCCGGTCACGTCAAACATGACATCCGACGTTCGACGGTACGTATATCAGATAGGACTTTTACTGCTGCGATGCACCTACGCTTCGAGGTAAAGGAACAACTTGAACCACACAAAGTCACCCGAGACATGGCCGAACGCGCCCGCGATGAGCGGGTCAGACGAGAAATCGAGGTAGATACTAGGAAGGGCTTTAATGGACGAGGGTACGATCCATGCAGGGTACAGAGCTTGACAGTCCAGCAGGAGTGTCGCAGGGATATGAATCTGCGATGATGACCGTAAATGCGAATGAACGTGAACTGAACAGTAGGAAGCCTCACCAGGAAGAACGAAAAGTAAAGCAGGTCCAACGGACGAGAGCTCAGAGGTCTTCGCTGCGCCATTCTGACAAGTTCCAAGACAGCGTCGGTGTGTCTGGGTCAACCACGATGCTCCAAAACCGGCGTCTCTCTCAGCGCGTACGTTAACCTCCGAAGCTCAGGCAAACCGAGGACAAAAGCGCATATATTTATTCCCTCTCGCTTCGACTGCTAGGGGGCATCAAACACCAGGTTTCAAGACAGACTAGCGCGCCAACACTCGGAAATCGGAGAACCACTCGGTATCGAGCTCACCCACTCCTCTGAACCACACAAGTGCTCGTAGGCGTACAGAGTAATGCAATTCGTTTCATTCGCCGAGTCCGAACTGATGGTACAATTCCAATAAACAACGATTTCACAGCTGCTGCTCTTTGCCCCACTCTTCTGCCGCGCATCCCAGCAAAAGGGGGGGAGGGGTGACGGAAAAAAAAAAAAGCAAACAAGAGGAACTAAATCTCCGTCCAAGTCGATTGCCCCAAGAGACAGCAAGAGAGCATACGTGCATGCTTCCGGTGATCGCACCTAACTCATCCTCGAAGAATAGAATGTGGTTGATAAAAACCGATTGGTGCTCAAGTACGGTTAGAGTGGCATGTGAATGGGGATGGGCACCGCGATCAGCTGCACGAGCTCCACTGTGGTCGTCGCTTACTCTGCGAGATCGATTCGATCAGAAAGGAATGGACGATATCGTGAAAGTAATGTAGGAATACTCACTGGAACGAGCTCTCATCTTTCTGCGCTTGCGTCTGAGCCTCCGGGAGCGCTTTTTCTTCCACTTCTCTCTCATTTCTGAGAAAACGGGATTGTATGGTAAGCGATGAGAAGGAGCATACCCAACAACATCATACCTGACTAGTGGAGTGAAGCAACGATAAGGAAGTGGAGACCCTTGGCGGGGCGTATTTGCGGCGTCGTGGTGCTGTATAGCAGATGATATAATGTTTCTCACCCCTTTTGGGGAACCCATTCTCCGCCCAAGACTATCTACGACAAAGTTATGTCTCGCCGGACTTGGTAAGTTCCGCTGAGCCTATACGTTGTAACCACGTGTATCACAGTACAACCAGCTTCGGAGGTCGAGCAGACAAGCAGAATGTACGCGGCCGGATGTGATGATCAACCCTGGAATACAACAAACATCGTTGAAAATCATTATACGATCCAAGAGCGTTTTTCTCAGTTCCACAAGTCTCTTCCACTGACTTTGGTAGGTACTATACTGAAAGTGAACAAACGTGGTGGCCAATGTTTCATCTGGGAATCCTTTGTGATGCAAGCGGTTCGCCTGCTGCGACATACATAAAAATAGAGCGCGCTAATAGCCAGCGGCTTCAACTAATAAACCGGTCAGGTGAGTGAGCCGGTCAACTTTGGGGACTGGTGGGATGTGGTGACGAGGTCTGTATAGAAGATGGACAGCAGCTTACGAATTGAGAGCCCAGTAATGGAATGTCATGATGGCGTACTGCCTTGCGTAGTCGTACAAGCATTTACGCCTATTACAGACACATTATACAGTCAATACTAAACTACAAAAACCAATTAAAGTGTATAGGATGCCAACGGCGATCTACGTCTACTCAGAATAGTATATTGTGATTTCCTACACACGCATGTCGATGCAAGCCTCAACGACCCGTATCTTTGAACTTTATATATTGTGCTGAACCTGCAGCCCCAGAATGCATGCGCAAGTGAATGCCCATCATAGACCCCGATACCCCGACAACAATCCCGTTCTAATGCATAAATTGTGCTCCATGGGTCAAAGTTGAAAGGCAGATTCGAAGTATAATCTGTTACAAGCATACCCATATCCAAGGTGAGACCTCCCGAACAGCATGGTTTCACCAAATTTAAAGATCTCCCAAGAAATTTATCACCTTGAATCCTTTTTCAAGTGGTGACCACCTGTCTCCCTGTTGTGTCCAAGGTGTACTTCGCGAATATGGCGTACAAACGAACGTCGAGTAACTTTCTTGCCACATCCATTCCACTGGCAATGGATCACCTCCTTACGAGACTTGTTCTCTATGCCATGGGAAATAAAGTGGTTCGGGGTTGTGGCACATCTGATGCTTTCCAAACAGAATCTTTTCCCCTGCACGCCTGGATATAGGCATCGTGCTAGCGGGCAGTTGACACCCTGGATTTCCTATAAGCATCATGTTAATATGATGTTACTTGGAAGCACGACGCGAACAAACAGGGAATTGGGTATACTTTGTTTACATTGGTCAGGCGCCGCGCCGTAACTCGCCTAGCACACACGGACTACCCCGTACCACGCTTCGAGGGCGCATAATGTAAGTGTCACTCACTCGTACTTCTCCCAACTCTGTCTCCCAAGTAGTATTATTAGGCGCGTAAGTTACGCGGGAATGCTTTACTTCCGAGGTACGTCGTAGAGGGTCACCGAACCCACGCGACTCGCTGACGGGTTCTTCTGCCTTTTCAGGCTGCGACCAAAAAATAAACGAGGTTGATGGGTGACCTTGGAGTGATGGACCGCTCTCCCCTTTCCCTGGACAAGTAGGCTCCATGTTGGGTACGAGTGTCTATGTCTAGTCTGAGCACACATGGGATGGTCTGCTCCGGATAACGCACGGATTGAGTTGGCGGTAAATAAGTGTCCCCGACAGCGCCGTCAAGCGTGTAGGATTTACTTGATAAATGCATTGGAAGAATTGAACAGGGAATGGTTGGCACAGGATGGGCAGGGTGCGTATTTGCTTCGTAAACTTGGAAAGCCTCCCATCTTATATGGACCATGCTAAATAACTATCGGCAGGCGCCGCTGAAACGTACCTTGCGGCACAGAGCAGGATGGCTGGGAAACAGAGGTTGCCAGCTCACGGATCAAACTCCGCGACGGACTCTATTTCGTGTCTAGCAAGAAATTGCTTTGCGTGACCCAAAATAAGGTTCTGAGACGACCACCCCGTCCGGGTAGAGCCGTTGCATATCGTGCTGTGGTTAATGGTTTGCATGGTTTGGGTATCGTGATACACCCTATTCTTTGTGGACCATGTTACTGAGTGCAACGTATGCACGGGTACTCCGCTTGCGGTCAATTGCAAATGCCATCCACAACAGGTTAGGAGTAGACAAGCGAAACGAAGGACTCCCCCTGTCAGTGCCCTCCTGTAAGAGAGTAGTGCGGGACCCAAACCTCAGCAAAGAAAATGACAGAGTGGCTTTTGATTCCTCGGAAAATGCCGCCACTGCTTGCATGATAACAGGTAGACGTAGTGGGGCTATTGGTAAAGTTCAATCAGTCAAGTGGGGCGACACCACAAATGCGACGAGTCCCGTGGCGAAACGCAGGATCAGTGGGTTGATCTGATCTCCTTTAGCCGAGTCGTTCTGATACCGCCTCGTGAAATACAAAATGTAGCCGATCGCTTGCTCGGCGGACTCGCAGATCTCCACGCCCTCCCATACGTAAACTGTTTGCCCGTTTCAGTGAACCTGACTTCTAAGAATGGGCAACCAGGTAGCGGATCCCATCGGAACCGCATGAACCGACACTATAGACCCCCCCCCTATCAAGATCAATACGCACCTGAAGAGTCCTATTCTCAAGGGATCGATCGCGTCAGTGCCATTGGAAGTTGTCGATGCCGCACCAGGTGCTATCAAATTTCAAGCAACCACAGCTTCTCTGGATGTGTGTGCCTATCTACACCGGTGTGACTGGTTTCATTGCATACTACCTCTCGCTCTACCTGTCGGCGTCATTCTGCCATTTTAGTAGTCACCCTATGATGGGCGAGCGTACCTGGTTGTGTTTGATGGTCGATTGATCTTGACCAGCGGACTTGGGGTGCTATGCAACCTCAGCCTCATGCCCCATATACTATAATGGTTCTTCGCCGCCTCATGGCATCCCCCTCAGCGTCACTGCTATAGCCCTGACTAGGTTGATAGGCTTACTACTGCTACTCTACGGGAGCCCCCTCAGTAGGCATCTATTCTCATTGACCAAGTTGCACTGGATTGTTCACGTCGCACTCGCCCTAAGAGTCTCCAGCTAACCAACAGGGATCCATTTTCCATCTTTCTTGAAGTCAAGGTCAAGCTGAAAATGGCAGTGGGGATGTGATAGAATGGAAAATAATGACGGGATCCATATGACAGGGTCGTCCATTATCAGTCTAGAGCTCCAGAACGATAGTGAACTACTGACCCTGCTGGGTGCACTAAAGTCACAAATAATGTGGCTGACTGGTTAGTTCAGCCGTCCGAATTTCAATAGGTGTACCACGAGGCCGTGGTTCCCTGGATACCTCCAGGGATGTGTATGGGAATTCGCAGTATTTGTCGAGCCAAGTCACTCCACCCCGTTCATTTCGACGATTGCATCGGCACTTGCCAGGGTGTGAAACAGTAAACGTTTCAGAGCTTAACACTAAGTGACAGCACTTGCCGAGTACTCAAAGAACTCGAAAACTGTAGGAAGCAGAAGCTGTAGTCCAGCCACCTTGCAGACACTGGAAACTCACACTATGAGAAAACACTAGTATTCAAACAGTTGACGAGTAAGCTAAGTAAGAGGTGTGAGTTGAGTTGACCTGCTTAAGCTGTGGCGTGGACGAAAAATTGTCCAAGCATGGCCATACCCTGAAGAAATGAGGATCAACAAAATCCACAAACATTCAACCGGCAGCCTGCGCCCTCTCTAACATCTTGTTTATCACGACCGGTCTCCCACCAGTAGAATGGCGAGCCTAAATCGACAGTCCTATTCTCCCGCATTTGCGTCAAAATCTGGACCAGTATAGCTGGCGTGACAACGCTCAACTCGTCCGCCTTCCGCATATCATCGGGCGCTTCAACGACTGGCGTACCGACGCGACTGTGGCTCGCACTCCGACTCTCCGCTAGGTGCGTGCCCCGTTCCCTGAGTCGTCGCAGAATACGGCGAGTTAGTTTGCGTACAGAACGCCGACCGTGCGGTATCGGAGGTATCGACATCTTCCTTGTATCTTTCCCAGATCGAGTATAAGGATATCATTTGTTGAGCAATCGTCGCAACTGAGCGGCATGGAGACGTTGAGTCCCTGCAAAGAAACCGATGAAATCTTGAGGTTTCTTTGAGCCGAACGAGGAGGCTGAAGCTTGGCGAGAGGATCGCCGGGGTGATACGTGGCTGTCGTCGGAAGGACTGAGTTGAGATTTCTGCACGATGAGTTCTTTCGTTGGGGTGTGTAGCGCTAGGGTGAGATACAGTGCGACTATTGCGAGCAAGTGAGGCGGATAAAGAAGGCAGAGATCTGAACGGTACGTGTCGTTGATGATAGACCTGATGGCGGATAAGTCGGGAGGAAATTCTAGGAAGGGATAGGAGCATACCATGCGAGTTGCAGTGCCTCATCTGGCAGTTCAAGTTGTCCTTCTCCCGTTCCCCAATAGCGGGGGCCATCATCTATGCCTACGCCTACCTCGCCAGCCTCGGTCTGAGACTCGCTGGACCCCTCTTTTCGACATAGGGACATGAGTGTCCTGTAGGGGTGAAACACGGTAAGATCGCATTCCAGGTCGGCGACGAGGTAAAACTCCATTTCGGCCAATTTCGAATTGTCCATAGGGAAATTTTTAACCCCGTATGGTTGCTCTAGTATTTGAGTACATATGTCAGGAAGGGTCAACCCAGAAAAGCAGAGGAAGGGGGGGGGGGGGGGGGCACTCACGGCTGAAGAGTAAACGGGCTTCCGCAGCGATATTCTTGATATGGCAAGGCGACTCCTCCGCTTTCCCGGCCACATAACAGCATGCGGCGATGACGATAAACGGGTCTGTCTCGCAGTATGAATTCTTGAGGTAGAATCTGCGAAAGAAAACGATGGCGGTCGCGATAACGCGTTGCCTGAACGCAAGCTTCTTTCCGAGTTTCGTGATCACTGTTCATATCAACATTGGTGAGTAGCATATCGATATCAAGTCAAACCCCGGACATGAAATGCACGGGAAAGTCCAGATAACGAACCATTAGCAAAGAATAAAGAGAAATGGATGAAGTATTCTGGGTCGTCGACGTATCGCATGTCGGTTGCACGCGCTTGCCTTAGTGTTGCTCTGTCGACAATCCATCGTTTGCTGCGGATATGGCATGAGTTTTTCCTGTGTACGATAAACTGGAAATGATCCAGCGCACTAGTGTGTACTGGACCAGAAATCGGTAGCCATGTTAGAGTCCTTCAGCCGATCATTCGTCGAAAGCTGAACGGTGTGTCGGACTTGGTGGCGGTGCAGCTGCATCGCCCTCCTACTATGTCCGCGAGCTACGGTGAGTCGTGCGTCCCCATTTCAGCTCCATCAGTGGGGACATTTCTGCTCGCTGGAACGGCCAATGGTTGACGCGTTATCCATCTTAATGATCTAATCGAGAGAATGGTAAAGAAGTTACCACTGATGCAACGTCGACCCTCTATTGATGATGTAGAGAAGTTTTGCGGCCTGCGGGTCGACGTGGGGCCGCGTCGCAGCTGCCCTGACACCGAAGGGGAGATATATATTCCTTACAGTGAAAAATAAGCATTAGGAACCGAACGTCTTGGTGAAGCCGGCCCTCGAGATGCTGTGGAACACTATGAAACTGCTGCGAAGCTCGTAACAGTAATCTCGCTTCGTATATCGACTTCGTGCCGTTGGTGATGGCACCGACCTCGAATCAGCCAGTGTCTGGCACCATGCATTTACCTCGCCTCATACGAAAGCCTCGATAAAGAGTTGTCCAGGTGGAACATGTGACGATCTTCGAGTATTTAATGAAGCTCCTCTGACCTCCTGAATCTCAAAGGATGCTCGGGTATTACTTTTGGGCACATTAATGGGATGCTAACATCGAAGGTTCATCATAAATCTCGCCGACTCTGACGAAATCTCTGGCGGACAGCAGTCCTCCACGTTCGTCGCTAATTTTCGGCGTTTGGGCGTTGCATCACGGGTATGTACAGTCCCCTAGGTGTATAAATTTTGTTCAGCATCGATCTGAATAGACATCGTGGAATGTCGATGGATCCCTCGTGCATCAGGAAGACGTCAAAGTTCCTTGCTTCGGGCTTGCTAACGAGTATAGCAACCTTCGTAGGCCATGACTGCGGTCCCCGATTGTCGCGTTTCGCGTCATCGCGGATCTAAGAGATGTCCTAGCAGTCGGCGCTGGCATTCCATCCCAGATCGCCTAGGTCCCTAGTACAAATTTGAGGTGACTGTACACAGCGTAGTCAAAATCTGCAAGATCGAACGTGTCGTCTGATAACCTAGACAGCGTCTCACCTCGGCAGCTTTATCGTAGTTAGAGGCTCTTCTCGGGCGTGTCCTGGATTTAGAACCACACATTGTACTTGCCTCCTAATATCTTCCGCTGTTCGACGAGCCGGCGCCGCTTTCTCCGTTGTTATATTGAGACTCGATTGTGCAAGGATGACTTCTGTTACATGCCTTTGCGTGTTCGAAGGTTTCTTCTGTTTGAAGGCACCCTTCAGTTCCATACTTGTGAGGTCAGTCGGAGGAATCAGCGAGGTTATGTGTCGAAGAATAGGGCGGTGAAAGTCAGGGACGAGCATGAGTAACAGGAACCCTGCTCAGGTTATAAACGAGTCGCTCTGGGGATGCTGTCGTTGTCCGAGTCGTAGAGGTGGGACTTCGTCGCAATCTCTGAATCAGCTGATGACATCAGTCGACAGGGGCTAGTCATCCAAAAAAGAAACTGAAAACGACAACTCATATGTAATTCCAGTAATACTACTGCCAGCATGCGCGCGCCAACGCGACTCGCATCGACGGTTCGTTATGGATCATCAGCCGCTCGTTTTCTGGCAGGATGCTCTAGTGACCAGATGGTGCGGAGGCCACCGAGCAATCTGCCACGACGACCACCTTGCATACACTTTAGTGCAATGGGTCCGTGCGCACGGCGTGCAGTCTCTTCGCAGGCACCCGTTGCGGACCCCGATAGTCCAGACCTCTTCTACCACCTCGTCTCGTTTCCGCACCCTGTCGATTCGTCTTCGTCTGCCTCCGCGTACGCGCTATCTTTCCTTCCGGCTCCACCACCTTCCAGCAGATCAGCGACTGTAATTGGATGGCTTCCGGCCATCGCAGAAGGGACATCTAAAGATATTGAAGCGGTTCTCGACGACTTTGTAGAAAACTGTGCGTGAACAATCTTTTGGTTCCCCGGAGGATAATGCACTAACATCCGATTTTCAGCCAACTTCAGGTCTCTCATGCAAGAAGCCATTCGGGAGGGTCTACGCGAAGGTGTGGACGAGGTTTGGATGAATGGTGCTCTTCAACTGCAGCACGGATGGATGCATATACATGGTGCGTTTCTCACTCAGTGTTCATGCTCACCGTTTTTGCATTCTTACTGATCCTTCCAACACAGACAGTCGCAACATCCCTCCTCTTGGTCGTATAGGTGATCCAGACGATATTATTGGTTCAGTGCTTGTCGAGGACAGCAAGGTACACATCCTCCGCAGTTCTCGCATGCCAGTGACATTCCTCATCGAAGCCCCATCCATGTCTTCTCAGATTCTGCCAGACACCTATCAAGCCATGCCCTCATACCGGCTCTTCACTTCAGACGGGCCAATTCAGCTGACCGAGGGCCTTGCGAGGAAATTGAGGACAGTGCTCGAGGACGTTGCTTCGCGCGAAACGTCGTAGCGCATGGTTTCTTTATAGCCTAACAGTCTCTCGGACCGTCAAAATGTACTTGGTCGTTGCACACACTAGCATCTGCATAATTTAGCTCACACACTGTAGGTGTTCCCTACACCGGCTCAAGAAGCGAAACGCAAAAATCATAGATTCGATAATACTGTATGGCAAAGCATATGCATACGCTAACAGAACGTAAGCACTAAACGAAAGCACTCCCCGTCGTCAGTACCGCAAATTTGTTATCGTCGTTACGAAGGGATGGCTAATGTGTGGAGAAGTGAAGAAAGATAGGAGCGACAAGATAATGATAGGAGCATGTAAAACCGTTTACAAACTCGTGGTATGTATCGTTAGCGGTCGTAGAAAGTCATCAAGTGAAGAAAGACGGCGTCGCGAATCTTGCCAAGTACATCATTTTATGTTCAAGGGAACGGACCACGCGGCGACCGAGGTCCAAACAATCCAGGGCTTTGACGATCAGGTACTACTAGTGTGGGCTCCACGGACGGCGGCGTGGGCGCCATCGCGGGATTGGCTATCAAAAGTATCTCAATCAGTCTGTCAGCGGACAAGGTTAGCACTCACGAAGCCATGTCGCCCACGACTGCGCGTGTCTCGGTGGAGGAATGTCTGGTTCTGCCTGGGATGGTTGGGGTTGCCTCTTCCGTATCCTTCGGGTCGGTCGTGGATCAACGGGGCGCCAGCCTGGTCGGATGGGATGGGGAGCTTCTTCGGGTACTTGTGGCATATCAGGAGGTGGCGGTGCTGGTGCACCGGGTGGTGGACCACCACCCATCGGCGGCGGTTGCCTATTTTTCAAAGGTCATCAGTAACATTCATACGAAATCTCCAAACAACGAACCAATCTCCGTGGAATTCTCCACCTGGAGAGTACTTGGCTCTCATCAGCATCAATAACCCGACTTCACTACGAAAGAGAGTTCATCTGTGGTCAGATATAGTCACCAAGCAGGACGCACTGTTGAATAGCTCTTCGCTCCTCGCGCAGTTTGCCAACTTCACCTAATAGCATGCGGACTTCAATAGCAAGGGCTTTACTGAATTCGTCCAAGTACTAGCACTTATCATTAGAACGGTACTCAAAGAGAAAAAATATATTCATACCGCTTGCACGTTGTACGGCACTTGCTCGTGAGCCGTGGCACGAATGGTATCGATCAATTCTGCGTGTTGCCTCTGGTTATCTGTGCGCCAAGCTAAAGTGATGCAGTCAGCACCACGTCACCAAATACAAGTCGGATATTTACTCTCAGAAAGCGCATTAAGTAGGTCTCGTTGCTCGGCATTTTGCTTCGCAAGGTCCTCGAGGACTTGTTCGATACCTGAAGCGTATTGAGCCTACCAGATCCAGAGATACCGAGTTAGACGACTCACCGGGTTTGCCCTCATTCGCTTGTCTCGCGTCTTCTTCCCTCTGCCTAGCAGCATTTTGTTCCTCAATGATTCTTGCCACGAAACCAAGCAACTCCTGGATTTGTCCATCTCTCTCAGTCTTCCAGTGTTGTTTTTCTGTCCAGCGTTCCTCGCTCGCTGCCTTATTCTCCTCACAGCATGCATGGTTCTGCTGCACCAAGTTCGCGATCTCAGTTAATTGGTTGCGCAACGCTTCATCGCGCTCTGCAGCTGCTGAGCGGGCCTCGTCTGCCTCTGTCATACGCAGCTGCCGCTCGTTATCGAGTTCTGCACGGACGCGATTAAGTTCTTCTTCCAGCTCGTGAATCCTTGCCTCGCGTGTTTCATCCAAACGCTGCCGTTCAGCCTCCAGATCAGCACGTGCGCGTTCACGCTCGGCGGCGTTGGCTTCACGTTCCTTTTCGAGTAATTCTCGTTCTCCGCGTACGATCTCCCGGACGTCTTCTGCATAGCGAGTCGCCGCGTCACGGGTAGCAGTACTGATGGATTCGATCAAGGAGTGTTCGTCAGCCTCGCGAGGCGGGGGAACGGGTATTGGCGGAACATTGGCTACTTTCTCTTCAAGTTCATGGAATAGAGCATCACTTCGCTGCCTGGCTTCGGCTTCTCTCTGAGCCTCATTGTCCAAGAAGGTCTGCTGCCTAGCCTCCTCGTTCGAGCGGAATTCATCATCACGTCTTCCTTCAGCATCATGTGCCTCGTGCACGATTTGCGCCAGCTCGCGTTCGGCGTCGTTGAGACGTTCATGTTGCTCACGCAGTGCATCAGCGAGTTGAGCATCCTCCGGCCTTGGCATTCCATGCTCGGGCATCGTCGGTGCCGGAACGTGGCGAGCGATTTCACTGGGCGGGCGTCCCTCGTCTCCCTCTACAATAGTAGGTGGTGGACCAACTCGTGATGGGGTGCGCGGGTAGTCAGGTATATCGTGAGACTCCACAACTGAGCCGGGAACAGGCGTGGCGGGATAACGACGATGCCTCTCGCCAATATCCGTAGGCAAACGAGGTATAGCGGACTCACCGTGAGGCACGCGCCTCAGGTCCCTTTCGTATTGAGTGTGAGGGGACACTGGTCGGGGTCGGTCTGCGATAAATCAGAAGTCATTACTAAATAGATTGGCTCTCATGAAGGCTTACCTGGATAAGGCCTTGGTGACTGTGGCGACGGGGATATAATAACAGGAGGACGGTGACCCTCATCGTCCTCGCCACCTAACCTAACAATGGTAGGTGGAATAGGGGAGAGCGGGCGGTGGCTGCGCAAGGTCCCAGCGTCTCCCTCCCTATACTCTGGCCGGCGGCGGATGGACGGCGAAGGGCGCCTTCTATCATAGTCACGGTCGCCTGGTTCAGGGGAATAGGCTGTATAGTCGCTCGGACGTCGCCTGTAGCCATCATCGCGCTCAGGTCGTCGCCTCTCATATTCATGGGGTTCCGCCTCTCGTTCCTCACGACGTGGAGATGGTTCTGCCTCTCGCTCCCGACGACGTGGCGGAGGGGGTTCCTCTTCTGCTACAGCAGGGCGTCTAGGGAGTTGGGTACCTTCATCGTGATCCTCGGGAGGAGCAGGAGTGCGAGGGACCTCTCGTGTAGTTGGATAGGTACCTGCGACCCGCTCGCCTGGTGGCAACTGCACTTCTCCCGGTTGTGTGGGGAATGGAAGGTCTGCTTCCTCCGTTTGGGGTGGACGTCTGCGCAGGCGACGAGGATCACGGGAGTCCTCGTCCTCGTCTTCGTCAGAATCGGGGTGGCGACGTCGACGCCGGGGGTAATCGTAATCATCATCGTAGTAAGGCGGGCGTCGTCTGCGCCGTCGTGGATAGTAATAGTAGTAGTCGTCGTCGTCGTCGTCGTCATAATAGCCTCGAGGAAAACGGGGGTAATAATAGCCATCGGAGTCATACGTCCGCGTCGGCAGGGTCACGACCCTGGGTTCCTGATGAGCGTAGATGGAAGGTGAACCTGGGCGAATCACTGGGTGCTCAGGGGGGGGCTGGGCGAAGTGCTCTGGGTGTGGAGAACGGTGAGTACGATGAGGACTTGCAGGCATTTCCATCATCTCATGTTCACGAGGAGATCTTAAATCCGCCCTAGATAGAGGGTGAGAGGGTATCACTGGTTGCGGAAGCGCCACTGGAGGGGCTGGTTGGACGACGATTGGACCGGTGGGTGGTACACCTGCCATGGGCATAGGAGGTGTTCCCCCGATAGGGATCGTTGGGGGAACCACCGGGGGGCCCATATAAGGCTCGTGTACCAGCATAGGCTCCTGAGGAGACGGGTGTACCTGGCCTGGAGGCGGGACGGGAGTCTGCCCCACATTGATAATATTTTGGGGAGCCGGAGGAGTAGGTGAGCGTGAACGGCCTAGCTGTATAGGGTGTTGATCCCCTAACGACACCGGTAAAGGAGCAGGACTACGAGGTTCCGGGCGGTATGTCTCCTGAGTGTCAGTGCGTGAACTGCGTGAGCGTGGCGAGGGTGGGATATAAACTGTAGGGGGCTGAACAATCACTGGATGGGTTGCTGATCTGGGGCTGGGAGGATGAGGTATAAATCCCTCGTCGCGCTCCGCCGGATGATGCCTGTAAGGTGAAACGGGTCGAACCTCATGAAATGGGGCGCCAGGCGGTATGAAACCCGGTCCCCCCGAAGGCCAATCATGAGGTGGGGATGGGACCACACGGGCGACCGGGGGCGAACGGCCTGGAGTTGTAGGGATCGGGAAAGGAACCACGGGTCCCTCGGGGCCAACGGGGGGCGGCACAACAGGGTAGTTTACAGATATCAGTGGTTGTCCAGCAGGGGGAGGAGGCTGGGGCACAACCGGAGGATAAACGAATCCAGGTACTACACCTGGTGCAGGTGGGGCAGCCTGCGGTTGAGGCATAGCTAACGACGAAAACATTAGTCTAATCTTGAGGTGGGGACGGGTGGACTTACGAGGAGCTACACCAGCACCGGCACCGAGGCGCCCCATGTCAGCTCGAAGTTGGTCAATCCTTGCCGCTATCCCCCGCAGTTCCGCTTGGCGGTCATTCACATCTCGGCCCAACCACTCGTTCAAGCCACGCATATACCTCATAAGCTCACGCTGCTGGTCTACGGTCGCTACTTGGGCACGGCGATGTTCCTATAAACATTTGAAGAGGCGGTAATTCGTAGCAGTGGGTAACCTTACCCTAAGTATTTCAATCAGCGTGTCGAAAAGAGGCAACTGCACGACAGTCTATGTGAATCGTTAGAAAGCGGTTGTTATATTAACGTTTGCTCCTTACAGGTCCTGGGGGCATTGGAACATAAGTCGGTCCCGGAGCCGCGGGTTGCGCAGGTCCAAAGACGCCCGGAGGCGGAACAGCACCAGTCTATCGCACAAGGTCAGAAGTTGCAATCATCGCGCGAGAAAACTAGACCTACGCCATCTGGAGGACGCCGTGGGTACCAGCTACGTAGATCCCGACGGTCCTCGGCGGGGCCTAATGATGCAGGGGCTGTCGGGGGACGGTCCGGGCCGTCGTGCAGTGGGGGCTACAAAGAATGTCGGAAAAGAGAAGCGACCTGGGCAAAACACCTACCACGACTGGGTACGCTGGCCGGACGTGAGGCCGACGCTCGCCTTCCGGTGGCCGATCACCCATTGCATATTCTGGCTGCGGTGGATAACTTGGAACAGGCCGATCCTCGGGCGGTGGACGTCGTTCTGCGCGCGGTGCAGGTGGCGGGCGCCTACCTGTATATCGCAAAGGAGGATAATGTAGGGTCTCGGGGGAGAATATCCCCATGTCAGGGAACGGCGGGGCCGAAGTGGATCTTCCAGGAAGAACAGGACTAGTGCTCCTAGATCTTGGAGGTCTTTGCGAAGGCTGATACACAAAAGGGATTAGCGGGGGAGGCGGCTGGACCCCGGTTACGCCAGGAAGGGGAGGAGCGCTTAGCAACTCCAAAAGTTGCTCCTCCAAGGAGGGTCCTGCAGGTCGTGCTGCAGGCGCGGGAACACGGATGCCGCGTGCCAAATCTGACCACCGACGGTGTAAACTCTCTAGGTCAGTAGTTGATTCAGAAATGGATTCCACTTCAGCTCTCGGGATCCTTTCTCGAATCTCTTCGCGTCGCCTGTCAGTTACAGACTCCCGTTCAACTTGTCTCTGCCTATCAAGCAGCATTTCAAGAAGAGTTTCAATAGTATGCAGGCGCTCGCGAATTTCAGTGTTGTCCGGAGGAACCGCTCTTGTTTGTCGAATCTCATCAAGCATTTGATTTGTGGCTGCCTGACTACCCCAAAGCGCATTCATTTGCTCCCTCAGCTCTAAGAGCATGTCTCGTAAGGTAGTAAGAGACGGCCCTTCCGGTACTGGGCGCGCAGTCCTACCGGAGTCCGTTGACGGTGTTGGAGATGCAGGCGGTGGGGTGGGCGATGGGGACGAAGTCAAAGAAAGGGTCGGCCCAGGCGAGGGCTCCGAAGAAGAAACAAGGGATGGCGTGATTTGTGAAGACGGAGAAGACGGGGAAGACGACGATGACCAAGAAGGTGATTCTGGGACGACATATTCCTCCCCTAGCCCTTCCTCCTCAACCATAAGGCTGAGGTCATCCGAATGATGAGAGGAAAGGTATGACATGCCTGAGTCGGAAGAAACGATCGACGGTGCTCGTCTGAGAGGCGGGCTTACTTCGATAGGAATTAATCCAGGACGCTCCCTGGGACCAACAAGAGCTGGCCGAGGTTCAGAGATAACGCTACTTCCTCCCACTGACCGGTCTTGATGAATAACCGGCGGCGGTCGTGGCCTTTCACAAACAACAGTCCGTTCAATGCATCTAAGTCTGTTCCGTAAGAACTCTGATAGAGCGCGCAACTCGTCTCGGATCGTGCGAACGTTTTCCGAAATTTCATGCGTTTCCTCGCTTCTGTAACGGTCTAACTCCCGAATCTGCTCGAGTATGCGTTCGATGTCGTGAGTGACCGTCTCGGCCTCAACGACATCCGGAATCGTTTCGAGCGTCGTATGAATAGAGGGGAGCCTCGTGCTGGGAGTGGGAAATGAGACACTTATGCTGGGAGCTGGTGATGCCGGCAGAGGGAGCATCGCTGGATCAACATACTACATACAAACTTCAGTACTGTAGCTGAGAGGCCAGGGTGCTGAACCTACCACTGGGAGAGTGCTCTCACGGCTTGACAACAGAGTTGGTACCGTAGATATCTCAGAGACATCTGCCAAAGAAACAACATCCTCCTCCAATTCGCGTGTCCGCAAACTTGATACGGAGGAAACGGTGGAAGGAGTACGAGATAATGTTGGTGAGATCGCAGTACTGGGCAATGTGGTCGGCTCGCTTTCGGCGACTATGACTGGCGGAGGAGGTCGAGGTATACGCGGTGGTGGCGGTAGTTGCGGCGGAGTTGGCAGAGGTAAGGACGGCGTGGATGTGGAAATAGTTTCTTCAGAAATAAGCGTTAGCCTTTCGACACTTGTCACCGGAGAAGCGCTGGGTCGCATGATGGACGTCTCGAAAGACTCATCACGACCCTCTCGAAGACTGATGGACTGAGTGAATGGTGTCGGTCGTAACTGCGAGGAGTCGTAAGAAACATCCGTTTCCGGCGCCCAGTGAGAAGGGTGAATCGATGGGGTGGCCGCAGGCTCAGGAGATAAAGGAGACTCGTCAGACTCGCTGGGGGGAATGTCGCTCAGCGCTATCTCGGAAGATCCGGTCACGGTGGATACCGTCTCTATCCTGGACGACGGCTCTGGGGAGGTTGGAGAGACCGTAGATGGGAGCGAGAGTGATACATCACCGGTGGAAACCAGGCCCGATGAAAGCACTTCAGGTTCTTCGGGTCCTTCTGGTTCGATACCAATACTGACGCTAGAAAGTGTAGGACTGAACTCCGAGGGAGGAAGGGGAACCCTCTCGGGGGATATTTCCGGCCGCACATCAGATTCCGAGACGATGGAAGGTACAACTGAGGGCGTCTTCGGCGGAGGGGTTGGGGCCCTCTCGACCGGAAGGTCGACAGCCAAAGAACGCGGGGTGCTTGCCTCCGACGGAATAGTTTTACACACAGAGGCAGTCTCGTATTGCGTAGAGGGTTCGCTTTTGCATACCTCTGCAGTGACGAACTCAGTCTCGGTCTCGGTCTTGCATACATCTGCAGTAACGAACTCCGTTGAGAGCTCGGAACGGCAAACCTCTGCAGTGTAGTACTCAGTAGACGCTTCGGTCTTGCATACGTCAGCAGTATAAAAGTCTGTCGATGCCTCAGTCTTGCAGACGTCCGCAGTGTAGAAATCGGTCTCAGATGGGATCGTGGGAAGTGACTTAAATGACGCAGTCGATGGAGTATGCGCGGTCTCATATCCCTCACTTCCAGAGGTATCAGGAAGCTCGAGAGCGGATAATGCACAAGTCGAAGGAGGTGGCGTTGGGGTGACAGAGCGACTCCTAGTCCATGTACTCAACGTGGACCGACTTCCCGAATACGTGCATCCGGTCGTGGTGTTTTCCTTGTCAGAAGTGCTTTCCGAGCATGTACTGCACCTTTGACGTCTCCTGCGAATCTCGGCACTCCTAGATAGTGACGAACGAGACGGAGATGTAGATGTACAAGTGCTGCATGCGAAAGAGCCATCATGAGAGTCACCGAGGTAAGAGTTAGATTCTGTCCGTCTACACGATAGCGTGGACGGAACTATCTGAGTGTTTGAGTCGCCCGAGGTAAGTTCTAACGCGGTCTCATCAGTGATAAGACCAGTGCTGGTACGGTCGCGAACGAACATCGACGTAGTGGTCATTGAGACGGATGAAGAGCGAGTATCGCTCGAGGTTTTCGATGCCGCCGAGAAGAAAGCGTCGTCTGAGATATCTGAGAGGGGTCGTGTCTTCACTCTTGCGCTGGGAGGCGGGGTCACCCTGACATCCCTTCCAAGTCGAGGGCCACTAGAGACCGTGACAGGGGAACCATCACCCAGGATAGTCCCGCCAACGAGACTCAAGCCAAACCCAAGACCGGGCCTCGCGGTCCGTGCCCGGCTGACGGCTGACGCAAACTCGGCATCCAAATCGGTGAGAGAGCTGGTACGGCGCAAGGAGCTACTTCGACTGGGAGCAATAACCCGAGGATCGCCTGGGTACATGTATGACTGATTCGATACGGCACCATCATCTGTGGTACGAGTGTGAGTAGGATAAGAAGGTGCGCGAGAAAAGGAGCCAGTGCTCAAACTGTCAGACAAGTTGGAGACGCTGGGGATGGTGTGAAGCGGAGGGACAAATACGGTAGAGGCCGAGCCGGAGGTTGATCCAGATGCACTAGTGCTCGTGATCGAACGGATCGTCCTGATGGATCCTGTGGGCGATCCCGGTTCCGAGCGGTTCGGCAGAGTAACGGAGCGATCTAATGCTTCCCTGTGAAGAATTGTGAAGAATATTACAGGAATACCATTAAAGGTTAAGTCAGGACTTACCAAATCGCGCTGACCCATCGAACTCGCTCGCGTGCACTCTCAGCTGCAAGCCTCTCCACCCCGTCAGTGTACAGCAGCTGGAAAGGGCACAGCAACTCCATCAGGTCAGGCCCCTGACCCTCCGCCACCTGGGACCTGGCAGCGATAGTGCCCACATCCTCTCTAGCACTCGAGTGCGTAGGAGAAGGCACCGAGCGAACTTCCGTACAGTTCAACAAATCCAAGGTTACAACTCCCCTTCCTCCACCGGGGGCTATCCAGGAGAGCAAGAGCATGTGAGGGTATAGAAGCGCTTCGCAACGCTGCCACCGGTAGGGTGGTCCGGAATGTACATTTAGATACCACAAGACACCGATGCGAAGCGGCTTGAGACGGGGAAGGTCAGCTTAAGCAACCGTCACCCAAAAATTAAGCTCACCTCGCGACTGTCGCGGGCATAGGAACCCAATTCGGTCATGTCGAACGGCGGAGGTATAATGCTACCAGACATGCTTTTCGGAGTGGCTGGACGCAGGCCGTTGGAGTTCTCGGCGTCGTCTTGAGCACGCTCACGCTGACTGACACGCCTCCTTAGACTGAATAGCCCATCACCACGTCCGCCTGGACCCGTGTTAGTTGGTGGAGAAGTAGTGGTCTCCGACGGTGACTTTGGCGTTTTATCAAGAGAGGGAGTGCGGTCTTTCCATGCTGCGATAATATTACGAACTGACGTCAAGGGGGAGCGAGGGGACGTCTGCGGGCGGCGAAGAGAGGAGACTGTTGGTGTAACATTGGTGTTTGACGCGGTCCTCGACGCTGTGAAGGTACTCGAAAAAGTGTTTGCAAAGTCACTTGGGCTTAATTGGGTACCGCTGCGCGTGACAGTAGTGGATCCTCTGGTAGGTGGCGAAAGCAAGGACGACATGGACAGAGATTCGGATACAGAAGACGACACTGACGATACAGTAGAACCTGCTTTACTTTTTGCGGGAGAAGTGGGACGAGAATCATAGCCTGTGGAAGTTCCATAACCAGTGGTGCTGCCTAAATGAGGAGTAGATTGGCTCATAGGGAAGAAAGGACTGTGGGATCGATGACCAGGCGCGGACGACGTGCGAGTATGGCCAAAGGAGGCTTCGGATGGTGTAGCAGCTCTGTCCTCAAAAAACGCGATGAGATCACCAGTCCTCCGGCCAGGTGCGCGATCAGCTGTCAAGTCGGTAACAGCGCGAGTGTACAAGTTGGGTGAAGCGGTACCCATGCGATGGGCGGAAAGCCTATGTCCTTCTACACCTCCTCGCGCCCCGTAAGACGTGGGACGCGATGGAATGTTCTCTGTACGCTCTGTAATGGTGCTCAGCCTGTTTCCTTCACGATTGTAGATAGAGTAAGTGTCCAGACTAGTTGAATACGACGGAGTCGTCCCGGTGTAAGTTAGTCCACTGGTAGATGTGCCACGCGACCATTCCGTGAGCAGATCCTCGGTGTTCTCGAATTCGCGGTCGATATCATTGAGGGCAGCCTCAACTTCTGCAGCGTCTTCTATAGAGTCTTCTTCATGAAACGTATCACTAGATCCCCTCGGCGACAGGTTGACGCGCCTCATGTAACGTTCAGATGTGGCACCTTCGCTGTCAGAAGATGCAAGGGGTGTATCTATAGTCGAGTGGTTTGAGAGTACATCGTATTAGAGGTGACAAGGCACGCACCAGAGCCTGATTGAGAGTCACGAGATGGGGACATGGGTGTTTGGGAAGTAGAAAAAGTAGAAAAAGTGGCGGTCCCATATGTTGGGGATCGCGGGTCAGTGCTTGAGCCGTAACTTGTCATATCTGCTAGCTAGATAAAGGACACGGTTAGTACATCGCCAGCCCAGCAGTGGCAGCACAAAGCAACTTGGAAATCGAAACTCAACTGAACTGGAGTTTAGGGTGGACTCGAGACGCGGGACGCGTCCGGTCACGTGCGTCGCTCAGCCACTTTGATTAAGTAATCATCCCTTCTTGGGTCCCAGCTTGTATCAGCCTCGAGCCTATTACCGCCATGGCTGATATGGACGTTGACCAGCCTACAACAGCAGGGAGGAAGGAAAAGGACGACGGCAAAGACAAGAAGAGATTCGAAGTGAAAAAGGTACATTAGGTCGATGACAGGCTAAAATGGCCCACTCACCCTTCACCAAGTGGAATGCCGTGGCGCTCTGGGCCTGGGGTAAGAACTCCGGACTAATTCACCGGCACACTCTACGACTGACTTCATAGATATTGTCGTCGATAATTGTGCCATTTGTCGCAACCATATCATGGACCTTTGTGCGCTAATCCCCATCTACTTTGCCGACTCCTTACTTGACAGATCGTATTCTAGGCATCGACTGTCAGGCTAATCAGGTATCAGCATCTACAGATGAATGTAATGCTGCTTGGGGGATCTGTAACGTACGTTCTTATAGTCATCCAGCTAACGTGCGATTTCAATGGTATGGTCGATAGCATGCATTCCACTTCCACTGTATCTCTCGGTGGTTGAAGACACGTAACGTGTGCCCGTTGGACAATCGTGAATGGGAACTACAACGGTACGCAACGCTGAGCCCCTTTCAAAATCAGTGATTGATCTTTTGCGCCCATAGATATGGCCGTTGACCTGTCGCATGCTCCAGGGCGTATCATTGTATTATAGGTCTCTATTACATAACGCAGTGTAGCATTTCTCGCTCAAGGGCTCGTCTTTTGCGTACACTACCAATTCTCAATATGCGAACGATGCTAGAATGTAATCGGTCGTGGTGCCACCCCGATGAACAGCACTCAGCAGGTATTTAGGTTAGGCATGCTTGGTATTACGCTACCAGAGCCATCAATTCCTCGTTATGCCATTTCCAGGTAAGATTCTTTTCAGCTCGTCCAAAAGACCCTGCCCTTCAAGCGGTGACACTGGCCAGCACTGCTGCCTGTGGTTCTCGGGTAAGATGCACCAATTCGGCGAAGGCGTTGATCGTATGTGCGAGAAGTCCTGCACAGCCAATGCTGTGTTATTCTGTTGGTACGATGACGATGACGATGATCTACTGATCTGCTGTCAAACAAAGCCACGAACCTGCTCTACGGGGTCTTCCAGTAGGGCACCGGGGTACCCCGCAAATCGGATGCCCGAACAATGCTCGATGATCGGGCTCGACACAGCAAACAGGTATACGTCTACATTCGTCGACGAATGCATACGGAACTAAACCATCCGTCGCCATTGAGTTCGTTGTCAGAATAAGGGTAGCCTCTCTACCTGATGACAGCCAGCGATGAGCACACAGTTTGATAGATTGTGAAGAAGGATACTACCGCTTATGCGCGGTAAAAGAAGAATGCAGTCAGTGAGACGCTGTACGTGGATGGCGGATATATCCATGTTGCGGTTATCCTTGGGTAACAGGTTCACAATACAAGAAGCAAGATCAGAAAGGGTTAGCTCCCCTGACACATGTCGATGCTCGAAATCCGCAGAAGTCAAATAACGGCCGGAGAGCGACGACAGTGCATTGACAGAACCAGTAGCAGGCGACACATTCCTAGGTATTGGCACAGCGCATGTGGCTGGGTCGTCCACTTCCGGCCTTGCTACCTTCCTTCTAAAAGCAAACTTTGATACAACGCTAGGAGACCCACGCAGTACTTCTACGGCCTTTTCGAGTGATTTGAGTTGCTGGGGTCATATGAACGACTTCGATTTAAGGGACTGCATGAAGGCGTACCATCTCACACTGCCTCTGATCATAACTTGGCAGACTGCCAGTCGCGTCAGCTAGGCTCTTCGCTAGCCGTGATACGTCAGCTGCAACAGCTTGCACCGTCTCGAGAGAGGGGTTATCGCATTTGATGTCATCGAGTCGCGAAGTGATCTCTGTATACCAGTGTTAGAGCCGGAAGCTTACAGCATGTCCCTGTGAAGTGAAGCGAACCCGCTGCCTTGACTTGAAATTCGGCGTAAAAATTTTGTGCGAATGACCACTTGGACTCAGACATGTCTCTCTGTCACTGTTCTTCTGGTTGGGTAGAGGAGCACGATAGAACCGTCCACACAGTGACGTGACTATAGCATCACTTAATTTGGACGTAAAGGTAGTACTACTTGAGTGCACAGCTTGCCTGCTGTCATGTACATACGAAACCGGCAGACAAGCAGCCTCTTGCTTGATACCACGCTGTCCACACAAAGATCCTCTCTCACACAGTACTACGCCCATGGACTCTTCAGCCGCGGCGGCGGACAGCGGCATCTGTGCATCCTGCTGTGAGTCGCCTGGTCCCTGTTATTGAGATAATAGCGCTGATTTCGTCGTAGGTTTAATATGCGTGTCCGCTTTGCAAACGTGGTGTAATCTTCGTGTGTATGTTCTTCTGTGACAGGTTCACAGAGTTGACACGGGGCCGTAGACGCTTTTGGAGCTGATTGCTGTGGTGGGCAGAGGGGATGCTGTGGTAGCCTCTGTGCCTCGTGTTTTGATCAAGATGACTTCGACGAACGTCTAAAACGGGATCAAGAACGCAGACAAGATGATCCGCCTGTTAGCACTCAGCCATCTTCCGCTCAAGAAATGCTCGTTCCGAACAAATCAGAGCCTGCTGGCGAACCGTCATGAACGGAGGAACGTGTGAGTACTATTTCTGAACAGTAAACAGATAACTGGCCTTATGTGTTGTGGCAGAGACAAGGTTTGCATGATTTTCCGTGTTGAGCTCAATCGCTTTTGAAAGCTGTACACTGTGGATATCAGGCGTTTCGCTCGGAGCTCTTGATGTCATTCCATTCTGGGTTTCCCTGTAGTACAAATTTATTTCTTGTGTTCCTCCTACTCACTGTATTAAATGTACTGAATGGATGCAGACGAGTCACTTCGCCTCCGTTGATCATGTGAGAGATTTCCAGCGACTACGTCGCCAAGCTCGTTTACGAGAATTCTGGCGCCACGAAGCAGCCACCCGTCACGTACTCGAATTGAAAAATACTTCTGTGCAGTACGACCACGTTGATAGTCCATTACTTCTAGAACCAATCATCAGCAGTCCTCAGCTCAGAGATACGCGCTCGATCAGTGGCTCCCTCAAAACATGTCGGAAGCTGGAAATTGTTTAGCCATGCTCTGTGGAGGCTGTTGTAAGAGTTCAATTTTACCACAATTGTTCTCCTGTGCTAACTGGCTTTCAAACATTAGGTATGGTAATCGGCTCGGCTGCCACATCATTCCTTGACATTCGTTCGTTGTTACCATTTTTTTTAGATGCTGTACATTGACGCCAGCAATCGATTCGTCATTGTGACCACCAGGTGAGTTTGGTGTAACAGGAGCCTGTTGCAGTAGTCATGGGTGGTTTGGTTGCTGTTGCAAGGATGCGTTTGATGAAGAGGAACATTTTGAGAGACAGATGCAGAAGGAAATGGAGCGCACGAGGGACAAGTCAAGGTACAAGCTGGTCGTGCCCGTAGAGTCCGAGCCAGAGGCAGCTGAGGGGATGATTCGAGGTTCCTCCACAACTCACTCTTCGTACGATGTGCCGCTAACGACGGGAAATCCGGCTTGGCCGTGAGCGTCGTTATGCTTTAGTTCGTCAAGGCGCCTAATTCTCTACTCGGGTTCCCCATGCCATATTCTCAAGCAGCCTGCTGTGCCACACTTTTATTCGTTTTCAGAGTTAGCGTGTTAGGAGCCCTTTGGAGTTTAAACTTCACACGTGTGAGCGGCCAGGGGTATAAGCTATGTGACATCACTGATAAAACCTGACACGTCCTGAGCTCCCTTGACTCGACTCACCCGGGATGCAATAGATAACACGAGTCAACTGAGTGGTGAAACGGTGATGGAAGAATATTATCGAATCTACTTTTGCGGGTAAGGCCTTCCGCCTCAGTCTGGACGACCAGAATCCAGAGAAGCAACGAGTCCACGCCGCCGAATTCCACTGGCCGTGCATCCTTCTCGACAAGCCAAAATTTCCAGCATGCCTGAATGCGTCCCTCTTGAGAGAAGAAAATAAGGTCAACACCTCACCAACCCTGTCTCGCCACTAAACTGATCTTGTAGTGAAAAATATTGAGAACATACTGCTGTTTAATAATGCTGCGTTACTGTTAAATCTGACTACCCACCACGACCGTGCGTGTTGGTCCTGCGGAGACCAAAGGGGAATGTGCAAACGTCGGGCTCAATATGATTTACACTAGTACAGTGAGATGTAAATTGCTGCATTTGACATGGAATGACCACCACATACATAACTAACCGGATTCAGGAAGTCCGAATGCAGTTGAACATCCTGATTACATCGTAAGAAAGCGGCTATGCTTTTTGAAGAATCTACAACATTACCTCATATGCCATGGAAATCTAGAAGAACAAAGGCAGTACTTATGCGCGCGGCGCCTGCTCATAAGAGAGCTTTGCGTGTGCACCGTTCTCCATGGATTTATATGATCCGCCAAGAGCCGCAGTACCTATACTATGGACACCGCCTTTCCATCGGAGGTGTCAATCATCGGAATAACGAAGGAGTGGCCTACGTATACGTTCCACTCGAAGTATGGATTACTCGTCAATGGTAACAGGACCACGGAATCCCCGGCAGATCCGGGTGAAACCCGCTAGCCTTGGTACCTGTGCAAGGGGGAATGAATGCGGCACTCGGGTACTTGCAGTCCGTTCCGCAGTTTCTAATCTCGCACGAAGTTTTAGTCCAGGTACGCCAAAATCAAGTGTAGGGACAGCAACGTATGGTTGGGTAACTCGGGTTTGCGATGTAGCTGAGAAACGGGCGCTTGCTCCATAGCCTGGTTGACTCCAGCTCATTCGGCTGCGGACGCAGTCCGGTGCATTGCTTTGCATAACTATCGAG
Organism: Pisolithus thermaeus; assembly: GCA_024663475.1. Classification (NCBI taxonomy): domain Eukaryota; kingdom Fungi; phylum Basidiomycota; class Agaricomycetes; order Boletales; family Pisolithaceae; genus Pisolithus; species Pisolithus thermaeus. Next base: position 147,596 of record JANFAF010000040.1, read on the forward strand.
CCAACTGAGCCAGAGGGCAGGTTACCAAGTCATGGAGCGGTCCCTGTAGACATGTGATATATGATGCGTGATGCCGACTGCAAACGTAGTTCGTAGGGCAGCCGCGATGACTAAAGAGGTTATTTGTAATGAGCGAGGCGCCTTGACTGATTTTCTGACGTCATAGTTCCACCACAAATCTGAGGACTGGCGCCGTCGTCGGAGCATGTCTACAGCTGGAGTGAAGGCTGAGAACTTCACGTCTTTAACCGTACTCATTAAACTTTCCTGCCGCCACAAAAAAGATTTGAGAAACATGAGGATTTTTGGACAACTGACCTGTGCATCGAAATGAAAATCCCGAGTAAGAAAAAGTCTTCGGAGAGTTTAAGTACGTGTGTTTCGAGGGATGAGGAGGTAGTGCACTGCCTGACAGAAGCTGTAAGAATACATGACGCTCTCGATTCCACCAAACGAAGAAAACACAGTGAGAGGTTGTCGACGAGTGTCTGCCATACAACCCTCCAAGTTTCCATGTTCAAGTTGGACTATCAGTTGGGCCAGATAGCCAGAGGTTCCGGATAAACTGAAGCATCATCCAACGTTTTTTCGGCATATTTCGATTTGCTGAAGACGCGCATGGTCATGACCAGGCGGAAGAAAAGTACGTGACGGGTCCCTTGAATTTGCTGTGTTTACTTGTCAGCGGTGTCAAAATGAGTCATTGCCAGTGTGCATCGTCAGTGCGTCAAAGTCTCGCGTTCTGCCACGACATATACAGTCATTCAATGCTTTCTTCACTAGCCTGAGGAACAGTCCCAACCTGTTGACACCGGGACTTTCCGCCAGCTGCCGCGATCTAATGTAGCACTCATCTGGTAAGACTTTTTTTTTTTTTTTTTTTCAGGCACTGGTATGCACAAGTAGCCCATTCCCTATTCATTTACTCTACAGGAATGGCTCAGCGTGAAAGTCAGTGGTGCAATCGGAACACTGAGTGAATGCCGGCGTCAAACGTGTTGCCTTGTACTTTGCGTAAGTAAGGACAGTGCCATGCAGCCAAGTCATTAATGGATGTTCTGCAAGATGTTTCGGAAGGCACACAACTATCAACGCCCAATTCCCTTTAGTACGCGCGTGGGTTGGCTGAAATATCAACTCAGCAAGTGTTTTGTTGGTTGGCAGCGATGACGGGGATGACTCCTCCCCGAGCGCTCGGCAATTAATTATGCCCATCTAACCAACCGCCGGCAGCACGGACTCGGTTCAATGGACGACAGATGCGAATTGTTGTTGAGTCCACTTTCCAAACTCAGTTGCTTGGTGCAGCCAATCTAATGTTGGAACTGTTGAATTACCGGGCCCGTTAATAGAGCCCTCCACCCCAAAAGAAGAAAGAGTTGAAAGATCTGCCAGATCAAACCTCTGCATTGATCGTGGGCCATTGGCAAGCCCCTATACAATTACTAGGTGGGCGCTCGTGCCACGTATACAGGCCACCGGTCCACCACAGGGCGTGTAAGTACCTGTAGACCGTCGATGCGTCAGAAGTCTCCTTAGTGGGCATCCGGAAATGACTCAATGGCATTGTCACCGTGTCTTGACATGATATCCTTCTTGTGACTAGTTCTGACCCGTGGTAATCTGAATCACACTCGCTCCTATTGGTGTGCTGCTGACATCATGGACGGTGATCCCACCAGAATTCCAGTGACTCATGCCAATTCGGCGGCTGCGATTGTTGCCCAAAATTATGCGCGTCCTCTTCTGGGTTACTCAGAAGTGTCACTTGCGCGCATATTGAATGTGGATTGTTCGTGTCTCGTGCTGGCCTTCCTGTAACGATGCGCCGGTCGAACTAGAAGCGACGCACCCCGATCTGGATAGCAATACAACAATGTTTACTAGGAGAGGCGCACCTTGACAATTCACATCACGGATGGTACAGCTACCGGGGTACGCGTCACCGGTTCTGAGGCAGGGATGTAGCTCAATGGGGAACCGACGGAATACATTTAGAGTCAAGGTGATTTCACCAACGCACATGAACATTTGAGCAGACACGTGCACGGTAGCTGTCCTGAAAGCGCGCACCGCAGATTATTTACGTTTCGACCGCCTTCCAGTGCAGTAGCTATTCAAAGTCAGCTTCTCAGCCATACCACGTTGACTTCAGCAGGGAGCTCCATATGCCATTACTGAGCCCCGGACGTCTTGAGGCATGGCAAAAACAGCTCTAACGGAGCTTCGTGGCGGGAACCAGATGTGGGTTACACGTTCCTGTTACCGATAACACGTAGCTCGCGCGAACAACAACAGCTTGTCTGGTGTTTGTGATTCGTGCCAAGCTACAGGTGAAACTCCATATGCTTTATTTTATCTTGCGGCCGGAGGAGCTGGCAATATGTACTAGCAAAGTAAAATACACGAGACCACGACGGTCCTGAGGGTGCATACAAAACAGTAGAGTGCGAACAAAAAGAAATGTCCTCTGAAGCCCAAGAGCGTGTTGGGGGATTATTGTTCTCCTAGTGTAAGCGTCTGCCCGTGTAACTAAAAAAGAGTACATAGCCCAACCAATAGCAGACCAAGAAGACCCGTCCGATATTAACTTGCTCCGGGTGGTAGGAAGTACCATATAGTGTTTCCGAGACCTCAACCTTTGCCGCTGGTGGACCCACTGGTAGTGGCGCTCGGTGGTAACCGTGGCCATGAGACAACAAGCACTCCGTTGTCCACAGCAGCAGATATCGTACTCATCTGTAGATTCCTGATCAGTAACACTGCAGAAGGAGTCAAAAAGCTACTCACCATCGTTCCTTCTGGAAGCTGAAGGACACGTTCAAATTTGCCATACTTGATTTCTTGGAGGGGATATTTGGTGTCTGTTCCTGGTACGGGCGATATCCTCCTCTTCCGCTCTCCTGATATACGGAGTGTACTGTTTGTGCCTACTTGCAGGGTGATATCCTCCACAGTTACTCCAGGGAGTTCTACCGTCGCCGTTATACGGGACGAGGATGGATTATCACATATTTCCACCCTAGGAAATGAATGAGTAATGAATTTGTTAAGGGAGGTGAACACGAACCTCGGCCTGTATAACAGCTCGCCTTGGCCCAACCGCCTGGCCTCAGACATACGAGCCTGGTGAAGCAGGAGTGTGACATATCTTCTAGCCAGGTCCCGGTCGAGAGCACGGAAACGTTCCTCCTGGGATAATGGTATACGAGACAGCTTGTTATGAATGAGTGCAGTAGTGGTAACAGTCATATAGAAGAGAGGATGATGTTCGCGTGTTAAAGAACTGATCTGCGTGAACTTTTTTCTGTGCCTTCCCTCGCTTTTATACGGAATGTGGGGGCCTGACTAATTGCCAGTCACCCGGGGAGCCTCGACGATGTGGCTATGCACCGCAGCAAATTTCCTGCAATAAGCCGGATCTGAAATCTGAGATGTTGTGAATTAGGAAGCCACTGGAATTCTCCGGCACCACTAAGAGGGCGGCTAGGAGGACCATAGGGACTTCAATTCCAGCGATGGGATCCACAGCATGTTGCTGGGGCGTGATGAAGTAATCCCACAGCACGTACGCCAATCGTATGGTCGGGATGCCGGATCTCCATTGACGCGGATAGGCAACGGAGCTCTGTGGAATTGCTGTACTGTCGAAAGGATGGTTTTTCCAAAGCACTCCACCCGCTGCCCAAGAACCCCACCACCTCAAGGCCTCACCACTGACAGTGGAGTGATCGCGAACTTGCCAGAAAGTGTGTAGACGATATTTTGCTCGGATGCATGGCGGCCGCCATACAGAGCCAAAATTTGAGGTCAACTTTGTCAACGATGTTTGGTGGCGGTTGTTGGACGCTTGGACAGGCTCTTAGGTAGACATCTGAGGCGTAGAGTGCTACACAGTTCTGAGTCACGCAAGTCGGCGGCCACCGGGATCGTTTTACTCATTTGCTGACCACGCAGGCGATGGTGGCTGTGCAACATTGTCACTTTGGCAATCACCGTGTTGTCCAGACTGCGTCGGTCGACGGTATCCGTAACTCAGTGGAACAACGTTGTCGCTGCAGCGCCATCCTAGCCAGCCCCGCCTAGACTCGAGCTATTCGTTGTATTCTCTCTTGTGGCACCGAGGTTAAGCCCAGACCAAAGACCAGCTGGTTGCAGACCCAGCCAGGATCACAATGAGCAAGGTCGTCTTCGGTGTGTTTACTCATTCATCGCGATTGCAACTTTCGTGCTCAAGTCTGGGCAGTCGGAAATGTTCCATACCACATGGGGGAGGTATGCAATTCCTTCCTTTGTCGTCTCGCTGGCGTTCAGCTTCAACCAGGAACAACTTATCGAGGTCTTCAAAACAGTGGGCCAGGTCGTTGGCTTCCGGTACCATTCCAACCCATCCAGGTAGAATTTATTGACTGACTATCGTTCAGTCTTGTATTCGACAGAGAAACAGGAAAGCCAAGGGGATACGGCTTTTGCGAATTCGCTGGTACTTTTAATTCATCCTGCTCGACGCAGCTCAAGTATTCTGACTATAATTTGCGTCACTGTAATTCTCGAAAACCTCGGCCGTTATGTTATATGTATCGCTCTTTGAAACCCTGGTGCGTATGCGTATCCGATATTTTCAAGATCACGAGACCGCGGCCTCTGCCGTCCGAAATCTCAATAACGTCGATGTCGGTGGCCGACCATTACGCATTGACTTAGCAGATTCAGACCCCTTTCTTGAAGGAAAAACTACCGTACGTGGGGAGCTTATCGATGACCCGAGAGGACATTGGCGTGATCGTCGCGACCGAGACCGACCGGACCGTGAACGGGATAGGGACAGAGACAGAGATCGTGAACGTGACCGAGATTACTATAGGGACGGTTTGAAAGCCCAAGATTCCTCTTCTTTCTTGTCCACGCTTCCTCCCGGAGTTGCCTTGAGTCCTGGAATGACTGCTCTGGATACCATCAGTCAGACCCTTGCTACTATGAATCCTACTCAATTAGTAGAAGTCCTAGCACAGATGAAGGTTGGCTGTCCTCCTGGAAATTGTGGTACACTGCTTTAACGTACTGCGTGTGCCACTGCTTTCTTTCAGGCCTTCGTAATAACCCATCCCGAGCAAGCGCGAACCCTGTTGGTGGCGCACCCACAGGTTGCCTATGCACTCTTCCAGGCTTTGCTGTTGAACAAGATCGTCGACCAGTCCGTTCTCCAGGTGAGTTAGGCTTGGTTTTCCTTTTTGACCCCTTCCGTACCAATGCTATCCATTTTTGTTACCAGCGAATGCTGCAAGCAACTACATCGAGTAGTGGTCCTACGGCCGCAACACAGCCCCCGCAGCTCTCTTACCCACCTCCCCCGATGCATGCACCTCAGCCCGTCATGCCTTCTGCAATGAGTGTCCCCCCACCCGCCGCGCCAAGTTTGTATCAGCAGCCCCCTTCGCACCTGACTTCACAGCACCCTTACTATCGGGCCTCTGCACCTCCCCAGCCTGCTACTCAATCTCAAGCTCCGACGTCTTCTCTGCCAGACTTGAACATTGATCCCGCTCAAAGGGTCCGTTTCTATTTAGTCTTTCTTCAAACGAATGACTCTGATACGGAGGAATACAGCAAATGCTATTGCAAGTCCTAAGTTTAAGTCAGGAACAAATCAATGGTTTGCCCCCATCAGAACGGGACGCGATACAGGCATTAGTATGGCAGTCACCTTGTATCCTACTTTTCCGTCTGACACTGGTTGCCACTCCACAGCGTAACCAGTTCATCGGAGGCATGGCTTCCTGAACACCCAGACTCAGAGTACGAGAGTGAGTAAATACTCAAAAAGGGTCCTAATGACACATCAAGGTCTACCAAAGCATCGGCACTGTCAATTTCGAACTATTCTACTTGCTGTACTTATATAAGTTTGTTTCGGAGACTCTTCGAATTCCTGAGCGCAAGCAATTTGCTGGAAACATCCTCCAATGGAATCATCTCCCCCTTTGATTTTGTGCCAATGTCATCGCGATTGCGAACGTTGACCGAGCGACTGTCAAGCTCCTCTTGGCCTACCACTTTAGAGAAAGGCATGAGAAACCGGTCCGAGAGAACGAGTGCCAAGGGTAAGGGCCTCACCAAGAAGGAAGTTGTACTGAGCGATTTCGCCATTGCGGATTTTCTTCGGAAGGGTATCCGGTCCGTTGTCGACGTCTGCGAAAAGGCCGAGGGCCTGGAGTTTGTCGGCTATCTCCTGAGCGTACCCTCTCTGTCACGACAACGTTGACAACGTTACGAAAATGAATGTTCTGAAGTTCTACACTTCGTTCGTTGACTCACATACGGCACAGCTACGGGAATGACCAGTACTTGGCGAGGAGAAATCCAAAATGGCCTGCAAAAGCTGGTTTCATTTCGGAGCATATCCACACAGCAACATACGCACCATTTTCCTCCGAAGTGTTCGGTAATAATGGCAATGAATCTCTCAAGACTACCGAGGATCGCACGATGGATCATCACGGGCCGTGATGGGGGTCTATCCGAGTTGGCCATCTCGTCAGCTGATCGATACTTGAGGTTGAAACGTTCCGGAAGCTGGAAATCCAACTGGATGGTTGCGCACTGGAACGAGCGCCGAAGTGCATCACGAATGTAGATGTCTATCTTCGGTCCGTAAAAGGCACCATCTCCGGGGTTCAGCTGCCACTGCCCTGGATGATGCTTGTCAAGAGCCTCTCGAAGTTGCTAAACGCCACAGGAGTCATACCGAACGACCTTGGTCAACCATCGGAGATACAAACTCACCGACTCTGCCATATCCCACGTCTCAACGGTGCCTAAGTAATTTTCGGGTCGGGTAGACAACTCGAACCGGTACTCGAAGCCGAATATGCCGTAGATGCTTTCCATGAAATCGAACAACAAGCCGATTTCATCGGTAATCTGGTGATGCAAAATCAACGTTACCAACAGGCAACGGAGGTTTGACACAAACCTGTGATGGCATGCAGAATACGTGCGTATCATCTTGCATGAACCGTCTTACACGAGTCAGGCCAGTCAGGGCGCCGGACGCCTCGTTACGATGGACGATGCCGAATTCGGCCATTCGAATCGGCAACTCTCTGTAGCTCCGGTCCCGGGAGTCAAAGATCAGACAGTGTCCAGGACAGTTCATCGGCTTCAGTGCCCACTTCTCCTTCTCAATATCGAGTGTGAACATGTCATCCTTGTAATTTTGCCAGTGCCCCGACGTCTCCCACAGCTTTGCATTATACATGTTCGGCGAGATGACTGTAAGGTGATGATGTCATCGGCGGACTGAAGCGCGGATCGTGGGGAAATACCCACCCTCTTGGTAGCCACGTTTCATGTACTCGGACTATAAGCATTATAATTATGATCACCGATACAGCTTCACATTAACAGGCACGTACCCTCATTAACTCGACCAATGTATTGTAAATTCGGGTGCCGTGGGGAAGGAAGAAACAGCTTCCGGGACTAAGATCGTTAAAGAAGAACAGCTCTTGTTCCTAAAAGCGATGTTAAACGTCACATGACAAGAGTGGCTGCCGTGTATTACCCTGCCTATCTTGCGGTGGTCTCTCTTAGCCGCCTCAGCCAAGAATGTCTTGTACTCGGACATTTGCTTTTTATCCGGGAACGAGATGCCGTATATTCGCTGCAAGGAGTCGTTCTTGGCATCGCCGAGGAAATACGAGGCAGAGTTCTTCGAAAGCTGTCATGATCCGCTGCTATCCATAAAGATCACGCGCGTACCTTGGTAACCATAAATGCTTTGATCTTGCCCGTGTGCGGAATATGAGGACCGACACAAAGATCGATCATCGGGCCGCAACGATACACAGTAGTGGACGATCCATCGGGAATCTTTGTCTCGATAAGATACTTCTTGTACATGTTATACTTTCGTCCAGTTAGCTCATTCTGAGTAGAAAGTAAGAGACATCCCCTCACATCGAACATCTCCAGGAGTTTCTCTTTGGAAACAACAAGACGCTCAAACCTTTGCTTGTCCTTGATTGCCATCTCGGAAACCTTTTCTAAGGCAGGGTAATCCGTCATAGTGACAACCCTGCTACCACGCTCAAAAGGCATTCCATCGAGTACTGGGTAAAAACTTGCCTATCAGGGATTGCCATTTCATAAAAGAAACCGTCATCCGTGGGAGGTCCAATACAGAGATGACATCCGTAGTGCCGCTCTGCGGCTTCACCAAGGACGTGTGCGGAGGAGTGCCAAAAAACACGCTTGCCTGGGTAGTGTGACGATACTCGATATGAGCAAACATAGCAAGTACAACGGTCCTACCTTCTGGGTGGTCGAAATCCAGGAGCTCAAGCTTGCATGAACTTTCTAGTGGTCGTTCGAGATCCCAAAGTTGGTCATCGACCTATACCATGCCCATCATACATTTACCCACTCGGTATATGAAGAGACGCACCTTCGCTATGACGACTCGCTCCGACAAGCTCTTGGATACTTCCTTGGCAACGTCCATCGGACTTGTCTCCCAGCTGGTGCCCTTCCGTTGAGAGCCATCTGGCATTGTGATCGTGATTTCCTCCCGTGGTTGAGCTAGTGCTCCATCAGAGGGCACCCGAATCGCGTTCAATTGACTGGGGTCGTACCTTTGACAAACTGGGTGTATTGCTCTTGCAATTCCTCGAACATCTTGATACGATGATCGATGTAACCTGGCGGTGGTTGCAACTTCCATTGCAACACGCGTCAGAATGGCACTGTCTAGCAAAAGTCGATGTCGCTCACCTCTAAGGGGTATTGAGACGCAGCAGCCGCTGCCTTGTCCTTCTTTTCCTTGGGTTTCTTCGTGTCATTGGCATGAGTAGCCTCGAGAGCTGGTATCTGGATCGGCTGAGAGCTGGATGCAACCGGAGTGGCCATCGCTGTTGAACGATGTCGGTAGATATGTGCAAGGAGAGGTAGTCTGTGGCGATATGTACAGCGATATGGCCGTCGAGTCAACAATCTCAGCATGCAAAAAAGATCTTTCGGGGACTTGTTGACTCGGACTCGGGTTGTCTACTTTTGGACGTCACTTGCCAAAACTGACTTCACTTGGAACGACACTTGAAAACAACCTCGACGACATTATGTACCAAACGTAAAATGACATGGATAAATCTACGTAGACTTGCAGGCTAGTCACTAGGACCCACTCTCCATACTTTGATGATACCAGCTCCGTCACCACTCACGATGCCTCCTCTGAATGGTGACTCTATACACGCCAATGCAGTGATAATGTCATGGTGGGCTCTCAAGAGGTTCTGCTGGTTGTGTGTGATCGTTGACATACGCTGAGCTGCCCGGTTATTCTGATTCGATGAGGTTGGAGAGTGCGCCCATGTCTCGACATTGGCTGTCACTGTCTCGTCCGACGACCGTACGACACTATTGAGAGGACAATCAGCTTTCCGGCAGATCACCATGGTAACGACCGTTACATACCTGTAAACCGGCTTGTCTGGATCACCTTCTGGGCTAACAAGAACAGTTGTACGCTCCAACTTGCTCAGGTCCCACAGTCGAATTCTCCGGTCCTCCGAACCACTCAACATGAATCCCCTACTTCGAGTCGAAACTGGAACGTCGGCGGATAGGTCAATAATATCAGACCTATGGACTCCTGGATGGCCTCCAAAGTCAAGTCCAACAACCATGGCGCGGATGTCAGGTGACGGCGCTGGCAGTGAGTCTTCGCGTTGTACACTTTGCGATGATCCTCGACTCCGATTCGGCATGTTCGCGTACGCCGTCCCTCCAGGATATCTTGAGTTGACCAACGCGGCTACAGCAGCGGCTGCGCTAGGCTCGGCTTCAACGCCCGTCTCAGGCTCGGGCTCCGGAATCGGTTCTGATGCAGACGCCGCTGTCCGAGTGACATAGCTTTCCACGAGTACCGTCTTCTCAATGTCCCAAACTTCAACTAGGGTGACCGGTCGCGGATCCGAGGGTCCTTTCCATGACTCTACTGCAACCATGACCCAACGCCCCTTTCCCCTCGTGGGATGTACAACGCACTGATGCACTCTGGACATCCTTCCAGGAACGGATTCACCGACCCGCCAACTCTTGAGAAGCAGCCCGAAGCGCTTGTCCCATAATGAGAGTACCCCTGAGAAGGTGCCCACAAGCAGCCATGTCCGCTTCCGGTCTAGACACATACAAGTGATAGAGCCAAAATATCGTGGATTCTCCAGCCGTTGCAGAACCTGCATCGTCCGCAAGTCCAGTGTGGTAATAGTTGAATGCGTAGTGGCGTATACAAGGCTAGACGCTGACTCTGGGTGACAATATTTTAATACCTCAACTGTCAGCAAATAGTCATGCGTACCTGTATTGTAATGCTGCATACACGTGATGTATTCGCCAGCAGCGTTCGTGCGATGTTCGCGAATAGTTTGGACTTTGCCATACTTTGGCAGCGACCCTGACTGGTTAACGTGCACCCGTACGACATGTAGGCTCCCGTCCTCTGCAGCACTAGCGAAGCAGTGTACGCCTTCCAGCATGCATATGGCCTTAACTTTCGCATGATGCTGCGTGTACGTATGTCGCGGTTTACTCGTCACGTTACGTTCGAGTCTTGCCGTATCCCAGATCTTCACCGTTGTATCATCCGAACACGAGACGAAGAATGCATGATCAGGAGCCACCGCCAAACCCGTCACGCAGTCCGAGTGAGACTGGAGATGTGCGATCAAGGCTGCCTCTATTCGTCGGCCACTGCTGTCGCGTGAAATAAAGCTCTGCCGTGCGGCACCGCGACGACGGACAGGTCCCTCGTGGACTCTTGGTCCGAAATCGTTCTGGAGCTCGCGATTATTGTCCAAGTAGAGGTCTTCGAGCAAGTTGTTGATGCCCGGTTCACGCCCCTCTGCTGAACGATTAGTTATAACGAGCTACGTATGAAAGTAAAGACACCATACCATATGCAGACATGGGATTTAACGATGAAATTCGTCGCCTATGGCCCTGCCTCGTAACTCCGACCGTGGAGACAGGCGTTGTCCTCCCGGAAACTTCAGGAGAAACTTCAGAACGCTTGCGAGGCGCTTCAAAAACGCCAATAGCATTCGTATTTGACGATCCAACGGCGGGAGCAGCCTTCTGTCCATCCGTGCTTCCTATTTGTAAACGTACTGGTGAGCGCAGCGTTAGCGAGTTCGTAGCGGAAACGATAGAGTCAGTCGGACTGCTGGGCCTGTCATGGCCAACTGGGGGGGTTGGTGGGGCGAGAGAGGTGGGTTGAGGATTTGCTGAAGAGGCAGCGGTAGGGGGGGAAACGACGTTCTTCTCACGCGTTCCAGTAGCCAGGTTGAGGGAAACTGAGGACTGGTTGATGCCAGCCAACTTCCTACGCAACTCCTCGTACGCGGCCGGACCGGAATCGTTTCCACTCAGGCTTGCGCGTCGCGTAGACAGCCGAGAAAGAAGGTCTGATCGACGGGATGGAAATTGTGAGCGTGCGCTCTCTGAACCTGCCGCCCGTGACTTCAGAAATATCGTCTGTGGTACAACTGACAACTTTTGGAGCTCAACGACGCCTGTCGAATGCATGATCTGCTCATGTTCAGGTTCTACCCGTGGTCGAGACGCAAAACTATGACACAGGTCAGAGGTGACACGATATTCGATCGTGGAGGCGGCATACCTCGAAGCATTGGTGGCCACTTTCAAAATACAGTCTCGCATGGCCTGCAGCTTGGCCTCGTCAGCTGGTGTCATTCCCAGATTCCTGAGCCTCTGCAACTGCGCCTCGTCTCTGCTCGATATCAGTTTGAGAGGAGCGTCAAGACAAGAGAGAAAATGGGCCACTCACTCTTCGGTCCATTTCCGCGGTACGACGCTTGTGCTACCCCCTTTCCGCATAGACATGATACTCTCTTTCCCCGACTCCACTTTCGCAGTAACAGGTTTCCTATTACCTCTCCAGAACGTCGTTCGCTCCGCAGTCATAGCCCACTGCACGGCACCGTCGAAAACAGGGCGTGGAAGCTATGCCACGAGAGTCCCGGTCAGCAAGCGCTGCTCGATCAAAAAGATAACGACACTGACAGGAGGTTTCATAGTTGCCAGGAGACTCTGTTCAACGATATCGCGAACGTCCGACCGAAGCAGGTGACGAAGTGACGGGTACAATATACACCAAACATCACTTGGCTGAAGGTGCTTCGCGGCTGACGCAACAAATGCAGCTGCACCTGTAAAATCAGATGAGCAAGGGCTCACTCTCTATGAGATAACTAGTTACCTTGGCGGACCCAAACGTTGGGATGGTAAAAGAAAGAAAGTGTCGCACTCAATAGCTCCCATATACGCATCTTCTGAAACAACCCGAGCTCACATAAACTCGTGAGAGCGGACAACACGCGAGCAACGACGCTTTCTTCAACATCTTCGACCAGGTAAACACGCCTTCCATTTCACGAAGAAAGCAGACCTACCCGATAAAGCCTGCACCATCAACGGCAGGATGTATTCTTCCAAACTTTTCCCACCGGCACACGCAGCGACATCCACGATGCTCTCAAAGAAGGCATGTCTGAGGGACCAGTCTCGGTCATTCAGGTATGTAATCATGTGGCTGAGCACAACGTCATTCGTCTTCTGCCGTCCAAGGAAGATGCAGAGAGAGCTGATATTGTGCAGTACGGCACGCTTGACGACGGGAGAAGGGTCCATAAGCAGTGCGGATAAGTGTTCTTGGATGGCAAGATGTAAGTCGTATAACGACGTGTCGTAAGATACCTGATGAGTCTGGTCAGACACGGCATTGCACCCTGACAAAATCGATAATGAGAAATACCTCGAAGTGCATTTCATCGTATTCCCGACGTTCATTATTAAAACCTGGTGTGACACCATGAGCTTTGAGCGCCTGTCCCATCTCCAAGTATCGTAACGCCGTCTCTGCAAGGGGGGCTATGCACTGAGCATATGTAGCCCGGACAAATACTTCTGGATCTTGTACAAGATAGCGAATATTTGGAATAATGTATTCCGGAAAAATGGAAGCGTTTGACGGCGTGATAACAGATACCTTCATCAGCTATAAAACCATAAACGAGACAGTAATCATTGCGCGTGATGAGGAGCTTACTATCTGCATAAGCGTCCGCATTGCAGCAGCTCTCACGATAACTGCCTCATCCCGTAGCAGCTCGACAACATACGGAACAGCTCGGTCCAGCTTGGACTCGTCTGTCAGGTAAGATGAGAGGGCTAGAAGCACGTCGAGAGCGCGAAGACGAGAAGAAGGTAGGGAACAATTGCGAATATTTGCCAAAAGGAGTGACAGAAGGATCAACGCAGGACCGTCTTCCGCTGGAGTTCGACTAGAAACGGGGCTGTGAGAAGGTATATGTAAAGTGACGGGGAATATTTCCTGTAGACGGTATTAGTGGTGATGTACTTCAAAATCACCGGTATATGCTCCACCTGATGGGTATTGGATGGCGCAGGCGTTGACGTTTGGAAATCCACTCGGACGTCCATGACAGTCCGTTCAGCGTCGTTCTCTGCGAGGAAGGGTTCGATGTTTGTATAATCCTCCCATATTCGTGCAATTCTATAATCGCTGTCACTTGGTAGGGCCTCGCCCGCACTAGTGGCACCGGTCATAAGCTTCATAGTATTGGCCGTAGGAGGTATTTGGGCTGAGCTCGCGGCGAAACTATGCGGTGGAGGGGGGGAAGAAGAGCGAGGAAGCACAAGTGGTCGATCCCCGATCGATGAGATGTAATCGTGCAAGAACGAGTAAAAGCACTCAGGTAAGATGCTACCTCGCGCGCTAGTCAATATCGACTCAAATGTTTGTCGTTTTTCTGGGTCAAGAGAGATCATCTGCTTGATGATGGACTTTACAAGGGATATTAACCTGATCATCTCTGGACAGGCAACCTACTCACTCGAATGCCCTCGTCTTCTATTGCGGCAAGTTGCCCGTCGACGTTGTACTCTCCTTCGCGGTACTTGAACAGTTGGCTCAAGGTAAACAAAGGTGCGCCTTCGAGAAACATTTCTGCGATAACACATCCTGCACTGAATATGTCCATGGCCTCCGTGACCGGGTCCTTATCTGTCTCGACACCCGACCTGCTCTCATTCGTCTTATAGAACCTCTCTGGTGCTATGTAGCATGTCCGTCGCCCTGTCGTATCGAAGAAGAACGAGAAGTCGGATGGGTCGTCTAAAGGTAACCGAGTGGGTTTGAAAGAAGCAAAGTCGGTGAGATAAACCCAGTTAGACGATGTGACAAGGATATTGGTAGACTTGATGTCCCCATGCGGCGTCTTCTGGAGATGCGAGAGCGAAAGTGCGCTTAATAGCTGGAATACGATCCATTTCTTCTCAACTACGGACAGAAATGGACGTGTGCTGGCGGACGTGGACTTCACGTCAGTGCATGAGCTGTATGATCATCGCAGCGCGCACCTTATACGGTCGTATAGGTTGCTCGTGATCCACTGTCGAATGAGATAACCAGCTTTGTCAGTTTCAACGAAAACTTGATAGCTGTATACGTTTGGAATGTCGAGTAGAGCCTCCCTGTCGGCTGATGTTGCACTGCACGTCAACTACGAGGTCGGGTACGTGACAGAGGGTGTCCCGTACCTTTCTGTTTTCGAACGTGAGCGCGAAGGCTTATACCTGGATCGTGTTTGATGAATATCTTGACGACAAGACATCCGTTTCGGTGTCGACATTTGGCGGTCTTGAGGAAGCGACAATGGCCTATGCTGTAGACCGGATTCCAATATCTCGATCATGCATTGATCGTCGGGAAACAACGACGCACCTCTTCTCATATACGATATCGCCTCCCAACTCTGACACGAACGAGTCGAGCGCTCCACCAGTGCGCGTGAGTGTCGAGCCGGACTGCACGTTGCCCATGAGCTTGTGTTCGCGGCGGTACTAGTAGGTTGGTTCCTGTCGCCACGAAGGACGCTACACGGCGCTTGACACGTTGTAAGATGGTATCCGAAAGTCTTTCCGAGATGACGCTTCGTGACGGTCTGAGTGCAGTCTATGATACACGCAAATGATAAAAGGGGAAGCCCTCCGTCATGAAGCCATCCGCGAAACTTCCGTGTTTGTAACCGACTCGTTGCCAGCCAAGGTAAGTTACAGTAAGTAGTACTATGACTCGTGGCATAAGGGTAGCAGAGCCCATTTACGACGACCGACAAGCAGAGACGTCTCTCGAGAAGGGGTAAGTCATGATTCCCCCGGTAGGTTTCACTGCACGCCAGCAAGGACGGCACATCTGAATATAAATGCTTGCCGTCATCAATAAAATGGATCCTTCGTCGGATCTGTCCCCTTCATTTGACAAGCACGAAATCATCGTTCGCGAGCAAGAAATAGACCTCTCTCATATAAGCAAGGTATTGATTTCTTTCTAGACGACCTAAGACGTCGACAACCAAAGCAGCGAACAATTTCCATATTATGGGGATCGCGTTACTGTCTCTGCCTGCCCCACAACGACGAGTGTAGATCAACCGCATTGTCGAGGGACACCCTCGCCCGAATACTTACGCACCGGGAGCGGTGGATGAATTTTTCAGCCGAAAAGCTCGTCTAGAGAGCTGTTGCGTCGTCGTCTAGCCAATGAAGAAAGCGTGAACCTTTATACCATGCATCGATGCTCACATGCGGCAGCGGCTGTCGAAAACCCATCAGGGACGGGTATGTCCGCCAGCAGACCAACCTCGTGTGTAGGCTTCCAAGGTAAAAGGGTCTCTTCTTCGGTAGTTTTACTTTTCAAGAAATTTAGTCCTGTGACCGAAGCGGCCACAAAACAGTACCACAGCAAGCATCGGAAACGGACCAGGGCGCAACATGGCCGGGCATCCCCGACACTTATGTGTCGACCTGCTTGTTTAGACTACCCTTACCTCGGAGAGAAAATAGGGAGCGAGTGGATGTGCTAGACACGTTCATCGCGGTGGCATCATAGTGGCGAAAGATGGACCAGCTAGCGTGCAGGATGGACAACTAGGAGAACGCACACGGCGTTCAACGGAGGCTCTGTTAAGGGGTATAGTCTGATTGCAGGTTCCCGCTAATCCTTGTTATCTGGATCAATGAAAAAGGATGCGTCTGAAACACCGGATGGATCCGGTTGTATCCACGTATCGATCGAGGTCTGTGAACGTTTC
Organism: Pisolithus thermaeus; assembly: GCA_024663475.1. Lineage (NCBI taxonomy): Eukaryota > Fungi > Basidiomycota > Agaricomycetes > Boletales > Pisolithaceae > Pisolithus > Pisolithus thermaeus. Next base: position 163,792 of record JANFAF010000040.1, read on the forward strand.
TGTGGAGGATAATTTGGGTGTTATTGGCAGGAGATGATAATGATCCCGCTAAGTCCGTTAAGTGTCAGGTCCCTCGATGACGTCTTTTTTCGGCACGCGGGATTATCCTCCGCCCACCCTGCCATCCCCTCCGGCAACGAGTGACAACGAGTGCTGCGATTGAAGAGTGCCAGTGTCGTCCGTCGACGTCGTCCCAGACAATGACGAGCTTGGTAGTATGAGTGTGACGCGTGACAGTCACAGGGTTCGTTGGGTGTGGGACTTGTTTTTTCGGTGACTGAGGTCGAGCCAAGCAGCGACATAAACCGACCGACGCTGCCCGTCGCAGTCGCCGGCAACGACGTCAAATCCCGGGTCCCTTCTATTGAAACGTCCCTCCTGTCTCATCTCGATTTTTTCCACTTTTTTTTTACTTAAAAAAAGTTTCTCTTGCCGAGTCTCGTCGCCTGGGAACAGCCTCGAGCGTAGGGTGTGTGTGTGTGGCCGCAGCGAGTCATTCCGAGCGGTAAGGTTGGTTGGCAGACAGTTCAGTGTCACTAGTCTGATTGTAAGTACGCCCATCAAATGTCTCGCTGGCCTTCCGTCCGGCCGGAAATCCAAATCTCATGTTATCCTTTTTGCTTTTAGGCTCCCGTTTCTTATCGCTGATCCTTGCCCCGAATCGCTCGATTCGCCCCAGAAACGTAAGCAGGCCTCTCCTCCCTCCCCGCTCCCTGCCCCGCTCCCTTCCCCGCTGACCTCGTCCATGTAGTCCCGCGTTCCCTCCCAGCCACTCCCTCCCCCCAGGTGGGCGCTAATAGCGACCCGACATCAACGCGTTCCCGACGGGACCTCTGCCAGACATCTCCATGAACACCTACCAAACACATCCTGGCAACCCACAGCAACCTTCCGGGCAGTACTCGCTCTCCCCGCTCCCCCAACAAACTATGTCCTACTCGGGTGCCGGCATGGGCATGCACATGGCACCTCACAACATGGCCATGAACCCGTCTTCGTCTCTCGACATGAACATTAACCCTTCAGGCAATATGAGCATGAACTTGAGCATGGGCCCTTCCAATATGCCCATGAACCTCGCCAACTCTACCCCCAACCCCGCCTACTTGGCCATGCTCAATGCTCAGCAGAACTCAAACTCCATGAACGGAATGATGGCCAAATTTCCCTATCCATCCTATTCCAATCAATCTCAGCAACAAGGCCAACAAGCTATGGGTCTGCCACACTCACAAATGCCCAGCATGGGTTCGCAGCTGCACGCTTCTCACAATCCGGGTAACACTGCTGCGATCCAAAATGCCGGTCAGTCCATATCGCCGACGCAGCTTATGTCTGCCTCGCCGTCGCAGTTTATGTCCGGCCCGTCCTCACAACAACAGCAACCGCACCCCCATCCTCTCAATTTAACTCCCGCTCAGCTTCTTCAACAGCAGCAGTCTGGCGCGATCAATCCCGCATCTCTTGCAGGTGGCCCTAGCAACATGAACATGGGCGGATTGAACCCCAACCTCGGCAGCATGGGCGGCGGCATGAGTCTCGGCGTGAACATGGGTGGGCTAGGAAACGCGCAGAATATGGCAAATGCTGGAAACGTGAACATGCAGGGAATGCCCACTATGGGCAGTACTGGAGTCGTTCCCAATCCGCGTATGAACGTCCCTCCCAATGTCAACGCTATGCGCTACGCACAAATGACCCCTCATGAACGCCAAGCCTTCCAGCGACAACACGCTGCAAATCTGGGCCACGGTCTCCCTTCCGATCGAGGACTGAGTGCAACCCCTAGCCAGTCTGGTCACGAACGTGGTCCGAGCTTGACACACGAGCGACCTCCAGCTCAACACGAGCGATCCCAAAGCCTGACGCATGAACGACAACCGAGTCAACAACCCCATGAGCGTGCGCCTAGTCAACCTCACGATCCTACTGGTTTGCCCGGAGAGCGGCCGTCATCGTCGGCATCTGTGCGCTCTCATCATTCACATCACAATTTAGATGCTGTTGCGCCACATGGCATGATGGGCCCTCCTGGTTCACGGCCTAGCACAGCAAGTGGGACGATGCCCCAGCTTACGCGCATGAATTCGATCAACCTTAACTCTGCCGTGGGCCCAATGCACATGTCGAGCGGGCCCGCGATCAGCCTTAATCCCAATATGAACGCCATGAATGCTCATCTGAACTCCTCGGCGAGCACGATGTCCCAGATGAACCAACCGCCACATATGAACGTGGGAGTGGCCATGAACCCCCAAATGACACAGATGGGCGTCACAGGTGGGATGGGCATGGCAATGAACCGTCCACCGACGAGGACGGGTTCTGCCATGGGATCACCAAAGCAATCTCCGCGGATGAGCTTGAACGTCGGTGGCCCTACACATATGGGCATGGCAGGTGGAGTCGGTATGGGCAGCGGTATGGCACCTGCATTTGGAAGTGTTACTAGTGGTTCGGGGATGACAGCTATGAATACTAGCGTCCAAGGCAATATGGCCCCTGGCATTGGCGGCAGCATGGGTAATAGCATGGGTGGCGGAATGACCAGCGGAATGGGTGGAGTCGTGAGTGGTCCTATGAACACGGGACTAGGTATGGGCATGAATGCTCAAGGCGTGTCGGGCGTGCCCAGCATGCCTGGCATGGGTGGAATGGGCAATATGGGACCGATGAACATGAATGCTGCTGGTCCAAGTGGCGTTAGTGGAGGAGGGATGATGGGTGGTGCTACTGCAGGATTGATGGGACCGCCAGTTATACCCGCACCTATGCAGCGACCAGAACGTGAACAAATGATGCAAGCACAGGTCCGTGAACAGTCCGCGCCCTTACAACGTGAAGCGGTAAGCGCGTTCATTTTTTTTGTTTGTCTTGTTTGTGTCTGATCGCGATGGCGTCGTTGGTCCGTTTCGGGTGTCAGAGTCTTCCGCCGAGCTCATCGGGCTCTTTTATTGGTCAGAATCTGGAGAGTACTGCTGTACCCAACATTCCTGTCTTGGGTTCAAACATTCCGTCAAATCTCGCTATTCCCCGGCAGCCCTCCCAACCACCTGTGCACCCTCACCAGCAGTCCCCCCTCCGAAAGCTGTTACCTGGTCAATCGTCAAATACCCCAATTCGCAAAGCTAATGAAATGGTCCCATCCACGAACGCAAGTTCAGCTACAGGACCATCCGTACATGGCGCACCTGAAGGACATAAACTCCCTCCTCACCTCGCTGCTTTGAACCCTGCAGTTACCAAGATCACCTACATCCCCTACAATCCCTCCAAAACCAGCGAGTCGACCGATGGTGCTGAGGACGAGAAGAAATCAGATGACGGTTCTTCTCAGCCGGAAGGGGACGAGTCTAAAGAAGGGAAGAAGGCGTCTGTCAAGATTGAAGACCCAGTCTCTGTACTTACACCTTCCGAGATTTCGACCCTGAAGGAAGTCATGGCTCATGACGCTGCTTACGAGGCTATATATCGTGCGAAACAGAACCGCATGTTGCATGAGATGCGCACAGCTGGTCCTGCCTCTCGTCTGGCGTGGTGGGATCGTGACTTTGCTCCGCATATGGGAATCAACAGGCGGCCGGACAGATTTGATGTACGATACCCTAGGTTGCCCAAAAATGATGGTAACGTACCAAGGCGGAAAGGTGCGAGGAGAGAGGGCATTCGGATGTGAGTCTTTTTATACTCCATACATGCTACCCGCCCCGTGTTCTTCCTGATTGATGCTGATGTTCGACGGAAACGATAGACCCAGACGGCTCCCACCTGAGTTGGCGGATCGCCCAGAACAATTGGTTCCGATCAGACTCGAGTTTGATGTAGAACATCACAAGATGCGAGATACCTTCCTTTGGAATCTTAATGGTATGCGCCCTTACTCCGTTCATTACACGCTAGAACTAACGCGAGATCCGTGTTCGCCTAAAGATCCGGTCATTACTCCGGAAATGTTTGCGCAGACCCTTGTTGAAGACTACTCTCTCTTGCCCACTTATCACAGCGTGATTGTGAAGTCCATACAGGAACAATTAAGCGACTTCAAGGCCCATATGGTTGACGTGGATTGGAAGCCACCATCTTCCGCTATTGAGAGGACCCAATCGGAAGATCTTAAGATAGAAGAGCTCGACGGATCGGGGTTGGAAGATAAAGTCGACTGCGGAACTGTGGATGCGGTCGAGCGCGTTCCTGGCAATGAGTGCGAGAGTCTGGTAATCGGTAAGGGGTCTTTGGACGAAGAAGAGGTTCGATGGTGGGAATCCTGGCGGAAACGCTGTAGGAAAGAGGCTTTTTCTCGGAGCACTACGTTGAGCAGCCGTCGAAAAAAGCGGAAGGTCGTCGCTGGGGCGGCTTCCAATTCGGAAGCTTCCATTACCAAAGACAACAATGCGCCGCGTACCGTGGACGAGTTCGAGCTCGATGAGAAGAAGATGCATGAAGACTTACGTATTCTGATTAAGGTGCGGCTCTCGGAAGGTTAGCCTGTCTCCTGACCTCATATTGATTTGATGTTAGCTCGACATCATCGTCGGCTCCGTGAAGTTGGACGACCAGTTTGAATGGGACCTAGAAAATGAAGATGCCTCTCCCGAACAATTCGCGGAAGTCTATGCGAAAGAACTAGGTTTGGGAGGCGAATTCCAGTGAGTGGTCTGGCGTAGTAATTGACAAAGGTTCTCACCATTTTTCCAGAACCGCTATCTCCCATTGCATAAGAGAGCAGGTACACGTATACCAGAAATCCCTCTTTCTCGTGGGTCATCCTGGAGATGGGTCCCCGGTTCAAGATGAAGATCTTCGCATGGCATTCTTACCAAGCCTCGCTTCTGGCACGAGATCTATTGACCAAGTACAGTCCTATACACCCACACTCAACTACATGAGCGACGGTGAGATCGAACGCAGCGAGAAGGAGCGCGAGAAGGAACTGGCGAGGAGACGGAAGCGGAACACTCGTGGCCGACGTGGCATTGCATTACCTGATCGAGAGCCTAACAGAACGTATAGGACGCCGGCGATTGGTTTCCCGGAACTGGACGCTGCCACGTTGGCTCTGGCTGCTGCTGCGAATGCACCTACCTCCAGACGTGCCGCAGCCGCTGCAGCCACACTGACGATTGCGAATATGGTGGCCTCAGAAAATGGAATGCCTATCATGCCGGCGCCAATGCCTCAACAGCAACCGACTCCTATGGTTACGGCAACCCCTGGGAAAGAAAAGAGGCCGAAAGGGCTTTTCAAGCCTCCACAGTGCCCACCTTCTGTCATCCGACCCCGTGCGCATGTCAGTGCACCGACGCCGTCCACTGCAGTCGAATCAACTTCGATGCTGCCACCTTCTCTTCTAGACAAAGAACCCCCGCCTCCCGTTGTAAACCCACCTCCGCCAGACTCTAAAACCGCAGCTAAGAAAGCAAGGGAGGCTGAAAGGGAAGCAAAGGAGAAGGAGCTTGCTGACGGTCAACACGCAAATGTCATCAACGGTGTATGGCATTGTTCTAACTGCGGATGCCCTGAAAGTATAGCCATAGGGAGGCGGAAAGGTCCTCTTGGAGATAAGTCACAGTGCGGTACCTGCGGTATGTCTTGCGATCTGTTCGTATTGTGCGGTTCTTACCCGCCATGCAGGGAAATTCTGGCATCGACACAGACGATTACGTCCTGTACAGTACAATTCTGACCCTCAATATCACCTCAGTCTCAGGAATGAGACCGAGCAAGCGAAGACCAGTACCAAGAAACGAGGTCGTGCGCCAAATTCCGCTGCTGTGGCAGAAGGCAACGAAACGCCAAGTCGCCAAAAATCCGAAGCTGAAGTACCTCCACCTGTCACCTCAACTGTACTACCGTCAGAGGACGACAGGCCAGTTTCTCCAGTAACATCAGCTTCCAGCGGCGACGAGGCTCCTCTTGCACAACAGTCACTGAAGGCCAATGGAACATCGCAACAGCCAGCAACTTCGTCACGTCCTGGCACACCAGACTCCCCCCGCCCGCAGCCCGATACCCAGCTGACGTCTCCTGGAGAGCCTAGGTCTGGTTCAGCAGCACCTCATTCCAATGGGTCGACCGTGAGTATCCTACACATGGCACAAGCTTCAATTTAAACGACATGCGCACAGGCCTTACCCCCGTGGCTTACTGTTGCCATGCATGATTTGCAAGACAAGTATCCTGATGACAAATTTGAAGCGATCTTGCGCAAACCTACACCCAAGGCAGTCCCCGAATGGAGAATCAAGTGTCTTGACTGTCCTGGAAAGGTGAGATTGCGTCTACTCTGTGTCCGGGTTCTTCTTTTGTTGATTGAGCGTTTGCATGCAGCTCTACAACCCTGGTCCCGGTGACACACTCTCCAACTATGAAGTACATCTTAGGAATCGACAGCATCGTTCGCGGGTCAATAACCGTGTCAATGGCTCTTTCGCATAGTTTTGTTTGGTTTTGCAATGCTCTCTCTGTGTTCCACTCTAGTTATTTACTCTGCATCGGTTTTGTCTCGGCGTCATCTCTTCTGTGCCCCTACCCTTGTATATACCTTATTATCCTGTTTATCTGTGACACTAGCTTGTTCGGTGATTCGCAGACGCCAATTACTGCGTTCGGAGCACTTTAGGCGACCCCCTGAGTCGATTAGGCTTATCACCGTCTTCACTGCAGACTACACAACCGAATCATGATCGACGTTGTCTGGAGACCTGGGGACCAAAAACCAAGGCCATCTCTGCTGGAAGGTGATGTATACAGACAGGACATTCTAGAGATCATCGAGAAGACCATCGACGAGCTCAGTCCAGCACTCAAGGAACTCAGCCAGGACATCCTTGGCATGTCACTTTCGCTCGCCACGCCAACTCAAATCCGTTGCTTACATCTCTTATACTTCTTGTTCTACAGCCCACCCCGAACTGAAGTTCGAAGAGAGGTACTTAGTCCATTACATGGATTGGATTCGAGTGGTCTGACACTCCTGGCCGGCGCCTGACAGACACGCCCATGATGTATACACGGAATTCGTAGAGAAACGGGGCTTCGTGACTCAAAGGCATTACTTGTTAGAAACTGCTTGGGTCGCGACGTACACCCATGGGCAAGGCGGTCCTGTTCTCGGCGTCAACTCTGAAATGGACGCTCTCCCTGGGATTGGACATGCATGTGGACACAATCTCATTGGCATCGCAGGAGTGGCCATCGCTTGCGCTGCGAAGGCTGCGATGCAGAAACTGGGCATCGATGGAAAAGTCATTTTGCTGGGGACGCCTGGTAGGCCTGTGCATTTCGTGGCAATTTGATCAGACCTCCGATGTCATGCAGGGGAGGAGGGGGGACTTGGTAAGGTCAAGTTATGGGAAAAGGGAGCATACGAAGGGATGGACGTATGTCTGATGTAAGTCAAGTATTTACCGACTTTCGTAAAGTTCTAAATGTCATCCACTGCGTGCGTCAGGTGCCATCCAGCTCCGGGACCACCATACTCTATTAGTCTGAGTAGTTCCTTATCTCTAGTCCGCTTGAAGGTTGACTTCGTTGGCCATACGTGAGATTTCCTCGCACTGAAAAAACCCTTTTACTATATGTCGCTGACGCCACCAACTGGGATAGCGCACACGCAGGTTTGAGTCCCTGGGAGGGTCAAAATGCATTAGACGCTGCTGTCCTTGCCTATACTAGCATCGGCCTGCTCCGCCAGCATACGAAACCAACTCACCGGATTCATGGCATTTTTGAAGGCAAAGACTGGGCACCTAACAGTCAGTATTCCCCCTGACTTCTGCCGATGTCTTTCGGTGACGCGGACCGTTTCTGCATAGTCATCCCCGACAATTCCACGATGTAGTACGTACTTCGTAAGTTTAACTGCCATTCACCATACCTGACCCATGTCGACAAACAGCTGGTATGTACGTGCACCGACTACGAAGGAAATGCTCGAAACTACGGAGCGAGTCAAAGCTTGCTTTGAGTGTGTACAAATCCTGTTTTCAGTCGAGTGTCGCCCACGATACAAATTTTCCAGAGCGGCAGCCATTGCTACCGGATGCAACGTGGTAATTTCTGAAGGCTCTGTCGGCAATGAGCTAGTCCAAAACCCAGTCCTCGGTATGTTGAATTGCACATATACCTACGGTGGGCACAATGAGATCATGCTTTCAGGCGCCGAACTTGCAGATGTCGTTTGCAAAAAATACGGGATGATCGACTACGAGTGGGGTATTGCAAGCGCCTCAACAGATTTCGTCAGTGATTCTCACCACTGCCGACTTACCCTGGTTTACCCGATGCCATGCATGATAGGGAAATATTTCGTATTGCATGTAGCGTTCGGCCAGTCTTTTCATTTTGACATTGACTCTCGTTCCAGTGATGCCTGGACTTCACCCTGGGTTCTGTGCGCCACATTTTCTTTACCTTCAAGCAACACTTATTCATCATATCGTGTGTAATCACAGCTATACCAAGCGTGCCGAATGGAGGGAATCATACACCTGCATTCACCGAAGCTGCCAGCACTATGGAGGCTCACGAAGCATGTCTTGACGTGTCGAAGGCGCTAGCTGCCGTCGGGATGCGCGTGTTAATAGATAAGACGTTCCTATCGAAGGCAAGTCTAGTCCGATATCCGGATTTGTTTAACGGGTATTCACGCTACGTAGGTCAAGTTGGCATTCGAGGAAGCCAAAAGCGCAAGAAACGATTAGGTGGGAGTAGTTTGGCAACGAGAATGGACGCAACGTCGTGGCATACCAAGAAGCTTGTATGATTGAGACGATTCAGAATGGATTGTACATGAAACGGAAATTTGGATGTATCAACGTGTCCGACTGCCAGGCGGAGCACCGCCTGCTGATTCTGACTCCCCGGCAAAGAAGACGTCCCCCTCACCACTTCGTGAGAACGAGTGGGTAAGCGCGGTAGTACATATGGCATCTTTGCCGTCCCTAATGGAAACACGCCACACTCCAAGCCCTTTTGACACAATACTAATCTTCATGAAGCAACCAATTACCAATCCACTTTCCAGTGCTGCCGCCAGCAATTACAGCAATCATACACACTCAAAAACTATGAGCCCACACCACAGATCTGGAACATGTTCACCACTTTTCGTGGGCCGGGCGCATTGTTGTATTGGTCGTCAGCATACGAAAGTGACCCGAGCTGGGAAAGGAGACTCACGGTCTATCTCCCACGTCCAGGCAGAGCTATCTTGCTGAACCAAGTCGAGGTAGGCCTGTCAATGTCAACCATCAGAGAAGGTAGTCGCAGTACGAAACAACCCTTGGGCCTTCACCTTCGCGATGGAGTTAGAATCGACACGGCCGTCTACATTGGTCTCCCACTCTGGGTTGTTAACCATAGTCCTCGTACGGTCAGTCAAGATTTCTGCGCAGAGAGTGGGTACTTTGCTTCGAGAGTAGTTACTGTGATCTCACCTCCATCAATGATGCTCTGCGGGTCAGTATGAAAGGTTAGTAGTACTCAAAAGGGGAATGGGGCAAGTTCATGACCCACATGTGCGACCTGGAGCATAATAGTACTCGGTAAGTCAAGACACATGACAGTCAAGCATCGCAGACGAACATGAATATTTTTCTTTCCGAACTCTTTCGCCAAACTCTGCGAAAGGCCCCTAAGGCCGTGTTTCCCTGCAGCAATGGTGCTGATAGTGGCGTTCCCGCGGATGCTTGCAAGTGCAGCCGTGAAAAGTAGAGTCCCTCGTTTTCTTGCTCCGCCTTGCCCTCCCTCGTTTGGTTCCTCAAATTCAAGTTTCAAGAAATCCGTAATAACCTCCTGAGAAAATGCGAATGCGGCGGCGACGTTAACATCGAGGGAATCACGGAGTTCCTCGTCGGTGGTCTCCAAAAAAGGCTTCCAAACTCCATGCGCTGCGTTAAAGAGAGCAACACGAAGCCGCGAGGAGGAAGGAGGGAAGTGTGCTCTTATAGCCGCGAAGGCGGCGCGGATTGAATTTGGGGAATAGTCTTGAACGGGGAAGCCAACAGCCTCCTGACGGAGTTATACGCGTGTGAATAGGAAAAGGATCGGACGATGGAGCAAAACTGACCCCGCCATGTTGGTTGAGTTCTTTCGCAAGCTTGTTCAGCGACTCCGGTCCACGGGATATCAACGCAACTTTATAGCCTTTCTGAGAAAAAAGGCGGCTGCAAGGCTCCGCATCAGGAAACGTGATGTCTCTGAAGTGTAGAATGCTCACGCTGCAGAAGCCCCTGTGCCTATCCGGTGTGAACGGTCAGCATAGGCAGCTTATCTGGCGCGTACCACCTCGCTCACCTGTGCCATTGCCAATACCTGCAACGATGAAAAGTGGTCTGACAGATGACATTGTCAGCCAACAACTTACTGCAGCAAGAGAGTGAATCAAGGGTATGCTCTATCTCAATACCACTCGCCACTTCTTTATGTGGGGCTAAGAAACTCGTCTCAGTCAGCAGGCTCAAATCTCAGTCCGCAGTACATCTTATTGATAGGTGGCATCAGCATTGCCACTTCTCGGGTATCATGTTACGCGATGATGGTACTGGAATTTCTTACCCAGATGTTTCAGAACTTTCCCAAGACCACTTGTTTGGATTGAGCGGAACAGGCATAATAACCGGATCACTATGGCAGTTTATCACTAGTGACCGTGTAGCGCAAGATGGCCAGTTTTGCTATTCTGCCAAGTACCACGACGTTTTGCCCATGCGTACTAAGGTGCCGTAGCCTGCGGTTCACCTCAATGGCCGCAACCTATCATGACAGTATGTGGGTACGTACCAAAGGCAAAAGGCACGACCCAATATGGCACTTGTCCAACAAGACGTCTGTAACCGTTGAACAACCAATCCTGGGTGTTCTTTGCGGCACGGGACCAGAAGGCAGAAATGGCTACGAAACCAGGGTTCATCATTAGATGCGTAGTTTCACAGGATACTTACTGTACCAGTGCAATGAGCCCGCTCTGCTTCAAGTTTCTCGTGTCTCCTGTAATTCTGGCCAGGTATCTGGATGGGTTTATCAAGTGCTCACACTACATAGGCCAAATCGGCAGTCAAGGAAAGCAAAAGGGCTGGGAGTGGTTAAGCCGGAAGAAAAATCGGTCTACACAGAGAAAAAGTTGCGTACCGACAGATTCACACAAATTCCCCCAGACAAGGCAGAGAATATGATTGTGCTGTGGCAGTAAACCTGGATTCGGATGGCCGTGCCAAGGCATGCGATGCATGAATGAGAGAAAAAATGTGAATGCCATAGAACAAAAAATGGCCTCAGATCATGCCCAGCTGATGACCAATTTTCACTGGAGATCGTGGACCATCATCGCATTTTGTTGACACTCGAGCCGTGTTGCGAAAGGGTTTCTCGGCCACGTGCGATCCCGACTCGAGGAGGGATACGTACATATGTCGATCCAGAAGGAACGGGTTCCTTCACGCGCATTTTTCCTCGCCGTAGTCAAATGGTCGACATATCCACAACTGGTCTCATCGAGTATACGGAGGAAGCTCCTCTACTGCCGCTTGCCTTGTCCATATTACAAGTATCACAGTCACTAGATATTACCTTATCAAGAAAGTATGACACAAGTTTGTTCGTGCGTAACAGTTGAAGTATCGGATGATTGATCGGAGCTGGGTTGATTCGACTCCTTATCATCTTTTCCCCGAGCTAACCACGCGATGGGCGACGTCGTTTGGAGGCCTGGAGACCAGAAACCAAGACCACCTGTGCTGGAAGGTGATGTATACAGGCCGGATATACTGGAAATCATCGAGAAGACTATCGAGGAGCTCGGTCCCAGGCTCAGAGAACTCAGTCAGGACATTCTCGGTATGCTACTTATATCTGCCGTGATCTGTCGCTTTATGCTTGCTTTTTATAGCGCACCCTGAGCTGAAATTTGAAGAAAGGTAACGCATTACGCGGACTTACCCTAAGTGGTCTGACACTGCGCGACAGATACGCTCATGATGTGTACACCTCGTTCGTGGAGAAACAAGGTTTCGTGGTTCAGAGAAATTACTTGCTAGAGACGGCTTGGGTCGCGACGTACACACATGGGCAAGGTGGTCCTGTTCTTGGTGTGAACTCTGAAATGGATGCTCTCCCTGGGATCGGGCATGCATGTGGTCACAACCTCATTGGCATCGCGGGAGTGGCCATCGCTTGCGCTGCGAAAGCAGCAATGCAGAAGCTGGGCATCGACGGGAAAGTCATTTTGCTGGGGACGCCCGGTAAGCCTGCACATGTTATGGTAATTGATCTGGCCACTGATCCCACGCAGGTGAGGAAGGTGGATTTGGCAAAGTCGAGCTATGGGAGAAGGGGGCCTATGAAGAAATGGATGTTTGTCTCATGTAGGTTAAGTATTTGCCAACTTGTGAAGTTTCATTATCCATCTCATACGTTAGGTGCCATCCAGCTCCGGGTCCACCATATTCTGTTAGTTTGAGTAGCTGCTTGGCCATGGTTAAGCTGCAGGTTGACTTCGCTGGCCATACGTGAGACTTCGTTGAGATGCCTTTTCCTGTCCGTCCCTCATGCCATTAACTGGGACAGTGCGCACGCTGGCTTGAGCCCCTGGGAGGGTCAAAACGCACTGGACGCTGCTGTCCTTTCCTATACTAGCATCGGCCTTCTCCGCCAGCAGACGAAACCAACTCACCGGATTCATGGCATTTTTGAAGGGAAAGACTGGGCACCTAACAGTCAGTATTTCATTTGATATCTGCCGACGTCTTTTTCGTGACACCGGTTCTTTCAACATAGTTATCCCCGACAACTGCACGATGTAGTACGTGTAACGTATGTCCGATGGCGGTTCATCGTATCTGACCTACCTCAACAAATAGCTGGTTTGTACGCGCACCGACGACAAATGAAGCGCTTGAGACTACAGAGCGAGTAAAAGCTTGCTTCGAGTGTGTATATTGCCTACCGGTTGCCATCCTTAACCCAAAGTTTCTAGAGCCGCAGCCATTGCTACCGGATGCAAAGTGACAGTCACTGTACTGTCTCTCGGCAACGAGTTAGTCCAAAATTCAGTCCTCGGCATGTTAAATCGCCCATTTACTATGCAGTAGACTCATTGAAGTTTTCTTTCAGGTGAGGAGCTTGCAGATGTCGTTTGCAAGAAATACGGGACAATCGACTACGAATGGGGTATTGCAAGCGCCTCAACAGATTTTGTAAGTGACTCTTACCATTGCTGACTTACTTTGGTTTAATCGATGCTATGCCATGATAGGGCAACGTCTCCTATTGCACGTAGCGTTCGATCAGTCTTTTCATTTTGACATTGACTCCCGTTCCAGTGATGCCTGGACTTCACCCTGGGTTCTGTGCGCCGCTTTTTCTTTACCTTCGAGCAACACCTATTCATCACACCGTGTGTAATCACAGCTATACCAAGCGTGCCGAATGGAGGGAATCATACACCTGCATTCACCGAAGCCGCCAGCACTATGGAGGCTCACGAAGCATGTCTTGACGTGTCGAAGGCGCTAGCTGCCGTCGGGATGCGCGTGTTAACAGATAAGACGTTCCTATCGAAGGCAAGTCTAGTCTGATAATCCGGATGGGTCTAACCGGTGTTCACACCACGTAGGTCAAGTCCGCATTTGAGAAAGCCAAAAGGACAAGAAGCAAATAGGTGGGAGGGTGGTCCGGCAACGAGAATGGACACAACACTGCGTACTATCAAGAAGCTTGTATGATTAAGACGATTTTGCATTGCACATGAAATGGAAATTTGGATGCATCAACGCGTCCGACTGCCAGGCGGAGCACCACCTGCTGATTCCGACTCCCCGGAAAAATAACGTCCCCCCCCTCACCGCTTCGTGAGAACGCGTATCGCACACTCCGGACCTTTTGAACGCAATGCTAAACTTCAAGCAATCAACAACAAATCCACTTTCCAATATTGTCGCAAGCAACTCCAACAATCATACACAACCAAACACTACGAGCCTATACTACAGATCTGCACCATGTTCACCACTTTTCGTGGGCCGGGCGTACTTATGTAAGCGGTTGTCAGGACACGAAGGCGACCCGTGCTGGGAAAGCCGACTCACGGTCTATCTCCCACGTCCACGCGGAACTATCCTGCCGAACCAAGTCGAGGTAGGCCTGTCAAAGTCGGCTATTAGAAAAGGTAGTCGCAGTACGAAAAATCCTTTACCTTTGCAATGGAGTCAGAATCGAGACGACCGTCCACATTGTTCTCCCACTCGGGGTTGTTAACCTTAGCCCTCGTACGGTCGGTCAAGATGCCTATGCAAGAGTGGGTGCTTTGTTTCAAGAGTAGTTATCGTGGTCTTACCTCCATCAATGATGCTCTGCGGGTCAATACGAAGGTTAGTAGTAGTACTCAAAAGGGAAATGAAGCAAGTCCATGACCCACATGTGCGACCTGAAGCATAATAGTACTGGTCAAGTCAAGTCATAATGAAGCATTACGGACCAACATGAATATTTTTCTTTCCGAACTCTTTCGCCAAACTCTGCGAAAGGGCCCTGAGGCCGTGTTTCCCTGCAGCAAACGTGCTGGTAGTAACGTTTCCACGGATGCTCGCAGTTGCGCCCGTGAAGAGTAGAGTCCCTCGTTTCCTTACTCCGCCTTGCCCTCCCTCGCTTGAGTCCTCGAATTCGAGTTTCAAGAAATCCGTAATAACCTCACGAGAAAATGCAAATGCAGCGGCAACGTTAATGTCGAGGGAATTGTGGAGTTCCTCGTCGGTGATCTCTAAAAAAGGCTTCCAAACACCATATCCTGCATTAAAGAGAGCAACACGAAGCGGTGAGGAAGAGGGAGGGAAGTGTGCTCTTATAGCCGCGAAGGCGGCACGGATCGAATTAGGGGAATAGTCTTGCACAGGGAAGCCAGCAGCCTCCTGACGAGGTTATACGCGTGTGAATGAGAACAAGAAGGATGGGCAATGGAACAAAACTGACACCGCCATGTTGGCTGAGTTCTTCCGCAAGCTTGTTCAATGACTCCGGTCCACGGGATATCAACGCAACTTTATAACCTTTCTGGGCAAAAAGACGGCTGCACTCCGCGTCAGTAAACGTGAGGTGTCACCTCATGGTACAGTGTATCATGAAGCTTACGCTGCAGAAGCCCCTGTGCCTATGGCGTGAACGGTCAGCATGGGCAGCTTATCTGCGCGTACCACCTCGCTCACCTGTGCCATTGCCAACACCTGCGACGACGAACAGCGGTCTAACAGATGACATTGTCAGCTAACGGTTTACTGTAGCAGTGAGTGGGTGAGCTGAGAGTATGGTCTATTTCAGGGCTCTCGTCACTGCTTTATGTAGGACCGGGAAACGTCTCAGTCAGCAGGCTCAAATCTCAGTCAGCAGTACATCTCATTGATGGATGGCGCTGTAGTCGCCATCTCTCGCGTATCACACGATGACTGTACCGGGATTCCTTACCAAGCACTTTCAGAACTTTCCCAACCCATTGTGTAGTAAAAGTACCTCGATTATGATTGAGCAGAAAAAGGTATACTAACCAAACCACTACAATTTAGTGCTCGTGGCCATGTAGCGCAAGATGGCCAGCTTTGCTGTTCTGCCAAGCATCACGACGTTTTGCCCATGCGTAGGTGCCGTAGCCTGCGGATGACTTCAATGGCCGCAACTTGTCATGATAGCATGTGGGTACGTACCAATGGCAAAAGGCACGATCCAGTACGGTACTTGTCCAGCGAGACGTCTGTAACCGTTGAACAACCAGTCCTGGAAGATGTTCTTTGCAGCACGGGTGCGGAAGGGAGAAATAGCTACACAAACGAAGGTCCATCATTAAATTCGTAGTTTATTACGAGCAACTTACTGTATGTGATAATTCCTCTCTGCTTCAAGTTTCTCGTGTCACCCCACCACGGGTTCTATGCATGTAGTCGTGAATATCCATGTCAAACGTCCGGTCGTTGACTACTCACGTATGTTTTGGCTGAAATACGACATAGTCAATATTCAGCCGTTGAGAATGAGGGAAGAGAGCTTACGGCCTGGCATTCCATCGGAGCGAATGGGAGTGGGTCGCATGCTGGACTACAAAAAGATCTACGGTAGCAGGAGTTCAACGCAGCCCAACGCTGTCCGATGTCTTCCGTAGCCAAACAATGTACAAACACAGCGCACGGGTCAGACCTTCTCCACAACACACAGGTAGGCATGAAACGACTATCACCAATAGCTTTACACGTTCTCACTGCTCTCTCACACCAATTCTAGCGATGATAAGTCACCAGACACTGTACAACCTTGCTAACTACCTCGGCGCTCTCGCCATGATCACCGTGGTTGCCTACCACTTCGTGGCAGTCAACGCTCGGTATATTTCAGCGAACGGACAAGGGGGGAGGAATTAATTTGATTTGTAAATGGCATTTCTGAATTTCTACTGCCCACTTGGATGTGAGCAACGCTCTTATTCACTGGTGACCTGTTGTTGATGGTGACTGTTCATGCAAAGCACCTGCTTCCATCGCTCAGTGTACTGAGTCGTAGACATTTCTTCCCAACCTGTTTGTGGTTGACACTACCATTCGCTGATTCCCGCTATGTATGGTCCCCACCCTCCTTAGCACCCCAAGGGGACTGCAATACCATCGCATTCGCATTGCTAGGCGGCTCTTGCACGCATTCACCTTTGGGAAACTCTGATTCGGCATCCTCACCGGGAGGGCTGCTCTTGCAACAACCATTACATGCGTTTGGGTCTAGCAAGGGATCCGTTAATTTGTTCAATGTCATGCAACGAAACATGCACCACATATGCATGACAAGCCTGGAGAAATTGTGAGACATGCACACTTGCTGCAAGGATCCACATACTGCAACACAAAGCGATAATGACTGGAATGCAGTCACAAAGAGTGTCCATCGGATTCCTTGTTGTTGACAGCGGTAGAAGTTTCTGTGAGGTTTGGCAAAGTCGACACTTCCTGCAACGCAACCGACCTGGATTAATTTATACTCGGAGTCTGGTCCCCTATTGCATACGAACTCTGCATAGCCTTGGATGTGTTGCTTTACAACGTGTTGTAACGAGTGCAACGGCTCTACGATGCCCACCGTCAACAGTAAGAGCGCTTGAAGTCAGCATCACAAACGCTGAAACTGACAAAATTAGTGCCCATGACACTGATTCACGTTACAGACAGATCTTTTCATGAGCGTCATGGTCCGAATGATTTTTTGAGTATCGCAAAAATATGTATCCACTTTGCTTATGATATATATCTTGGCAAATACAGTGGTGTAAGTACTCATCAACGTTTTCACCATGATGCATGTTGCCGTGAAGTTGGTCCTCGACGACAGTGAGGTTGTCATCCAGCGTGATTGCCCCTGACCGCGCAGTACGAAGCCCCAGCCTGAGGTTAGGGTTTGTGTTTGTCACATTCGACGATTGACTACTGACATTATTACTGTCAGATTTCTTTCACCTCGACGCCTGATCTCCAAAGTTTGTGTGAAGTAGCAATATTTTTTTCAGGACACTGTCTATGGTTTAGGAGATTGTCATCCTCATGACTTCAGATCCGTGCAGCGATATGGAAGAGTCACTTAGGGCCTTCATATCCCGTCAACGAGCTCTTCTCTCCCTGGAACGTGAAGCCGAGATTGAACGCACGTTTCTACTACTCACGAGCTGTACTCCGCGACTTCTTGAGCAGAAGGGCCTCGCGCTGGGTAATCTGGGTGTAGTCTCCGCAGGAATAGGACTCGGAGGAAAGACGTGCGTTCTTCAGCTAATATTGTAGCAGTATTATTCGACAAGCTAAGTCAAGAAGCACAGACTAGTCGAATTCGAGCGGCCTGCGGCATTCCATTCCTCACAGCTGTTTCCACCTCATACGTTCAGGTATTTGCTTATCGGCCGCACATCTTACACGATCTGACAATGGTAGACCCGGAGATATTGCTCGAATCGAGGAGAACGTTTCCTTGGCGTTGCCTAAAAAACAAGCCGGAAAGACAAAGAAAGCACAGACTGCAGACACCGACGTGAAGGCTTCCAGAACAGCAGAGGGTGTCGTATACAAGGTAAGATTTGCTTGTTCAACTGATTCTGTGGTACCAAGGTTACCTCAGGTAACGGATACCCGGATTGTCATAGCGCTCGATCCTCCAGACTCTGGTGATGTAGACGTAGAGTTTCCCGAACGCTGTCGTGTCGTCAAGCTTGCCAACAGCGTCACATATGACCGGTGAGATTACCGACGGTGGCCACATTCAGTTATGAATTGTTTTTAAACTAGGATGGAGAAGGCACTCGATCGGCTTGAGAAGACCGTAATACCTTCCTCCCGCAAGGTAGCCTAAGTTGTCGATACCCTGATTGCCGCACGTTCACCGCACACGTTCCAGCCTGATGATAAGACTGGTTATCAGTTGACGCCTCTTATCCGCGTTCTGCTCGGAATGTCGCCTCCGTCGAAACCAACGTACACAGATGATATCACTTTTTACGACCCCTCTCTGAATGCGAGCCAAAAACGAGCAATCAAGTTTGCCCTCGCAGCTGAAGAGGTAGCGTGCATTCATGGCCCACCGGGTAACCCGTACTTCTCAATAATATTTTTATTATTCTGATCCGTCCGTACAGGAACTGGAAAGACCCATACTCTCATAGAAATCATTAGACAACTTACCACTGCCCCTACAGGGGAAGGTACTCCGAATCCGTCTCGTATCCTTGTGTGTGGAGCGTCTAACCTTTCAGTCGACAATATCCTCGAACGGCTTCTTTCTCTGCCTACGCCTGAAAAAGGAAAGGGAGATCCACTCAAAGTCACACGTATCGGCCATCCAGCAAGAGTGATGGCAAACGAGGGTGTACTTGAGGCGACACTGGAGGTGAAGGCGAGCCGTAGTGACCAGGTACGTTCAGTCCCCCACTCTCAGAGAAGGAATGTGACAGTACGGATCAGGCAGCACTTGCAAAAGACGTCAAGACAGAGATAGATGCTGCACTGGACGTTCTGGCTGGAAAAGGTAAAGGGAAGGGCAGCAAGAGACCACGTGGACTTGAGCGGAAGAAAATGTGGGAGGATGTGAGAGCACTGAGAAAGGAGTAAGTATCTTGTCCCAAAAAACATTCTGAAACCTCAGGTTTCGTAAGATACCGCCAACGAGAAGGTGGTGTTGTGAAGGCAGTCGTCGGTGAATCCCAAGTTCGTAGTTCCTCAGATGTCCGTCGACCCTTCCATTTGTTAAGTTAATTATAGATTGTTCTTGCTACATGCCACACAGCGGGTAGTAGACAACTTCAAAACCATACCTTTGACGTGGTCATTATCGACGAGGCTACTCAGGCCATGGAAGCCGTATGTTCCTTCACGGTGTTCCTTTTGATCTTTTTCCATTCGTAAAACAGGTATGCTGGATTCCTATATTCAAGGCCAAGAAACTCATCTTGGCGGGCGACCCGATGCAACTTCCTCCCACCATCTTATCTCTTGATAAGCGCAGAAAGAACGGCAGAGTCAAAAATCCAGCAGGGAAAGGCGCACCCGAAATCAAGCAGAAGACGGGTAAGGGTTCCGCAAAGGCTACCGAGAGGCCTCATAGCCAGGCAACCCAAGCGGAAGTTTCTCAGGAACCAGAGTTCTCCAGTTCTTCTGGCTCTGACTCGGGGTCAGTCGAGGGAGATGAGGTTATTGCAGAGGAGGATATTGCCTCTGCGACCGACGAGGCGGAAACAAAACCCGAACGACCTGGGAAACATGAAAGGCGGCCCGTTCTCCGGCCTCCGCGTACGCTCGAGACCACGCTCTTCGACCGCTTAGAGAAAATGCATGGTCCTGGAATCAAGCGTCTCCTTAATGTCCAGTACCGGTATGCCCTCGCTACAGATAGCTCAGCTAGTTGCTTATGTGGACTTTCAGTATGCACGCGCAAATATGCGAGTTCCCTTCGAAGACACTGTACGCCTCGAAACTGAAGTCACATGAGTCGGTTTCAACACACCTTTTGAGGGATCTACCGAACACGAACGGATTCGTCGCGTCCGAGGATGAGGATACGGTCAAGGAGGTCCTTGGAAGTCCTGTTGTATTCTTCGATACTGCAGGTTGCGAGTACTTTGAACGCTTGGAAGGGGACGGCGACGAGGGCAGTCGGTGTAATGAAAACGAAGCTACAGTGGTCAAAGCGTGGACTGAAAGACTGGTGAGTGGAGCTATGCTACTCTGTGGATCGCAGGAATGAACCACGTGGGCATAGGTCGGCGCTGGCCTGTATCCATCCCAGATAGCAATCATAACGCCGTATGCCGAGCTCGCTTCTCGCAGCTATACGCCATGTTAACACGCCTTTCTGTTAGGTACCAGGCACAAGTGACCCTTTTAACATCCCTTCTACGTCCCGTCTATGGTCCCGAGCTTGAGATCGGCACCGTTGATGGTATGCAGGGCCGCGAGAAAGATGCAGTAATCATCAGTCTTGTCCGAAGCAACGAGAAGGTGTGTTCCAGAACGCAGTTGTTGATCCTGCTGTTTGAACGATTCTCTCTAGCGCGAAGTTGGTTTTTTGAAAGAGAAACGGCGGCTTAACGGTGCGTTTGGCTAGTGATGAGACTTGCCCGACGTCGGGGTACTCACTTTCCGTTCAAGTTGCTATGACACGTGCTAAGAGACACCTGGTAAGCTGGAGCATCAATATCCTCTTTGTGACACACTTAACGCTTATGCAATGGTCTTGACAACCAAGTGCATCGTGGGTGATTCTTCGACAGTCCAGCATGGCGGAGGGTACTTGAAGAAGTGGCTTGCTTGGCTGGAGGCAAACGCAGATGTGAGGTTCGCGGAAGTGTAGACTAATATGGACTGTAACTACGATCAGTCTCCCAGTCCAGGGCCGCAGCAAGGCCCGCAGCGCGAGTAATGAAGATCATAATGGTGACGGATCTAGGGCATGAGCCAAAGAATGCAGGTAGCAATGTGTGCGGAACATGTGGTGGGTAACGACTTTGCGGTCAGCCGTCCAATCACGCAAACTGTGACAGAAATCCAGCATCAGACTGACTGTTTGTGCACTACAACGGAAAACAACCAATTCCCAGTACCTTACAATCGAAAGACTACATATAGCAGTTAATGAATGAATACAACGTGAGAGTGAGTGCGCGCGTCGTGACAAACGTAAGAAAAGACTATCACAGTCAAATAATACAAGGACCAGCCTCATAATGTCCATGTCAATACTCGTCAGGGTCGTTCAGGGAAGCATATTCCGAGACTGTTCGTACGTCCTCGTACTCCTGCACGACTTCCCTCATTGCGAAGCGCATGATAGGTGTGACAGGTACCAAACGTGGTCCAACAATCTCCTGCTCATCGCCCTCGTCGATCTGGCCAAGGTCCCTTGTAGAGAGGTTGATAGGGTTCACCATTACCATTTCACCATCTTCGGACGACTCGACGCCCACTGTGCCGCTTGCAGCGCCAATATACGAGCTGTTGCTCATCATCCGCGTTGTCATAGGCACTGGTGAGCCCGCCTCCCTGACGGTAGGTTGATCACTGGTGTCTTTAATTCCGACGGGATCTGTCCAGTGAAGGTCGAGAACGCGACCTTTTACCATACCGTCAACGGCGCGGACACCGATTTCACGGCACAGGAGAAAGTACGGGAGGTGCGTCGTGGAGGGTTGGCTGAGCTTGCTCATGACCTTCAGTAGCTGCATAGCGCTGAAGTCAGCAGAATAATCTTCCAGACCACTTTCGCGAGCAGACGAGTACGACTTGAACCCTGCCGGTCCCAAGGCAGCGTGAAGGGCATCGGGACCGCTGGAGCGGGGCCGAGGGGCAGGGGTGGACGGTGTGATAGGGTCTTGGCCTGGTGGTCCAGAAATTTGGGAGGAGTGGATGATATGGAGGTTGAGGATGGCATGGGCTTGAAGGAAGTGGGCACTCTGCTTGACTACATTTCCCTATCAGTGCATTTTAACTCATGACGATTGCAGCAACGTACTGTCAAAGTTGCCTCCAGCACTCACTGCGATACGACCGAGTCCTTATAAGCCGCGACCAATCTAGCAATTTAGGTGGCCATACCGTAATCATCGATGTAATCCTGCCAATGGGCCAGCTTCCCGCCGAAGGCTTCGTAGAGCACCTCAAAAGATAATGCGTGTCGCAACGTTTCTGGGACACGAGGTAGCAAATTCTCGAAGAAGAATGTGCGCATTTCCGCTTTCGAACAGTCACCAACAGTGATGATCTACGCACGTTCCAGTGACTCCGAAATAGAAAGAGGAGGATAGAACATACTTTGCAATGTTGCATCACGTTCAACTGCCTCAGCCAGGTGTGATAGAACGGATCGCTGGTCGCGTGGATGACATGACAAAGCCTGTCCTGCTTGGTAAGAGCGAGCATCGAATCAAGCAAGCACCTCATAGTGTCCACGGACTGGATCAGTGCTGGTCTACGCATATACCCGATCAACCTTGAAGCACCGAGTGACAGGTGTTTAACGCCTACAGTCTGTGTGCTTCGTCGAAAAACAGCACCGGCATTTTCTTGACATACTTCTCAGAATCCTTTTCCCGTGGGTTGGAGTTGACAGCAGTGGAAGACACCTCTCGTGCGCCATCGCAACTCCTTCTACCATCCCGACGGAAGAACCAACGAGTCTTGGATAGTGCCGTAGGATGGTTCACTTGTGTCTGCTCCGAAGATACGTCTGACTCTTTCCTCCCAAGAGCAAGTTCAGGGCCCTCAAGAGGTTCGAACTCGGCATACCTCAACAGTGAACTCTGGAATATCATTAGGAAGATAAATAGTGCAACATGCGCTCGATTTTTACCTGGAATAGTTCCATTAATCGGGCAACATCGCTTGTACGGACCTGAGATCCAATGCTTCCGACAGGAGCCTCCGAGATCCGACGCTCAACGTTCAAACGATCATGCTGGGCGCAATCAGTCTCCAACACATCTCCACTCCGCGCCACTCACTTTGAAACCCCAAGCTTCCTTTCGGAATTCCTCAAACCCTGGTAAACCAGCTGCAATTTCCTCGAAGTATTGTTCCATCTGCTGACTGAGGCTCATGTACAGACTGAAGACGTCGGCAAAACCCGGTATACGTAGGTCGAAATGCAGGACGTGATATCGGTTATTCGAAAGGACTTCCCGGATAAGCGCAGTCTATGTGACACACGAGATCAATTACCGATTAGTCTAGTGGTGCGAGATGCACTGGATGTTTAAGGGACATGCCTTTCCAACCGAACTTGCGCCAAAAACGACAGTGAAGGACGGCGCACTGCCCAGAGCACGATCGATAGCACGTATCTCGGCGTCTCTGTGAAAGAATCCTGGCAGACGGGTAAACGTATGTTTTGCCCGCAGCTGTGAGCGTTCACGCTCTTCCTTGATCTCCTTCCGTGCCTCCTCCAGTAGGCGCTTTGACTCGGTCAGCGAACGAACAGTCTCAGAGGGCTAATATTTATGACAGTGAGACGGCGTTGAAGACGAGATGTTGGTGAGACACACATTCATAAGGACGCCAAAAATCTCGCTCATCCCGAAAATGTTCCTACGACCGATGTCGGCACTGAGGGCTGCTGACCTCCTTCGATGGGGAAGGTTCGAAGAAAAGAGCCAATGGATCGCGTTAGTGCGTGGAGGTCGTGGGTTCGGACTGGTAGAAGTACGGTGAGGCCTGTTAGACCTAGATCGCATGGCCTGAGGGTGGTGGGGAGTGGCCAGGTTGAAGGGGGTCAGCAAAGCAGGAGGTGCACAGGGGATGAGTTGCTGTTAAGTGAACAAAAAATTCGAGAACGATGGAAGAGAAGTAGGGGGAAATGAGTGTGAAAGTGGAATGGAAGGAACTGCACGCGTACCCCCTTATGCACGGCTGAATTGGTGGGGACCGTCTGCACAGCATGAGCACGAGTATGTGTGGCGGAGACGTGGATGGATGATACACGTTGTTCAGGCGAGGCCGTCGCCGTCGCTAAACGCACAGACAAGGCCTTACGAAGGCCTTGTCGATAAACCATCGGGAAAATGCGTTGTATACTCGAGGACAAGGCCAATCGCCGCGATCCAACGCGAAGGTTGGGTCGATATGATGTACCACTCTGCGAACCGTGATCACGTTGTCAGCAGCTGGACGTCTTGATAGTATCGCTGCAGTCTCACCAGCCCGACACTGGGCTGAGAAAAAAAAGTGAGAGAAAACTTGTGGCTGGAGCGGGACAGTAGTCAGTCCATTCCGCGTGTCTAGACTGCGCGCCCATGGAAGACGTCATCGACGCTCCGAAGAGAAAGACGCCACAACTCGAACGCAACAGCAAAACATCTTCCGTCGTATCGTCCTGAGAGAGCTTCACTTGTTTGAATCTATCTCGAACGCTGGCTCACATCAATTCATATACCGTAGTTGCACCCGTGCACGCTATCGTTGACCAGACACCATGACTCAACCCACTGCTCGCCACGCCGTGACCAGAGTGGAATACTGCATGCTGCGGCTAGCCTGCTATCCATGGCGTAATATCTCGGATTTAAAAGCAGATACCGTTCGGGGCTCAGATCACTTGATCTACCTCCCAGTTCCTGTCCCCCAGAGTGCCGCTCGGTGATGTACATATGTCGGTAGTAAGTCCATCAGACGGACGCACGTCGCAAACAGGCTGTGATCATTAGGCAATATAAACTTGCTTCCGACACAAAGCTTTCGCGTGGTCTTCCTCACTGCAGTGTCAAGAATGACTCGGAAATGTGCCAATGGATGACCCCGGCCCTTCTATGGATCAATTACAGTCTTAGCCCATGATCAATATCGAGAAAGTACTTGGCTAAAGTAACTATCAGCGCGGACCGGATATCTGCAATTCTATGCTAAATTGCACATGAAAGGACACGTGGAAACTTTTGACAAGAATCAATATGAACGATCATCGTCATCGTCGTCCTCCGAGCCATCAGAATACATGCCCACTGTTGGTCGGCCACCGCCGAAACTTCGTGGAGCAAAATCACTTTCTTGTCCACCGTCATCCTCCTCCTCCTCTGAATGGGCTGAATGGGAAGATGATTCTTGATGGTGGTCCGGAAACTGATCATGACCATCTTCATCGTCCGGGAGTTCGTATATCCTCGGGACATCGGTGTCCCCGTCGTCGATGAAGCTTCCTCCATACTCATCGTCATCATCATCCTCGTCTTCATCTTCGTCATAAATCGGAATGGAGTCCATCATCACACCGTGGTCCGCCCAAATATGCCACGGAAACAAGGGGCCATCGTAATCCGAATCATCCACGTCATCAGCCTCGCCAACTTCCAAGCCTATCCACCCGGGATCGTCTTCCACATCCACTTCCTCAGCACCAGGTTCATCATCGATGAGGTACCCCAGGTCTACATCATCCTCATCTTCGTGGTGCCTGTGTCCAGGATACTCGCATCCGCAACCCGTACAGACACCGTTCCAAATCTCGTGCATGCAAGTCAGGCAACGGTATATCCCACCGTCCTCCATGTCGAGCATACCAACATCCTCGCCTCGAGCGGGATTATTGGCGTTACCCTCGTCGAGCCAGGGGTAAAGACGCTGGCCACCTTGGGAAATCTTTGGAAAGATGTCAGCCCAGGGATCAGCGTTAGGATTCTGGTTCTCGGGAGTATCAGAAACGGGGGCAGGATGGTCATTAGCGAGGTTGCTCTTTGATACGGATTGCACGATGTTCTTGAAACCCCATATTTCGATGGGGCGGTTACGAACGACAGCCCGGCAGTGAGGGCAAGTCTTTTTCCGTAAGGTGGTAGGAGGTGCCGGTCGATTATCAGATGGTGGAGCGTTAAACCACTGGACGAGGCAATCATAGCACGCGAGATGTCCACAGGGAGACAGAGCGTATGGTTTATGCATGAATTCTAGGCATATCTGACAAGTGATAACTTGTTGCACTTGGTTGAGCAGTGCTTGATGTGATGTTAGCAACTTGAAAACGAGACATTTGGGTGAGCAATAAAAAAGCAAAGTCTTATGACGGGGAAGCACACCTTATTTTTTGTTGCAAGCTCTCGTGTGAGTTGTTCTACCCTGATTTCTAGCGATACCGTAGTGGATGCAGACTCCGACTCTGAATTATTGGCCTTCCCATTCTGCGTTGCACCATAATTGTCAGGTTTCAAGGCTGCAATTTGATGATTGTTCGATACCGGACTAGGCGGAATAAAGTTATCTGAGGTCTCATTCGCAGTATCATTTACTGCCGGTACGGAAGCAATGATTTCATCCGCAGGCATTTCGGGCTCTGGGGACTTTGAGATGTGCTTGGAGGACGATTCAGCTTCAGGTGCTGGAGACGTAAACCGTATGATCACGTTGCGCGCCAACGACGTTTTTGAGGTGGGCGAGTCAAGTTTCCGATGTGAAGCCCGGGGGACAGGATCGTTCTTCGAGGGACTGTTTTGGCTTACGATCGGTAATTTCTTCTTCTTCTTCTTCCGCCGCTTGCTATTGTCTCGACGAGAATCACACCTGGAGTGCGAGGCGGGAGGCGTCCGATCTGCCCTTTGCTTCTTTGCTACTACGTTAGACGCGAAGTCCGTGTCGGTATTGTGTCTCTTCAGACCGCTGGGTTGTGAGCTGGGCCCCGGTGTCGCTGGGCACACCGTAGAAGAAGGCATCTAAAGGTGTAATGTACTGAGACACAAGACGTCCCGACACGGAAAGAACCAATTTGTAGGGTTATTCCCACGCCGTGTCTGCATGTGGCATGTTGATTACGTGAGATCGAGGTTTCCACGTACGTCGCAGAATTGCCCAGGCTGTGAGTTGAAAAGCATTCCATGATTCGTACAAGTCAGCAGCCTTAACCACAGTATGGACTTACCTTAGGTTTCTCGTAAAATAGTAAGACTCATGTGCGAGGTGCCGGGCTTGCCTCGGTCTCGATCGCTAGTCAGGGGCACTCTCTGCGCGAGCACCTTCGATGGTACTTCAAGACGGATGGCGGCCCATCAGGGAACCGGCAACTGGTCAGGACTGGTCACAAACTGCTTATGACTGGTTCTGACTAAAATCCGTTTACTGATGGCCCTTGAGTTCTTCTCAAACATCTTGCCTGTTAACACTGATAAAATAGCGTTGACGGACCATTTTCCAAGTACGCATCACACACACGAAAAAAAAATCGTTATAAATTTGCAGTGATCGCCCCCTACGTGCCGCCCGCGTCGTCTCGTCCCTTGGATGCGTAAAGGTGTAGATGGCATACTGGCACTCTTACTGCTTTGTCACTGGTGATCTCTCCCCCCTCGGATGGCTAAACACGCAAAATGTCGAAGGAATTAGTCGCTTGGTGTCCCGTCTGGCAGCGTGGCAATATAGAACATCTCTTCTACCATCGTTCTAGAGGTAAATATACCGACTTGTCAATGAAGGAGAAGGTGCCAGTTCCAGGGATGTAAGACTCGAATGGGAAACAGGTAAGGTAGAAATGTGTCCCTGATCCTGTATTGCGCAGCTTGGTCATTCTCTTGATCAAGAGGTCGGGTAAGGACAGGGAGAGGAGGGAATTGTTAAGCCGGGGAACAAACCAATTTGCATCCTTTTACTGCATCTCGCGGGTTATTTTATAGCCTAGAAACTTGTCAAGTTCGCTTGGTTACGATGCGAGTAATTCCAAAATATGTACTGACCCAGTGACCGGGTACTTCAACACTCAAGTGACTACAGCACATAGTTTCAACTGCGACTCCTCGAAGGATCAAAAAGCGACGTTATCCGAACCCTTATGATTCCGTGGACGATAAGCGAAATGTCATCCGTCGAGGAGGGAAAGAGAAGGGTCCCTTATCAGATCCTCTTTCTTATCTGAGGTTGGAAATTTCGACCTGACCATTCATGCACTCGGCGACCCCAAAGTCGGAAATATTGAGCTGTAATGATCTGAAGAGGAAAGTCTTCGTCGGACATTGATTTCCAGGCATTGAGGCATGACCGGGCTTTGGGCTTCGGCAGACCTTGACACGAGGGAACCTACATGTATCGTCAGGGGGGACCATGAAGCAGATGAGTTTCACCGAGGCCAGGGTAAGCGTCAAAGAAAACTCGCTCGTCGATCGGCGGTGAGGGGAATGGGATCCGATCGCTAACCCTGTAGTTTGATTTGGAACATCGTAGTCAGGTTTCCCAAAATCACTGAGCTGGCCTGCCAAGCATCTCTTTCCCTGTTAATTTGGCGGTTGATCGGGTTTGCAGTACTGTTTTCTTCGGGTGGAGAGCGCGACAGGTCCATTACTCACAGAAGTCACGTGGATCGAGGCAAGGACGGAAATATTGTAATGCTCGTTACAGCCATGTCGGACCTAGACGTCTTCCAAGGCGTCCAGCGACGAACCCACGACATCCCCCATTTAATGAAGGCACGCAAGGATTGATGCGTGACTGGCAGTGACATCCGAAGGAGAGGGATGGTAGCAGCAGAATTCGTATATTGTTGATGAGTTTGAAGAAGCCAGGGCGAGGGCTGTACAGTGCGTGCCTCTCAGTTGGAGCGAGATGTACCTACTTGAGTCACGGATAGCCGTACACTCGCAAGAAGATGCGGAGGCTGGGCCGGTAGAAAAGATGGCCCGGACTGTATGACGCGCGAGAAGAGGCGCGAAGACGGCACACGACTCCCGCAAGTGCCAGATAAGATATCCTGAGATCTTTCAAGTATGGGCCTCGTCAGTGGCCAAGCATCCGACTGTGTAGAGGCATGGCAAAGTCAGATGCTGGGTCTCGGTGATGAGTATTAGTGCAGTGAGTATGTGTTGTCGTTACGACAACCGTCTACCCATAGTTAGATCAGAATGTTTAGCATGTGAAACGACCCGGATTACGACATCGAAGTGCTCCGAGTAAAGTGTTGTGCATGTGCCGAAGAGCGTCACGCAGGGCCTTCACACTAATGATAGGGACGTCGATGTCAACGGGGTGGAGACGAATCTCGGGATTTCCCACGACGCATCGCACCTTCAAACCACTACGTCTGACTTTTGTTTCTCTTCTCTGCCCGTTCCCCGGAGACACTCGGCTTGTGTCTGCTGTATCAGTCGCTCATTTATAGCTACTCGTTCTTTACTTCAGTCAGGGGAATTGCAATTTACCAACGCGGCCAGCATTCTCCACGCACGCGCCACCCTCTCATTTGCCAGCTATTCCAAACGGCTTCTTCAATTTACACGGCAGTACCCACTCGTGTCCTTTCCTTATGATAACCACAGTGCATTCAGTCCTACCCCGTTCAACCCTCCTACTGGGACACCCCATGTCCTTGACAACAACACAGGCGGGCCAGCGTGAACCTTCTTCAAACCAACCCAGGTTTGACGCTGTTCGCAACCCTCCGAGCCACCTTCTCAACCCTTCGGCGTCAATCACACCTATACCACTTGCTGCAGTCAAGCGACCTGGCCAGCCCGACGGCCCGTCCCAGTCCATGTCTGATATCCTGCAAAAGCATCATAGTCCATTCTCACAGCTCGAGAGTCGTGTCTCTTCATCCCGACATGTCCCACCCCCACCGATGGTGGAGCGTCCGTTCCCGCGCGAATTCGAAACACCATCGCGCAACGATCCACTCATCCCCTCGGGCCAGCAGGACAAGAAGAGTCCGAAGCGATTGTATAGCGACTATGGTTTATCGACTTCGACGACCGATCTCACTTCATCTCTCCTCCCACCGGCTATAATCCCCCCACAAGACTCCAGCTCACGTCTATCCTCTCTGTACACTCTATTTACCAGTCTGCTACCTTCGAATGCATGTCCCCTCTCATCGGAGCTCCCCTCTCCGTCCCTTGCTCGCACATCTGCTTTTCATGTCAGCGAGAAAGACGTGCCTGTTACGGTTACCACGTCTCCGCGCAAACCCTTCTTCCACTCACAACCTTTCTGGCTTGTCCTCTACTTCTGCTTCAACCTCGGGCTCACCCTGTACAACAAAGGAGTCTTGATCCACTTTCCGTTTGCATACACACTCACAGCAATCCATGCTTTGTGCGGCACCATCGGTGGTGTCTTTCTTCTGAAAGCCGGCATTTACATGCCCGCAAAGCTCTCAGCTGCTGACAACTTGGCGCTGGTCGCCTTCAGCGTTCTGTACTCTATCAACATCGCTGTCAGCAATTTGTCTCTGGAAATGGTTACCATCCCAGTAGGTTCACTTCCCTTCTCACCTACTGGTGGTCTAGACATGCGTTTCAGTTCCATCAGGTCGTCCGCGCTGCAACACCTATATTTACCATCTTTCTCTCGATGGTTCTGTTCGGCTCTCGAAGCAGCGGGCAAAAGGTTGCTTCACTCATTCCCGTTGTTGCTGGCGTTGGCTTGGCGTACGTGTTACCTCTCTTATGACCGAAGCACCGATCGGCTAACCTTACCCAGGACCTACGGTGACTATTATTGCACGACGGCCGGGCTCATTCTCACCGTCCTCGGAACATTCTTGGCCGCTGTTAAGACAATTTTTACAAGCATCCTTCAGTCATCACCATCACTGTCTCATCAGCAACACTCCAACTCGTTGTTTCGTTATGTCGTTCCCCCACGTCTTCATTTGCATCCTCTCGACCTTCTAGCACGCATGGCACCTCTGGCATTTATTGAGTGTGTCATGCTCGCACACATCAGCGGTGAACTCGACCGCGTGCGATTATGGAGCGTGCAGGAGATGACGCCCTGGACAGCCACTGTCTTGTTCCTAAACGGAGTGATCGCGTTTGGGCTAAACATCATCAGCTTTACGGCAAACAAGAAGGCAGGACCGTTGAGTATGACAGTTGCGGGTACGTCTTTTCCTTATCTTTCAACCCTGGATCCGGATCACGAGGTTTCAAAACTTTCGTGTCACATGAGCTTTTGTGGACAACAACTGACACATTTTCTCGGAACGTAGCTAACGTAAAGCAGGTGTTATCAATCATCCTCGCTGTCCTGATTTTTGATCTGTCAATATCATTCACCAACGCGGCGGGAATCTTGCTTACGTTGGCTGGGGGTGCTTGGTATGCGGCTGTAGAATACAGGGAAAGGAGAGCCAAGGGTAAGATATGAATGAAGACAATCTGCCATGTGTCACGGATCCAGCGAGAATCATGATTCCCTACAACCATGTCTTATGCCTCTCCTTTTTCTCCTACTGCCAGTGTTGGCCACCATTGCACCGTGTGCAATCTGCATTTTTATTGGCTATCTCTGTTTCGCTATCGAGTGATATACCTGCTTTGGCATCTGTAAATAATCTAGAATGATTTTAAGATAGGTATATATTATTCGTGGAGGCTAGGCGTATAATTATATCTTCGTGTATTGTCCTTGAATGTATCTCGTTGGCATCAGACGTTTGGAACGCTTGTGCAATAGGCAGGATGTATTTCTGGAGCTAAGCATATATATCCTAGCATATGTATGTAATGCTATACCTATCCTTTGTCCGAAATAAATGACCCTTGTCGTTGCCATCAGATAATTTCCATCAGTTGTTCTGGAAATTATTTACATAGTCTTCCGGTTACGTACCGCTGGGGTTGGATTGAAATGCCTGAGTGCCCTGACTATTATAAGCAAGACAAGTTGGTTCGTCCCATGCAAGCATGGAGACGGAGGTCCACATTAAATGCAGCATGGACTATGGGCGCAGTATGACAATGAATAGATTCCATGCCATGTTCCCTTGGGTTCCAAGGAAACGAGAACACGAGTTTGTGGTGTGAACATGCTTCACCACACGTTGCGAGGCTCCTGGCGGACTGCAAAGCACAACACGGCGGTGAATTGTATTTAGAAAAACCATGCCAACGGCGGCTTGCCAGCGAACTCTATAATGCGTGAGGACCCGGAAGCATGTAATGATCAAGCAGCGGGGTAGCACGTACCGCGGATTGTAAATAATTATACGAGCTTCTACAATTTCCGCGCTGCTGATTATGTAGCAACGGTAGTGGCGGGGAATTTACCCACCAAAGCAACACGGCCGTGCACAAAATGAGGATTCAAAAGAGCCGCTTGATGAATATCATGTCTACCAGAGTGGAGGGAGTGGCGACCGTTGTCGCTCTCCCTACGGCACTTGCTACCGGAAATTTCCTCCATGTTTTTGCCTCCACAACTGCCCCTCAGACCCCAGACACTCCTTCATCGTCCCTTCTCTCGGGCCTGCTTCCCCGCTACGGTGTGCGGCACTTAATGTTTTTCCAGGTCAGAAGGAACAGAAAGGATACAACAGTGCCACGTCGTAGTGCAGTGCCGAACAAATTGCATCCCGACGCCCCGACCTTCTGGATAGGGGACGCCGCTTGTGGAAGTTTGTTACCTAACCTCCCCGTTTCTTGGGTTGTCTCCTGGCAGTAGTGCCAAGGTTCATCTCGTTAGTTTTTTTTTTGTTTCAGTCCTTCGCATAGCGGATACGGGGTCGTTGGGCGAGTCAGAAGATCGTGGTGTGTTTTCTGGCCAAACGTCTGTGTTGACAGAAACAAAAGTTGTCCCTGTTTGCCGCAAATCATGTACAGCTGGTGACCCCGCTGTAGCAGCATCACGTAGGATAATTTTTTAAGAGTCTTTTGGAAGTCCACTGTAAAAAAAAAGTGAACACCTCAAAACAAAGGGGGGAACTGTACGACCCAGGAGCTCCCCGAGCATCAAAACACGAACACTGACGGAGCAACCGCTAGGTCCAGTCGTAGGTGAGCACTTGATAAGACCGCAGAAAGACGCACAGTGGAGTGGCACTGAAACGGAGAAGGAATTTATGACCTCCTGAGACGATTGTACAACTGCCCGAGAAAAATGGGACGGCAGCCACAGCAATGCATTACGCCCGCGTACCAAAAGTTCCCTGTTGGCTGAAGCGTGCAACAAATGCTCCCGTCAGCTCGGTTGGAAACTGATTTTGAACCAGCTGGACTAGATATTTCAGGTGGTCCAACGAGGCCGACATCGGGGATATTCAACACATTCCGGATCTCGCGCGTGCCAGAACGGTGGACTTGCCAGGATGAAGTGAGTATAATTTCCTCAATGTCGAAGAACTTGGGCAAATGTGCCGACTAAGTCACACTAGTCCCTGGTAGTGCAATTGAGTGATACTCTCCATCTCACAGTCGCAAAAAATGCTGAACCTACATGCTCATTAGAACACATTTGCAACCCGAGGAGAACCAGACAGCAGAAGGCTCCGGGCCGCCTGGCATGTTTCGCCGAACGAAAAGTGTTCTGCATTGCCACGTGACAAGAGGACGTTTAGGATTGTGAGAAGGTATTACATAATCAAAACATAACCACTTCCGTAATTCCGTTTTTTTTTGGTTTTGTTTTTTGTTTTGAGGCCCAGGGAGTGGACCGTTCGTCATCTTGTGCGCTGAACATACCAGGGTCCAATTTCACCACATACGGTGTGTTTTACCTGCATTTGTGCGTTTTCCACCGACTCCAATGCTGTACCCGTTTCTCAGCGCTTCTCCTTAGCTGTCAGTCTAGGCTCCTTTTTTTGGGTATTGCGTGAGTCATGACCCTGGCATTTCTACAATTCATTTCCGCACCGATCCGCGGCCAACTCTCGAGAATGTTACATCCTCCACCGCGAGATTTGGAACATCATAATGATTAGTATTCCGTTTTCTGCGGACCCACAGACCCTCTTGGGAGAAGGAAATGCCAGGGTTAGACTGCAGTCATAATTGTAGGATCGAGGATGAAGCAAGGAGGCAAGTCAAGACCTCGTTGAGGTCAATATAGTTGGAAAGGCCACAGTGCAAGCTATCGAGTGCAGAGTGTACAAGGGGAAGAAAAGAAAAGAAAAAAGACGCTCTGCTGTCGATAGTACATGCATTCTGACCTTTGCAACTGTATAGATCTATCATGAATAGTAAAGCTAATACCTGGTTAGCACCGGAGATGTCCAAAGGCGCTTGGAGCTACGGTATGAGGGTGTACCAGATAAGATAAGATTACCGGCCCAGTCACCGGCGTTACGGCGCGGCGTGGCCAAACAGGCACGCACAGCATGTGAGTAGCATGTAAAAACAAGGGAGTTCACGAGGATTGAAGTCCTTTTCTTTCTCTTGCACAGACAGCCATCATTATCATTCACAACACACAATTATGAGCCAAAGAGGTGGTTTCCGTGGAAGAGGTGTCCGAGGCGCCCCTCGAGGGTCTGGTGGAGGAGGGCCTCCTGACTCATCCAGAGGACGTGGTTCTCCTGACCCCAGAAGAGGTGGCGCCTTTGGAGGGCCAGGAGGCGGTCGAGGATCTCCTGACTCTTACAGAGGATTTGGTTCCTCTGACTCTGGTAGAGGTGGCCGAGGGTTTAGAGGAGGGGGTAGACCGCCCCGTGCTCGCGGAGGGTAAGCACTGAGGCAATATCGCATTACAGTTACTTGGCTCTAAAGCGTTGTCCACTGTAGCGTGTTCATGTCAGGTCGGCCTGCAAGGGTAGACGATCGCATTGCCAACAATTCAGACAAGGCACTTGTGGCGTCTTTCCGTACGCAAGGAAGACAAGACCCCGACGAAATGCCCTTGCGCCCTGACTTCGGGACTGCGGGCACAGAAATCAAACTCCGTGCGAACTTCTTTCCTGTTCGTATCCCCAAAGATGTCCTCTTGTACGAGTACGACGTTGCCATTGCCCCCATTGCTGGAACGTCCGCCCGCCGCGTGAAGCGCCGAATTTACCAACTTGCCGAACAAACGCCGGCGTGGAAGAGAGCTGGCCTTCTTGGGCAGGTGGCACATGACAACAGTGCCAAGCTGATTGCCGCCAAGAGGCTCCCTGAGCCATTGACAATCAAGGTTCCGTACTACGACGAGGATGAACAAGGCCCACCTGCAACTGGTGGTAAGGAATACACGTTAACCATAAAGTTCATCCAGGAAATCGATCCGAGTTGCATCGAGAAGTAAGTCTCATTTGCCGTGGATGCTCCGTACCGCTTTCATGTTGCACTAGATACACCGGGGGTGATCCCCAGTACCGCAATTTTGACATACTGCCTGTTATTTCAGCGCTGAACGTAATTATGGCGTCCAGTCCTGGAAGAACAGGGGTTGTGGTTGGGCGAAACAAATACTTTTTCCGTGATGCCGCAGAGCCTTTCTCACTTGGTGGTGGTTTAGAAGCACTCAAGGGGTTCTACTTCTCCGTCCGCCCCGCACATCATCAGCTCATGGTCAATGTCAATGTCTGCACCACTGCATTCTACGTCGAACAGAATCTGGCGGATGCCATGATTGAGTTTCGTAACGCTACCTTTGGAGCCCGGATGAACGCCTTCTGCAAGGGGGTGAGAATCCGAACCACCCACCTTAATCGCCGGAGAACCATCAATGATGTCTCACGTTTCAACGCAAAGCAATTCAAGTTCCGGGCAGATGAATATGGAAAGGACGTTACTGTAGAGGAGTACTTCAAGCGAAGTGAATTGATTGTCACATACCTTCCGCTTTGGTTGACGACGTTGCCTTAAAGAGTACAACATACAACTGAGACGTCCCGAAATGCCCCTCATCAACGTTGGTGGCAAGGACAAGGCAATTCTCCTACCTCCTGAAATTTGCGTCATACTTCCAGATCAACCATTCCGCGGCAAGCTTTCAGATCAACATACTGCGAACATGATAATCACGGCCTGCCAGCCTCCTAATGTTAATGGTGAGGCTATCGTTAACCAGGGTTTAAATCGCCTCGGCTTCCAATCGCCTGGAGCCGTTCTACAAGCTTTTGGAGTGGGGGTTGGACAGGAGATGGCAGTCGTCCCTGGTCGCATTCTCCCAACGCCTGGAATCAAGTACTCCCAGAACAATTCTCCCGCCATAGATGCCAAAGCGTCCTGGAATCTTAGAGGAGTCAAGTTCGCCGTCGGCGCCACCATCCCGAAGATGGCTGTCTTGGTCATAAAGGATGGGAAGCCAAGAGACGAATTTGCGGGCGCTAACGATCCGGAGTTGCGTGAGGTGGTTGCCGGTTTCCGTCAAATGTGTGTGACCAGCGGCATGCGAGTGGGCGAAGAGCCTTCCTACGTCGAGGCCCATCTTCCTGCCAAAGACAACAATGACCCTATGCGCAAGGCTGCTATCGAAAAAATTCGCCAAGCCCTGCTCAGTCTAAGGCCAAAACCCGGCATTATTATGGTGATGCTTGCCGACGGCGACAGAGCTGTATATGAGGGCCTCAAACATCTTTGCGATGTGTTCCTTGGAGTTGCCACGGTATGTGTGCACTCATCCAAAATCAAGAAGAAAAGTCCCCAGTATTACGCAAATGTTGCACTCAAGTTCAACATGAAGCTAGGTGGCGTTAACCACAGCCTGAGCGACCCTAGCAGCGTCAGATGGCTCAATGCTATGCCGACCATGATAGTTGGGATGGACGTTACGCACCCTGGACCCGGAAGTGCCAAAGGGACTCGTAAGTACATCACTGGCTCGAATATTCCCGAGCCTCAGTCCCTCCAGCGTCTATCCCTGCAGTTGTCGCGAGTATCGATAATCAGTATGCGCAATACCCAGGCTGTCTTGAAATACAGGAGACAAAAAAAGAAGTAAGGAATTCCCTTCTTCGTGGAGAAAGCCCGACAAACGTGGTCGTCAGATGATTACGAAGCTCAAGGATATGATGATCAGTCGCCTCGAAGTATTCAGGAACCGCAACAAGGGCAAGCTACCGGATCGAGTGCTCGTATATCGCGATGGTGTTTCAGAGGTATAACCTCAGCCCTATTCTTTTCGTCATTTCATAATGTTTGCAGGGCCAATTCAATATCGTCCTAGGGGAGGAATATCCTGAAATCCTTCAGGCTTTCCGCAAATATGACAAGCCCAAGCAACCATACCGGCCCAAGCTTACTATCGTGATCTGTGGCAAGCGTCATCACACGCGTTTCTACCCCACGGAGGAGAGCACTGCTGCCGGCGATGGAAACCCACGTCCTGGAACCGTTGTCGATCGTGGTGTGACGGCAGTGTATCACTTTGATTTCTTCTTACAAGGTGAGTGTATTCCTCGCCATGTACACCCTTGACTTATCCCCCGTGAAGCGCACGGTGGTTTGCAAGGTACAACGCGACCCACTCACTACTACGTCGTTCACGATGAGAACGGGTTTAAAGCCGACCAAATTCAAGAACTGACCCATGCTCTGAGCTATATGTTTTCTCGTGCGACCAAGGGTGTGAGTTTGGTTTCCCCGGCGTATTACGCTGATATCGCCTGCGAGCGTGGTCGTTGCTACCTGCGCAAGTTGCTGCACGGCATCACCGGGGATGGGACGACTACCAGCGGCAGTGCTTCTGAGGAGGACGTTATGAAGGAAGCTGTGAACCTCTGGCGCAATGGCGTGCATAACGATATCAAGAATACGATGTTCTATCTCTAGCTAACCTCTGAAATCATCTCGTCTAATCTGTATAGCAGGTATCTTCTATCTTGACTTCGGTGCTTACAGGTGTTTGGTTATCTTGTACCAGATTTATGCCTACCTTCTTGTATTACGACTCTCTTGGCCACTCATGTAACCTAACCGCAATTTTCTCTCTGCTTCAAATTCATACGTGTGCTTCCGTGTGATCGTGTTGCGTGACTAGAACTCTTCTACCCGTACTCATGATTTAACAAAACCCTAGCCCGTACCGTGCCGTCTTCCAGTAAAATGTAACTATCAATTCCATCGCTAGGAAGAGAAGAACGAAAGACGAAAGAGCGGACTCCTCTGCCCCAACCCTCCCCGCTGTAACCACCATACCTATACGAGGTGCGGTCAAAGGCATGCTACCCACATAACAAGATGCTCACCCAGAATGCTTGCTAAAACAAAAGATGACATCGTAAGTTGGCTCTCGCGCACACCATTCATCTCCGTGGTCTGCGGAGATCCAACGATCAGAGTCCAGCCTGCCCACACCTGTCTCGAGGCAAACTCACCGTGACCGGATACTACCGCTCGTAGATTTTTGACATGCGTATTGAGTGCGTCCCAGAATGGCCGATCGCTGCCTGCAGATGCAGGATTGTTGGTTGCCTGAGTGGAGCCTCGCCCTAGCCCGTCCGCTTGCAGCCAGTCGTCGAAGTTTAGTCCGCAACGCCTGGGGCTCTCTGCATGACAATTGACTTACCATTGAGACCAGGGTTAACAGTGCTATTTAAAGTTTCCTGCACGGCTTGGATTGTATGACTATCACCACTCACTTTACGAACCATCTGCATCGTGAGTAATGCACTTACGGGGGTATATGAACGAATGCAAGTGCACTCCTTGACTCGGGAGGTCCCCAAGCAACATTCATGGCTTCAGTTTCGTCAGCAATCCAAGCAGCCACGGATTCGTCCACCCAATCTGGCATTGAAGTGCCGTTCGTGTAAACACCCCCTGTGACATCAATGTTAGAATCGCGGAGCCACAATTTATGAATACCCCCGAGTTGTACCTCGCGAGTCAAAAAACCACAGAATCAGAGCAGGCGATAGATCTACAGCAACGATGAATTTCTAGTGGTTCGAAATGAAGACGATAAGTGGGCTTACCCGTCTCTTTTTCATAGATGGGTACCCAATAGTTACCAGGTCCGCCAACCCCGCCAACGCCGGGTGGTGAACGGCGGGTATAACTGAAGGGGGTTATGGACGTTTCTCGTTCTATTTCTTCTATGTGGGTAACGTTAACCTGATTATCATGGTTCTTTGGATCGAACTATTGAGCAGTGAGATATGGATAGCTTTGAACAAGACCTACTCCGTACGTTGAGGAGAAAGGAACTTTGGCCTCGTCCAGAGATTGCACGATGGTGTCGATGAGGCTAGTGGAGTTCTCTCGGAACGTGTCTGGTGAAGCCGACTATGTGATCTGTCTCGAGAGCCATGCACGTATGGGGCTACATACTTTCCCCCGTAATGAGGTCTCCATTGATGACCCTGCAATGGGTGTATCAGTTTACGTGCCACTCCTCAAAGACGCCAGATCATTACACATAATCAGGTCGCTCCATCGCTAGCATGGTTCTCATCAATCGACTCGTATTGATATCTTGTTCTGGGCCCCATGAATCCCAAGGGTTTTCGCCGTAATGAATGTCCGCAAAGACAGTAAGTTTGAATGTCCCATCTTTCCCAAACACAACACGAGGTTTATCAGGGTAGGGGTTAGGTATCCCATTGGTTATGGAGAACCTGTCCACTGATTGTGCGGTGAGGCGGGCGAGCGTGGGAGGCTTATCGACGATGGTAATTGAAGCTGCAGTGGGCAGTGCCCGCACCATTAGGAGCTTGGATGTCACGAGTAGCAGGGTGTAAGGGTACCACCACATGGGTTCCAGGAGGCTACTCGAGGTGCACGGGCTATGTAGCAGCACCCAATTCTTATGCGCGTTTCAAGGTATCTTGAAGTTGCCGCAGCAAGAGTACTGAGCCCGACTGGTTCAGGAGTGATTACATACATGACAGATATGGAATGCTCCTGGACAAAATAGTACCGACTTTCAACTTATCAGGCTATACACATCGTCCGACCGCACATGCGAGGGTTTCATTCACAGGTAAACCAAAATAGCGGTAGGTAGCACGAGGTCACAGTGGATACCACCCTGTGACTGGGCCAGACCGCTGCACAAGGCACAATAGTCCCACCGATTCCCCAAATCTCGGAGATCTCAGAACACGTATCCTTTCATTTCCGCTTGTTATCGGTCTGTGTGCAGCATAAACGTGGTGATAGAGCAAAGTGCAACGAGGATGCAGCATTGAATATGTCCATCATTCGACTGTTATTTAAATACCTTGTACAGCAAGTAGCCATTGGTGTATAAAAGCAACGAGGTTCAATGCGGCATGTAAACCGTGTCTCTACTTCTTTCTCTTTGACATCCATCTCTAAACACTTGCATTCTGCCATCGTCATGGGTGGCAGCGGAGGTACCAGTGGCACAGTAGGTGACCTTGTCCCTGCCATGGCCCTTTCAACCTTGAGGAACTATGCCGA
Organism: Pisolithus thermaeus; assembly: GCA_024663475.1. Classification (NCBI taxonomy): domain Eukaryota; kingdom Fungi; phylum Basidiomycota; class Agaricomycetes; order Boletales; family Pisolithaceae; genus Pisolithus; species Pisolithus thermaeus. Next base: position 203,810 of record JANFAF010000040.1, read on the forward strand.
GGAATCCCTGCTGCCCACTTCAGATTCGGCGGGTCCACATGTACATAGCTGACAGTGATGGTTAGCCCAATTGGAATGGCTGTGCGCAATTCCGGAAAGCCATTCTTATTGGGCTAACCAATACTCTCAGTTACGGTTACGAATCACGCCCAACGATGATCGATGATTGCTCAACACGACGGAGGTGTTAAGTTTGGTTTCCTCGATACGTCATGCTGATCAAGTTTTCCGGCACATGAGTTCAATGTTACTGGTGTAGTTGAGGAGGGAATTGCCACCCTATGGTAGTGAACCGGAAGCGAACATTTAGCCTGAGGGAAGCAGAGGGCCTAGGGCACGGACGTGTGCATGTAACAGCTCGTTACGCCCTTAACCTTACTATACAGTCTCTTTTGTAAGCTTGATACTTCGCTTGCAAGGGCTACCGTGATTTGTAGTTTGAAGTATCTTGCTAGAACGAAGTCTTAAGCCCCCCTCCACCACACAAGTGTAGCGTCTAAAATGACCGGCGGGAGCGGAAGACTACAAGGGAACCTCGGTTCTGCCTGCAGGGCATTCGCGCACCAGTGGAGGAGGGTGGGCCATCAGGGACCCTTATCAGCAGATACTATGTAGAATAGTCCGGCATAGCGCTAGTTGCCCTCACGCACTTGAATGCAGAATAAATAGATAAAAGAAGAAGAAAAAAAGCTCGATACTTCGATATTGGTTCACACACAAGTCATTCACAGGTTGCATGACCTTCGCAAGCTGAATGCCTTGTCAACCTCTTCAGAATTCTCATTCCAGCACTAGAATCCTGACTCAAGGTGTAATTTACACTTACATTTTCGGCTGGGCGATTGGATTGACCTGTCACTACACACCTCACTCACATCCTTTTCATCTTTATCAACCCCTTCATCATATTGAAGCTGTTGCCGTCGGGCTGTAGATCAATGTACTGACTGCTTCCAGATGTGCTGCTCAGGGGGACCATCTGCAAGAGTCCATAATCCATGGTGATGCTCTCGATGTGCGTGATCATGTGCAGCATGGTCATGGTCAGTGTGATGATTTGATTTCTGCATTTTTTGAGTAAGCAATAGTGTTTAGTAAACCTGGCAAATAAAAACACAATGTACAAATGTACCCATTTTGAAGTGTAGCAATTGAGGCAGGGTTCAAAACCCCATTCCTCTTCTTCAAGGGTAACTTGTGCCAAAAACAGGCATGACCCCTAACAGGTGTGGGGCAATGAATGCTCCATGCAATACATTCTGTTGGATGCATGGACTTTTGGGACCTGTTCCCACCTTCAGATTACTTCAGACAACTTTGGAATTGCACTTTACCATAGATTAGGTGTCCTGGATTCTTTCTATAGCCTTCCACATTTACTGCATTACATAATCATGGTTGTAGAAATTTTCCACACTGATTCCTTTCACCTCAGTGACTTCCATTTGTCCTGAGACTCATAGCTGCATTAGGTTATGAGCCCCAGCTTTGCACCTTAATACTGGAAGAAAAATTGATCCACACACCTCATTGTATCACTGCACATTCCCACTATGGCAAGAGATGGCTACTCCCTGCAGGTACCTACCTTAAATGCAGATGGTAGCAACTGGCTATACTATAAGGCTCAAGTTGAATGGGCCATTGGCTTGAAAGGACTAACAGGCCACCTAACTGGTCTGGAAGCCAAGCCTGAGGATCTGGCACACAGAAAGGACCCCTCTTGGAAGCCAATGACTACCAAGCAAAAACTTATCAGTGAATACCCAGAAAAGCTAAAACAGTGGATGAAAGATGATGGCTACATAAAACAAGTGATTGCAGCATCTCTCCTGGAATCCCTCTTCTTCTGAGTCCAGAAAGAAGAGACAGGAAAAAGTGTCTGGGATGTCCTCACCAACCTCTTCCAAAACTGCTCTTGAGTTGTTGCAATTGACCTGCAAAGAAAACTCCAAGAATCCCACTGCACTGAAAAGGGTGATGTCTGAGCCTATTTTGACAAGCTGCAGAACCTCCAAGAGCAGCTAGCTGCCCTTGGTCAATCCATCAGTGATGATGACTTCACAGCTATCATCCTCAGTTCCCTGCCAACTTCTTATGACTCCAATATAGCCACCATGACATCCTCTGCCCTTGTCATGCAAAAGGACTTGTCACCCAACTTCATCACTAAAATGATTTCTGATGAATATGACTGGTGACAGACATGATCCAAAAGAGGCAAAAATGGCAATTCCAATGATGTGGCATACTCAGCTAAGGACTCAAAGAGCTCTGCTTGCAAGAACTGCAGCAAAAAGGGACATACAAAGGATCAGTGCTGGAAGGAGGGAGGTGGAAAAGCTGGGCAGGTGCCCAAATGGTTTAAAGGGAAAGGTTCAGGCAAGAAAAAGGAAAAGCCTTCAGAAAAGGCAGCTGCAGCCACCACTGCTGCATCCACAAACACAGCCACACAGCCAAGTGCTGATGTGGAACCTGACAGTGTCTGGCTAGCAAGTTCTGCTGATGATGACTGGCTCACCAAAGTGGCAGAAGATGACATTCCAAGCCCTTCCAAAATGACCTTGGAAGCTGAAGCCAACATACTGAACCCTTCTGAACCTGCCTCAGATGCAGAAAGCAGCTCCCAGAAACCCTTGGAACAAGCCTTGGAAGCCAAAAACAGAATCCAGAACCCCTCAGTGCCACCCTCAGATGTCAGAAAAGACATTCTGAATCCCTTGGAATCAACCTGAAATGCTGGAAATGAGGTTCTGCACCTTCTGGATGTCGTGCCGCTGTTGCCTTTTTGCCTTATATGTCGCCCACCGCCCACTCGTGTTCTCGTGCCCGCCCTGTCATTCCCCCTTCCCGCGCTTTGACAGCGTTTTGCATACTGACCTCTGCCCCTGTGGGCAAGTCTGTGGACGTTACTATACGACTGCGACAGTACGCTTATGTCACCCTTTCCTTTTGTGTTTTACCTTTGTTCCGTTTACCTTCGTGAAGTGAGATCCCAATCGGGATCGTCGTCTTCTTTACCTTACCACTTTTATTTCTCTTGCATGTGACCTTACACGTCGCATCGCGCCGTACGGATGTAAGATGGATTCCATCCTTCATACACATCTAGTCATCATGACTCGATGTGTCTATGACATCCAAGACTCTGTGTTTATGCGCCCTGTCCAACAAACTTTCCTTCTCTTTACCATGTATAGCAGTGTTGTACTTACATGAGCTGGCTGGCTGAGCGGTATAAATACCACCTCAGATCCAGTCGTGTTCCCTTGTACTTTACTCTACCTACCATCCTCCTGGTAAAGGTTGAGAATCTCATCTCTGTAAATCTCCTCTACCGCTGTTCGATTGTTCGATCCCTTGGTGAAGACTCTGGTTGTACCTCTCGGTACATAATCCCAATCTTCGCATACAAGTCTTCGACCTTTGACTGCCACGGTTGGAAAGGGTGTCCCTGACGACGTCTTGCTTCGATTAACTTCGCATCAAGACTTGTTATACTTGCAAGAGGCCCGCTGCTTTTAGCCCGCCTATCGCCGCCCTCAGGTTCGGGTTAGCCGCAAGGCGATCCATAAGTGCACGTCGACCCACGACCTGGAACATTGCATTATCAGTCGTCGCCGTGCGACAAAAGAGTAAAGTACCCCTCTTCGCTCCCTGTCTGACCCTTGTGCCCGGGTAGCTATTCGCTTGTAGTACCAGCGGGTGGCACAAGTGCAAGTCGACATACCTGAAGAGTACTCAATTATCTCGTTCCATATCAGCGAAACGAGATACAGCTCTCCTCGTGGTTGTAGCTGAAAATCCACTGCTCCTGATATTGTTCCACAATGAGAAACCCCCAATCACAAATATCATCATTCCCCTATTGCAAGCGTCAGCCACTTAGAAGTATAAGTCCTAATAGCTGAGGAGTAACTTGCATTGCGGACAGATCTGCCATCTGTGCCTAGAGACGAAGTGAATTCCAGTGAAGGCCTCTCAGTGGTAGCTCTCGATAAGCAAGACCTGTAATCAGTCGGGATAACTTCAAGATCAAGAGCCCCCAAGTTAAAAAGCGAATCTTAACTCGAAGGCTTCGCAAACCCTGAGTTTCGAAGATTCGTGGCTTGTATTAAAGAAGCCCGGAAGTAATCTGCAACCGTGTCTTCCAAAGTGGGATCAAGTAAATTCCGTCCTTGCGGACAACCCCCTAAAGTTCCCCCGCATTCGTCAAACACCACCGCAGCCCCAGAAAAACTTGAGTGTACATCCTCTGCTCAACGTTTCCAACCATATCCGGTAACGAGTCCCACTAAATCAGAAGGAGGAGAGGGTACCCAGGCCCAGACCTCGCAAGAAGCAGTTGCACCAGTCCCAGCTCAATTCACCCAAATCCGAGAACCAGAACTGCTGGTTGGAAGAAGGATCGACGAAGAAGAAACACACACAGCACCAGAAACTACTATGTCGACCTCTACAAACCTAGAACTCGGAATGGCAGGAATTGGAGAACAAGAACAAATCGCCGCCCTAGCCGAACAGCTACAACAGTTCGCAAGGACTACTGACCCCTTCGCAGGACGATCCGTTGGAAATGTAAAAGAATTGGTTCAGTGGTATGAAAGCCTAACCGGTCACGCTGGTCTGGCCTTCCCCGCTTATACCATCCCCAAAACGACGATTGCAGAAGAAAAACAACCCGAAGGAAGAGGAGTCGATCGAAAGGAGTTAGGCCTTGGAAAGCCACTCCCGTTCGATGGAACTAGTGGCAAGTTTGAAGCTTGGATTGCCTCCATAAACAATTATCTGAATCTCAATCGCCATGTCTACGACACCGATGAGCGAAAGATCGGCTTCGCCCTATCTTTCATGAGTCAAGGATCCGCTGTCCACTTCGCCGAAAACTATCTCAAAGAACATACCACCGTTGCTGGCGAAGTCTACCTCTACGACAGCTGGACTACCTTCCTCATCAAGCTACGTAAAATATTCAAGGTTGGAGACACTGAGGCACTCGCATTCCTCAAAATGGCCAAGATCAAACAAGGAGACATGCCCCTTGCTAAATATATCGGCGAGTTCCTAGACTTAATCACTCGAGCTTCCATCTCTCATGATGATCGACAAGCCGGAGTCTATTTCGGGAAGGGTCTTAACAATAAAACCACCGAATGGATCCTCCGGTCTGGCAAGATCCCTCAAACAGTCCAAGAATGGATTGACGCCGCTGTTGACGCACAAACCGCCAAAGCAAGCCTTGGCATTTACAACGAGTGTTTAACAAAGGATGACAAAGAAGTTCTGCATATGTACCAAAACGAAGGTACCTTGCATGGAAGACATTATCAAACACGTGACCCATACACAATGGATGTTGATCGGCAAAAGAAGCCCGTATATTGACCTCCCCAGAAAAGGAAAACCGATCCACATCGGTTCCGAGAAGTACGTATGGAGAATGGTGGAGAATGCTTCCAGTGCAGAAAGAAGGGACATTACAAAAAAGACTGCAAAATAACAGACGGACAAAAAATCGTCCGTGAAATCAAATCTGCTTACACTGCCGAGGAGTTCGAGAAGCTCAAAGAGGCGATAAATGGGAAGCAGGATTTTTAAAGAACTCTCCTGGTATTACCCTGACCAAGGAGAGTAGATGTACGTTCCGTTCGTTCAGTGCCCCAGAGTTAATGTCTGTAGTCCATGTCAATGAATTCCCCTCTGTGAGGGCGATCACCGGGACTCTCTTTTTGACGGAATGGAACAATGGGGAAATAAGGGCCGTTATCGACAGCGGCACCGAATGTAATGCTATCAGTCGAGAGATGGTTGCAAGATACCGTCTAGAGACTAAGAAGATCGAGCAACTGTGGTCCCTGCGAAGCTTCGAAGGATCTTCTGAGCAAGTTATTGACTCCGTCGCTACGTTTACCGGACGGGTCCATGGAAGACACTTCAAGATTTCCGCGTACGTTATGACACTCAAAAATGAAAGCATGCTCCTAGGCATGCCTTGGCTCCAACAAGCCCAGCCAGTAATCAATTGGATAGCCAGGAAAATAGTAGGGTGGGGAACTCCAGAAGTCGCAACTCTCTCAATAAATCGTACCTCGATTTCGACTCAACTGGAAGCTCAAATCAAACACGAAGAGGTTGTTCTCCCAAAAGAATATAATCCCTATCGAGAAGTTTTCTTGGAAAACTGCCCATTACCCCCACATCGACCCGGCTATGACCACATGATTAAACTCGACCCTTCAAAAGACTTAAAGACGTTCAAGCCTGCCAAAATCTATCCCTTGTCTCGTGACGAGACACAGTTACTCGACGAGTTCCTCGAAGAGAACCTGCAAACGGGAAAGATCGAGAAAGTCCAAAACGCAGATGTCTTGCATGTTCCGCCGGCCCCAGTCTTTTTTGTCGGAAAGAAGGATGGCAAAAAGAGGCTCATCCAAGATTATCGACAGCTCAACTCGTTCACAGTTCCTGATCGATACCCATTGCCACTCATCAAGCCAATCTTAGACGAATTGGTAGAGTCCAAGTTCTTCGCCAAGTTTGATGTCCGCTGGGGCTTCACAAATATTCGAGTCGAAAAAGAAGAGGACGTGTTGCTTGGATCGTTCGTAACACCCCAAGGCGTTTTCAAACCCACCGTTATGTTCTTCGGTCAAAACAATGTGCCACCTACATTCCAACGATATATGGATGGCAAATTTGGTCGGTTACGGACCGACAAGAAGGGTGTCATATACCTAGATGACGTGACCATCCATGCCAAAATGCGCGAAGACCTGAAGAAGAACATCAAAGAATTTTTGGAGATAGCAAAAAAGGAAAACCTACGTCTCAAGCTGTCAAAATGTGTCTTCGAAGCCGAAGAAATCGAATTCCTAGGATATACCATCTGTCATGGACAGTATGAGACAGCACCCATCAAGGTGGAGGCCATAAGGAACTGGAAGACCCCAGCAAATATCCACGATGTCTGACAATTCCTTGGGTTCTGCAACTTCTACCGACAGTTCATCCCTTCGTTTGCGATGATCTCCAAACCCCTACACGAGTTGATGAAGAAAGACTTCCCGTGGAAGTGGGGACCGGCACAGGAAGAAGCTTTCCAGAAGCTGAAAACGTATATGTGCCAAGCCCTGGTACTTCGTCTCCCCGATTTCGACAAACCGTTCGAGGTGTACACAGACGCCTCCAAGCTTGGCACTGGCGCAGTATTGTGTCAGAAATTCGACGACGAGCTACATCCGATTGCCTACCTGTCCCAGTCGCTCCAAGGAGCAGAACAAAATTACCAAGTATACAATCTGGAAATGTTAGCTGTCGTTCGTGCCCTCAAGGCCTGGAAGCACTACCTGTTGTCATCTCCAGAAGACACAGTCATCCACACCGATCACGAAAACTTAACGTATTATCGGGAACCCCAAAACCTTACCGGTAGACAAGCCCGATGGCTTGCATACATCCAAGGTTTCCCGCTCAAGTTCAAACATAATCCTGGTCATCGGATGATTATCCCTGACACGCTGTTGCGAAATCCAGCTTTCACGCAGGCTACACCAGTGGAAACTACGGTACTTCCACCGTCGATTTGGCTCAAGGGGGGGGGTGAAACTGTCCAAGACATCCCCGCTCTGGTCGAGACGTCGTCAAAACCAACGATCGACCTCCATGAAAATAAGCCTTCAACTGTGAAAGTCCCACAAGTAAAAAGAACCTCCACCCCAAAACAGCCAAAAAAGCCAGGAATCTGCCGCGTCTCGCAAGAAGTGTTCGAGGAAATAAAGAGTTTGTCAAAAGAAGACACAAGTTACGTCATTATGAATGACGGATCACAAGAAGAAGTGATCGAAGACCCGACAACCAACATTAAAACCTGAAATGGAAGGATTTACGTCCCTCCAAAGGCTCGGAAGAAAGTAATGTCCAACTTTCATGATCATCCGTCTGCCGGCCACCCAGGCGTCAGAGCTATGTGCTCCACCATGAACAAACAATGCTTCTGGCCTGGCATGTGGAAGAACATCCGAGACTACGTGAAAGGCTGCCCAACATGTCAAGCATCGAAGGTTGTCCGACGAGATCACCCTCCGCCGCTACAACCAATCGAGTCGAACACACCACTCCCTTTCAAACAAGTCTCTATGGACTTCATTACCGATCTTCCCCAGTCTGACAAACACGACTCTATCCTGACCATTGTCGATCATGGCCTCACGAAGGCTGTGAAGTTCCTACCGTGTAACAAAACGATAGATTCGGAAGGCCTGGCCGATCTTTGGTTATGACACGTCTACCCGCATTACGGCATCCCCGAGTCTATCATATCCGACTGAGGCCCACAGTTCGTTAGCGCGTTCACGCAAAACCTCTACAAGGCACTTCGCATCAAGCCCCGGTATTCGTCTGGATATCACCCGCAGACCAATGGAGAAGCCGAACGTGTCAATCAAGAAGTCGAGACCTATCTGCGAATGTACTGTGCAGAAAGGCCCAACGAATGGAGCAAATACCTCGCTCTTGCCGAGTTTGCTCACAACTCGAGGGTGCACTCCACCCATGGCCAGACCCCTTACTATTTGCTTTACGGATACGACCCCGATCCCTATCTGGCAGTTCACACATCAAAGGCCCCACAAGTCGAGGAACGGCTTGAAGCCCTAGCCCTCGCTAGAGATGCCGCCCTTATCGCGCATAAGAAAACCGTGGAGAAGATGGCCAGCTCCGGGCCAGACCCCGTAACGTATCAACCACCGATGAAAGGACAGCTTGTTTGGCTGGACGCGCGCGACCTAAAACGCAACCTACAGTCAACAAAGCTTGCTCTGAGACGCGTGGGACCGTTTAGGATCAAAGAAGTCCTCTCAGAAATCACCGTACGCCTAGATCTCCCCGATCATTGGCAGGTTCATCCGGTATTTCACACCTCAAGGATCTTCCCGTATCACGAAACCCCCGAATACGGTCCTACACTGCCACCCCCGCTTCCCGAATTGGTTGATGATGTCCCAGAATGGGAAGTCGAAACAATTCTCAATCACAAGGAAGTAAGGACGTGTCGCAGTACACGTACGCGTTATTTGGTCAAGTGGAGCGGATACGGACATGCAAGTAACACTTGGGAACCAGAGACCAACTTGATCAACGTGGAAGAAATACTTGAGGAGTATAAGAGAAGTCGTCGAAAACCTCCAGAGGTCCAGCAACCCACTCGCACTTCGTCGCATCGCAGAAAACCCATCTCTAAAAGCTAAATGTCCTACTCCGACGATGAACGTAATTCCGAGTCACGTGAATACCTCCTGGACTCATACATCTCCTACAACAACTCCGATTATGACTTCTCTCCCGCGTTTTCATCACCCGTCTCCCAAGTTTCTGCCCCACCTGTCGACTCCGTCACCGCTTCAATCCAATCCCTTTTCGACCCCAACATCGAGACACCACAGAACCCCCACTCCAGCGTCACAGTACACACCATCTCGAAGGGAAAGTGCAGAGCGCCTCCCAAAACTCCCAGAACATGCCCGTACCCAGAGCCGGTGTACAGACAAACATGCAACACGCCACCCCCTGAAGCAACTCCAGCCCCTCACGCCTCTACATCCCATGACCAGACAGGTCGAGACCCGTCAGCCACGTCCCAGATCCCCCATGCGCCTTCAAGGCAGTCTGCCCCCGCAGCCCTCCTCTGCAAACCGGAGGACTATGAAAGCTACATTCGGATCCTTGAAAAATTCGATGAATGGATCATCTATGGATGGGATGTCGGCGACAACTGTGACTATCTCAGGCTGCTGTCCCAGGTCTACGGAAGTATCGAACTTATGGTCCACCACGCCGCCAACGTCTTAAAGATGGGAGACATGGTTATCGATGAAGATTCGAAAGGCACTGCCTTTATGGAATCTGAAGGAATGAAGGTAGTCGAAGAAACCCAAAACCTGCTCATCTTGCTCGTCAACATCGTACACGTACACTTCGGACCCTCACTCGCCCGATCCTTTCGTTCGTTTTGCAACGTACTGCCCGAGCACATCCCACCTCCTCAAATCTCCTGTGACTCTACCAACGGAAGGACCAGTAAATCTGGTCCGGACACTACGGAAGGAGAGGGAGTTCCTGGATGGAACAATGTGTTGGCCCCTGGAGGTGATCAAGTTCAGGGAGACGCCAGAGGGCTTGATAACGGATGACCGGCAAAAGTTCCAGAACCCAAGGTACCATCTGTCCGAATGGCAATGCCTTCAATATCTTGCAGCGATAGGAAAGAGGAGAGCAGTGAACCGACTACAGAAAGGATCGTATCGGTCGAAGAAGAACTTGTTCTCCCGGGAGTTCGATGGCTTGCCATTGACCGCCGAAGAGAGGAAGAAGAGAACACCGGTAGAAAGTTCTTGCAGCTTGCCACCCAAGTACTTGGAGAAAGATGTGACGACCCGTGGACCGAAGAAGAGGAAAGAGTGGAGAAATGGAGAGAGTTCTTGCTTACGGTCTACGACACAAGGGGACATTGGAAGAACGATCTATTCAACACCACATACACCACCTGTGCGATCCCTTCCAAGCCTTTCCTCCCCGTCGAGCAGTCAGACCGGCTTCGCCTCGAGCTTGGAGGAAGAGTCCAGCTCGACTCCCTCCATCCATTCTACAAACATACATGCCTTGACTGCTGAAGACTTGGCCACTGGTCATGCCGCCATGGAAAAGGTTCTCGCTGGACTGACACTAATGGACGTCCTATTGGACCCTCCAAGACCAATACTGGAACTTGACGATCTTGAACAACTCATCTTCCGCGATCTTGGTAGTTGGTGAGGCCACCAACCCTCTTTTCAAGGGGGGGGGTGATGTCATGCTGCTGTTGCCTTTTTGCCTTATCTGTCGCCTGCCGCCCGCTCGTGTTCTTGCGCCTGCCCTGTCGTTCCCCCTTCCCGCGCTTTGACAGCGTTTCGCATACTGACCTCTGCCCCTGTGGGCAAGTCTGTGGACATTACTATACGACTGTGATGGTACGCTTATGTCACCCTTTCCTTTTGTGTTTTACCTTTGTTCCGTTTACCTTCGCGAAGCGAGATCCCAATTGGGATCGTCGTCTTCTTTACCTTACCACTTTTATTTCTCTCGCATGTGACCTTACACGTCGCGTCGCGCCGTACGGATGTAAGATGGATTCCATCCTTCATACACGTCTAGTCATCATGACTCGACACATCTATGACATCCGAGACTCTGTGTTTATGCGCCCTGTCCAACAAACTTTCCTTCTCTTTACCATGTATAGCAGTGTTGTACTTACATGAGCCGGCTGGCTGAGCAGTATAAATACCACCTCAGATCCAGTCGTGTTCCCTTGTACTTTACTCTACCTACCATCCTCCTGGTAAAGGTTGAGAATCTCATCTCTGTAAATCTCCTCTACCACTGTTCGATCGTTCGATCCCTTGGTGAAGACTCTGGTTGTACCTCTCGGTACATAATCCCAATCTTCGCATACAAGTCTTCGACCTTTGACTGCCATGGTTGGAAAGGGTGTCCCTGACGACGTCTTGCTTCGATTAACTTCGCGTCAAGACTTGTTATACTTGCAAGAGGCCCGCTGCTTTTAGCCCGCCTATTGCTGCCCTCAGGTTCGGGTTAGCCGCAAGGTGATCCATAAGCGCACGTCGACCTGCGACCTGGAACATCACATTATCAGTCGTCGCCGCACGACACTGGAAGTGATTCTGGATGACAAAGATGCCTATACAGAAACATTTGACCATGTACTACTGGCAGGGGAATCACCACACCTGAATGAGGAGACTATACTATTTGACTCTGGTGCATCCCACCACATGTCATCCTACTGGAACAAGTTCCTTGACTGCAAGCTGATAATCCCAAAGCCAATTCCTGCAGCTGACAGCCACACCTTCCATGCCATTGGAAAGGGAGATCTAATGATATTGATCCTGAATGGCACAATCTGATGCAATATCTGCCTCAAGGATGTTCTCTATGTGCCAAAAATGGGCATCACACTCATTTCCATCAGCAAGCTTGATGCTGCTGGCTATGCAGCATTATTCTAAGACAAGAAATGCCAAATATTTGATTCCTGCAAGAAGAAACTCAGTGAAATTCCAATGAACAATAGCCTATACTGCCTCAAGTGCCCCCACCAGATCTATGCTGGCCTAGCTAAATCCACTGAGCCACTGACAATGGCTGAAATTCATGTGTGGCTGGGCCACATTGCACCCAAGGAAATCCAGCACATGCTGAAGGACAGTAACATCACCAGAATCACTCTACATGAAGCCCACTCCACTATGGGGGCATGCAACTCTTGTGAATATGCCAAGGTGACCTGCAAGCCCATTGGAAAAGAGTGAGACCCTCCAAGGGGAACACCTCAGTGGTGAAATCCATACTGACCTATGGAGACCATCTCCAGTCCAAACCCTTGGTCACAGCCAACACTACATGTCATTTACCAATGACCACACCTGCTATACCACCCTCTACCTCCAGAAAACCAAATCCAAGACATTTATGTCTTACAAGGCTTATGAAGCTTGGCTTTCCATGCAATTCAGCACCAAGATCAAGCACTTATGCCTGGACCATGGGGGTGAGTACCTAAGTGCAGAATTCACCAAGCACTTAAAATCCACAGGTACTGAACACTGGGTAACTGTCCATGACACCCCTGAACACAATGGAGTTGCCAAGTGGTTCAACCACACACTCATTGAGCAGGTGTGGGCTCTTATTCATGCCAGTGGTCTACCCAAGAACCTTTGGGGAGAGGCTATTATGCATGCCACTTGGTTCAAGAACTGTTCTTCCACATGACACCTAGGAACAGAAACTCCATATGAGATGCTGTACCACAAGCCACCAAACCTTGCCAAAATCCCTGTCTGGGGATGCCATGTCAAAGTCCATGACAATTCTGGCTCCAAACTCAATATGTGAGCCCATGATGGATACTGGGTAGGATTTGACCCAGAAAGCAATGGCCATTGGATCTACTGGCCCAACACCTGCAGCATTGGAATTGAGCAGAGTGTCACCTTTGAGCATCAGGAAGTGACAATACCCCCCAGTGTGTTGCTTGAGGGGGAGAATGAGGCTACAAACACCAGCAGAACCCTGCACTGAGAGGGAGCACAGCCACAGTCTTCCAGAACCTCAGAATGCAGTCTGTCAGTTGTCAAGTGACCTGTGGAACCCTCTGGATCAAGCTTTGACCTGCTTGGCAGCAACTTTGAGACAGTGCCACCTCAACCTCATTGTTCTAACTGCCAGCACTTCAAATCAGACTACATGAGATGCCTCCAGGAAGGAGAAGGTACACATGATGGTTGGATCACTCTTGACTATATGAAACAACTTCAAGGGAACAATAGCCACACCAACAGCCCCAATTCCCAAGACAATGTGACTTTTGCCTTTGAAGAAGAATTAGCTGAGGATGGTGATGACAGTGACCTTGTCTATGCAATGGTAGCCAGAACTTCTGAAGCTGAAGGTCTCAACCCATCTATGGTGTACAAAGCTAGATCCCACTCAGACTGGCCCAAATGGCATGATGCCATAGCCACAGAACTAAAAAGCCTAAGTGATGCACATACCTGGGATGTAGCAGAGTGCCCAAAAGGAGCCAAAATCATTGGATGCAAATGGGTCTTCACAATCAAGTGAACTGCAACTGGAGAAGTTGAGAAGTATAAAGCCTGCTGAAGAGAAACAATAGGAATACCACAGGGATAGCTTCTGAAGGCTTGTTAGACCCTATAGGGAATCCTGCTGAAGAGAAGAACTGGTAGAGAAATGAAACAGAAAAGAAAACTGAATAATTAGCTGGCAAACTGAACCTGAAAGACTGCTGCACCACCACCTTAGGACTTCCCTAAGGCCACTCAGACCTCACTCTCAAGGGCTGTAGCAGTAAGAAGCTGCCACAGACTGGTCTCACCAGTCTGTGATCCCCAGCCTCTATAGTGGTTGCTTCCTCTGTAACTAGTACACTTCAAAGTAAAGTCCAAACCATGCTTACTAATCATCCTCTCACCTTGCCACTAAGTCCCCATCCCAATTACAAAACAGGGATCAAGCCCCTTAGAAAAATAAAATAAAATCCTCAACACCTCTATCCTCTCATTACCATCTAATCCCTTACTAGGGAGCACCCACTCCCTACACTGCCTTGTCACAAAGGGCTATTCCCAAGTCTGGGGAGTCAACTATGATGAAACATATGCCCCAGTCACAAGACTCACATCACTCCAAACCATACTCACTATTGCTGCCTGCAACAACTGGGATATTGACATATTTGATTTCCACTCAGCATTCCTAAATGGAAGACTAGGAGATGGTGAAGACATTTACATGGAGCTCCCAGAAGCCTTTCCAGCACCTCGGAATCTTTCCCAACCAGTTGCCAAGCTCAATGCCATGCTATATGGCTCCAAGCAAGGTGCACTCAAGTGGTACCAAGAGTTAAGTGCCACCCTTGGAGATTTAGGACTTCAGCACACACATGCCAACTAGGGAGTCTTCCATGGGTGCATTGGAAAGGATATCATTATCCTAGCTAGCCATGTTGATGACTGCACCATCACCTGCAGTTCCCCTGACCTCATATGTTCCCTCAAAGTGGAAATTGGCACCTGGTACAAAATTACTGACCTTGGGCCCATAGGCTGGCTTCTTGGCATGAAGGTGACATGTAACCAAGAGTTTTGAATGATCTCCCTATCCCAGGAATTGTACATTAATGCCATCCTCACTAAGTACAACCTTGCCAACACCAAGCCATCTGTGATTTCAATGGACCCTAGCCTAAAACTAACACAAGCAAATGTTCTGCAACCTGCTGAGGAAGCCACATGCATGAAAAATGTTCCATACCATGCAGCAGTTGGCTTGCTAATGCATCTTGCAGTCAGAAATTGCCCTGACATTGCATTTGCTGTCTCAACTGTTGCACAGTTCAACAATGCTCCAACTCTGACACACTGGGAAGCTGTTAAATGAATCTACAACTACCTAGTTGGCACAAAGTCCCTTGTGCTGACATTTGGTGGAATTGAAAAGGGCCTTGAAGGCTATACCAACACAGATGGGGCTACACAGGAACACTGCCACACTATTAGTGGCTATGCATATCTACTAGATGGTGGAGCCATCAGCTGGGCATCCCACAAACAGGAACTAATCACCCTGACCACTGCAGAAGCAGAGTATGTTGTGGCAATGCATGCTGCCAAGGAAGGCCTCTGGCTATGCTGGCTCATCATGGAAATATTCTGCCCACTCAAACATCCAATCCCACTATATTCTGACAACCAAGCTGCCATTGCACTCACCAAAGATGGCAGTTATCACTCCCACACCAAGCATATTGATATCTGATACCACTTCATCTGCTTTGCTGTTGAAAATGGTTCCTTCCACCTTATTTACTGTCCTACTGAAGAAATGGTTGCTGACACCCTGACAAAGGCTTTACCAAGTATCAAAGCCCACTATCACTTGGACTCTGTTCCAAGTGAGGGGAAGTGTTGGATGCATGGACTTTCAGCACCTGTTCCCACCTTTGGATTACTTTGGACAACTTTGGAACCACACTTTACCATAGATTAGGTGTCCTGGGTTCTTTCTATAGCCTTCCACATTTACCACATTACATAATCATGGTGTAGAAATTTTCCACACTCATTCCTTTCACCTCAGTGACTTCCATTTGTCCTGAGACTCATAGCTGCATTACATTCTCCATCTTGGCCAACAGTTTTGCTGGGGAATTGTAGTTGGTCAGCAAATAGACATGCAGTAGAAACCATAACAACCTTGGGTGGTGAATGGTTTCAGTGCTCAAAGTATTTCTAAGGAAGCAGGTTAGCAGAGAAAACAGAAAGGGAATCTTACTGACCCAAGTTTTGAAGATCACAATAGGATCTGCTCTTCCATGTGACATCAAGCATAGCAGCCACTCAGGCTGAGCCCAGATCAACATTACTGCTCTGTCATTAGAGATGTATGTAACTGGCATCCATGACTCCATTCAAGAGTTTCACAATGGTCTCAAGGAGGTACATGCAGGCTATGACACCACAGTTTTTGAAAGCATCTGGGCCAAGAAGACTGAGAATATATTGATTCACTTCTTCATCATGTGTTGCATGAGTGGCAAGGTTAAGGGTGTCAGGGAGAAATGAAAGAGGCATGATAGTCTGATGCTGATAACCAGCAGATGAGGTGGTCATCATTTATCTCTCAGAGAATAAGATAGTGCCACAGATCAGTTGAATGGAACAGAAGCCATGCTATGGACAGGTCAATACACCTTCCCAGTTTGTCAACATCTATGATTCAGAAAGAGTGGAATCCATGCTGATGGAGATGCTTTCCACTTCCATGCAGTACTCACACCAGGTCTAACTAACCACAAGGGTCTGCCAGGGTTTTCTAAATCCTTTTCACAGACACTCCAGTCTCACCCTGCGTCATCATCATTGTCGGTGGTAGCACAGCAAGTAGCACCTGTAGCAGCATCTGCAAAAAAGGAAATCCACTGTAGTACATAGCCAGATTACATAGTCAATAATATACTACATCATAAACTGTTGTAACCATCACTCTGTTGTAGGCCACTCTTCTTGCAAGAGTGAAAAAGGGTGAAAAGAAGGGGGAAAGCTGTAGGTAAAACCTAGGCTTGTCCCAAGGGGTCAAGAGTTGGAAGGAAACAGGGAAGGGGAATCTAAGAGGTGATGGGATTTCTGTGGGGGTGAAGCTTGAGAGCTCTTTTGGAATTCAGAAGGCAGTAAAAATCAGCTAGGCAGGTGGCAAAGTTGTTGCTCAAGAACTCATACAGTGAGTGAAAAAATGTGTGCAATGTTTGGCTGTTTTGTACTAAGTCCAGTGTAGCGCCATGAGGCGTGGGAATCATGCTTAGCCTTGGTGAGGTGGGTGGTAGTACTCGCTCTTGGCTACAAAATGGTCCCAGGGTCATGTGATTTGGTGCAGTAGTCATTGAGATATGTCCATTATAAAACAGCTACACCATTGCACACGTTTATTCACTTTTGGGCTGGAAGTAAAATCTGAGTCAAATGAAGAGATAATTGTGGTTGTTTGGTCCTACAAACAAAGATACACATATAAACATTGTGTCTGAGTTTGAACAAGTTCACACGCTTCTTTATTTCCAACCTTTACCACCATGAGATCCATCTCCTCCACCCAAAGGAATACTATCCTCACTATGCTTGATTCTGGTCATTCTCCTTCCTCTATTGCCTCCAGTACTGGCCTACATCACTCTACCATCTCTAGACTTTGTTCCAAGGAGCGTTCCAGCCTGCAGAAGTCCACTGGAGGTCGTCCATCCAAGCTTTCCCCTGCTAATGTCCACCATGCCATCCACCTCATCTCAACTCAGAAGGCAGACAATGCTGTGCAGGTGACCAAAACTCTCACCAATGTCATCAACCAGCCCCTCCACCCAAATACTGTTCACCAGCACCTGAAGAAGACTGGTATGAAGGCTGTGGTAAAGCGAAAATGACCTATCCTCTCTGCCAAGCATCGCAAGGCAAGGTTGGACTTTGCCTATGCCCATAAAGATTGGACTTTGGAGGACTGGAAGAGGGTGGTATGGTCTGATGAGACTAAAATTAATTGCCTGGGGTCAGATGGGTGCAAGTGGGCATGGAAAAAGCCAGGGGAGAAGCTGAATGATAGGCTAGTAGAGGGGACACTGAAGTTTGGAGGAGGGTCTCTCATGATGTGGGGCTGTATGACCTGGGAGGGTGTTGGGTATGGCACCAAGATTGATGGTAGGATGGACGGAGACCTCTACCTCCAAATTTTGAAGGATGAACTACAAGATTCCCTTGAGTATTATGGTCTCCATCCTCCTGACATCATCTTCCAGCAGGACAATGACCCCAAGCACACCTGCAAACAGGTCAAGGAGTGGCTAGAGGAGCAGGATTTTAGGACTATGGTATGGCCTGCACAGTCCCCTGACCTCAACCCCATAGAACATGCCTGGGGTTACCTCAAGAGGAGGCTTGCAGAGTATGAGCATCCTCCCAAGGGAATACTGGAGTTGTGGGAGAGGACTCAGGTGGAGTGGAACAATATACCAGCTGAAGAGTGTCAGAAGTTGATTGAAAGCATGCCTAGGAGGGTGGAGGCAGTGATTAAAGCAAAAGGAGGCTATACCAAGTACTGATATTCCCCAAATACCCCTCACTTTTCAAAAGTGAATAAACATGTGCAATGGTGTAGCTGTTTTATAATGGACATATCTCAATGACTACTGCACCAAATCACGTGACCCTGGGACCATTTTGTAGCCAAGAGCGAGTACTACCACCCACCTCACCAAGGCTAAGCAGGATTCCCACGCCTCATGGCGCTACACCGGACTTAGTACAAAACAGCCAAACATTGCACATGTTTTTTCACTCACTGTACTTCAGACTTTTGTATTGTAAGGACAGTGGCTTCTAAGGTAGAAATCAGAATATTTTGGCTCTGTCATATGTCAAAGGTTATAAAAGAAAGACATAAAGGCTGATGCAAGGATAGTCACATGCATGGCTGTGACATAAATGGAGGAAAACAGCCAAAGGCAAAAAGACAAAAGTAAGTAAAGGAGAAATGGTATAATGACATGTCTGGGTGGTGGAGGCACACACTGGAAGCTGGCAGTGACTTCATTGGCCAGTCTGGGGTGTGAAATAAAAGGGGGGAACAGCAGTGCTTGTAGAGAAGACATAGGCACCAAGGGAGACAGGATGACACTTGACAGATCAGTGTGGATCACCAACAGTGTTCAACAGGACTTGCAAAGGTAGAGGCTGGCACCAGGGGACTGGCTTAACTCAGCTGGCAATGTTGCTGGTGGCAATAGGGACAATGGTGGGCATGTGACAAACAAGGAAGCATGTCATTAGCATAGGCAGCAGTGATATACAATTTGCCCAAGGCTGTGCCTTGACCATAAGAGACACATGATCAAGTGACTGATGAGGGTGAGGAATGCTGCTGTGGGTGCTTTGCAGCCTCAGGGAGTGTGGACTCCCTACACTGTGATCTACTACCATATACTACATTGTCTACAGAGTGCTGTGGGTTTTTATAACAAGCTACCATAGTTTACTGAGATATGGATAGTAATTTCATACAGAACACAACTACATGATGATTGCTTCATCATATGCAGAGTTCATGATATGAAATTGGGTTGCAGATGTAGTGCAACCTACACATCTCTAGTATGCAAATGGTGCCAGATGCATGTATTTCTGGTAAATGGCATTATGCAGCTCATGCACTTCCCTGATGATACACTCAGGTGGCCCTATTGCCTCCCTCTCTGTTCTCTAGGGTGAGTACATCTACCACCTCAGTGATCCATTAGCTCACTGCTTCAGTGTGAGTATCAGCCAGTGGCAACAATCTACAGCTCACAGGCAGGTCATCAGGCTGTGCACCAACTGATTTAATATGTGGGGGATGTACAGTACTGCATATCACAATGGCACCCAACACCCTTGCACTCAAATGCCTCCTGAGTCCCACCACCAGATGATACTACTCTCCAGTCAGCATATAGCAACATTTATCATCAAAGAGGGGACTTATGGCCCACCCAGCCACCCACACCCCCACCTCTGAAATAGCCATCCCCTGCACATAGTAGTGCTAGGGATGGTTAAAAATGGTTTTGGTACTGGTTGAAGATACTAAAATCAATGTACCTGTTTAAATAAAATACATCAGTGTCTGTCATTGCATGGCCATGAATCCAATGAGGATTGATGGCCCCAGTTGGAAACTTAGGAATGAGATGACAGGGCTGGATAAGATGATGAATGGGGATGACCATAGCATGCAGATGATGAATGGGGATGACCATAGCATGCAGATGATGCTGTTGAGTTGAGCAGATGGCATGGAACATCCCAACACTGCTGTTGAAGTGGTTCAGTGCCTTAAACCAGTGAACATATACCAATAGATGTAGGTAACTGCTGAGGTGTGGCAGCAGTTTGAATATGACATGAATTTCAGCTACATGGAGCCCTAGAGGTATGGCCAGCATATGCTGTTATACATCATGGTTAAAGTAACTTACCCTGGAACCTGCCATGTTGTTGTGAATCTTTGTCAAAAAGGATGAGCACAGTATCAAACCTTTCCAATGTTGGAGGCTTGTGGGGCCTGTTATCATGCTGTGGATGCAAGCATATCCTTGCAGTAAGATTCCTGTTTTCCATGTGGTCATGTGGTGGTAATCAAATTACAATGTTGCTGAAGCAATTGAAGTGATCATTGATGTTTGGCTGGAAGTACTGTTGTCCATTTGTCAAAGTACTGAGAAAGTTTTGTAGTGCATGAACAAAGTGGTCCACCCCATGTTTTTGTTGTAGATACTGCACTGTCTTTCTTGGGAATTGCAGCCATTTTGAGATATGATAGGACAAACAAGAAGGGAGGTTCTTGGTTGGCCTTATCACTGTGTGGTTGAGTGGTGAGGTTGCATGCACAGGTGGAATGTTGCTCTTGCTGGTCCTGTTGTGGTCATCAGTTGGATGGGTTGCTGGATGGTTGAACCCATTATGCCAAGTAAGATATGAACTAAACCAGATAACAGCTACCTGGCATTGGAGCCATCTTGTCATCTGAATGAAGTAGTCTCTCCAATTGCTTGTGGCATATGCTTTCTTTGCAAAGTTGATGTGGAGCCATTCCAAAGTCTCCATGTTCAGGCTGTCAAGGCTACCCAAGGATCTAATTGTCTCTACATAGTGCTGAAGCAAGTGGATCTTGGTCACATTGAAGTGCTCACAGCAGCTGAGTTCCACAAAAATATCCTTGGCCATGTGGAGGCTATCAAGAGCCTGGTGTAAAGTGACCAGTGTGCAATCCATAGGTGACTGGTATTGGGCAAGGTAGATAAAATTGAGTAAACTGGATCCTGCTTTGATGATGTCCAGATGTGGTGCAGCACCAACCACAGCAGTGAGAAAGACATGCTGAACCTGTTTGTGATCAGCACCTGTCCACTGCTTAACCTAAGAAATCCCATCCTTGAAATGGCACAGCACTGAAACATGAGCATGGCACAAAAACAAGCATCAAAGTCTTGTTTGCCCACAAGTGCTGTGCACCATTTTTTGAAATGGTCCTTGAAGATCCCTTGGTGCAGTTGATGCAAAATGTTGGAGGAGGTTATTGCAGTGAAGACATTGGGATGGGGAAGATCAGCTCAGAATGGGGAGAAAATTGGTTGAAGGCCTTGGGCAATGAATTCATGTGGGTATCACCTAGAAACTTGTGCATGGAGCATGTATGTGGTATGTGTTTGGTCACATGGCTGGAATGGCATGTTTATGCCTCTTTCTTGGCTGGTACCAACCACTTTGGACATCAGTTCTCAGCACAGCATGCAATGAGGCACTGTTTAGGGTTATCTCTGATGTAGGCAGCCACAATAGGGAAGACCCTCTGAATCTGCCTGTCTGCACAGACCATCTCCACTCCATTCCAACCTGCATCCACAAAGGGTTGAAGCAACCTCCTCATGCAGTAGTGGAACAGGCAATGTTGACCAAGTGAGTTGTCATCAAATAATTTGAGGTTGGATACAGGTAAGTAACCAAGTAGAACCAATCCATGGCAAGTTGGCTGATGGCACACTTCTTTTGACAGATTTCCAATGCTCAAGTACATGGGCCATGCATTTTTGTCACCTTTGAATTGTGACAATTTATGTAGTCTTGTCAGATGTGAGAATTACAGGTGTGACTGTGCTCTCTTGTGGCAGATGACACTGAATTATTTGTCCAGTCAGCAGGTAATATTTTGAGCACATGTACTCACTTGTGTCTCCCAACACCAGTCACCTGTCCACATTTTGTCATACCATTGAGTGGTTCCATGACAGTCAATGTACACTTTCTCAGGTGCATATGCAATCTTCCCATGAAATGCTGGGTTACCCATCAACTCCTTGATGCAGGCAACCAGATCCCACACCTAGAGTTCCATTTCTTCCCTGCCTGTGCCATGATCTTTGACTTGCTCCCAATCATGCCCAATCTCTTCAAGGTCTCCATGGGAATGTACCAGTTCACACCTCCATTCAGGACCAGATGGAAGCTTATTGATAATTTTCATGAAGGTATGATTACTCCAATAACTTGGTCCCATCCATGTCCACACCTTTGAGACTGGTTAGTCTTACTTCATTACTCAGCAAACATCATTGATCACCTATGACTGGTAACTTCAGGAACTCATTTGTGGCCTGCTGATTGACATTGTTAATCAGCCACTGGGCTAACTCCCATTCCTTCTGGTCTTCAAAAGGAGAATAGGTGCTTCCACCTAAACTATCCTGGACTTCCTTTGTCTTTTCAAATGCTGTTTCACCTTTTCCCAGAACATCAGCCACTGGGCCCTTGTTGTACTCATATGCATAGCATGTAGATTGGTTTTCATCATCTTCCTCATCATTCACATCTTCAACCTGAGCTGCTTGTGGTCCTGGTTCATCCCACACATTGCCTAGGTTGTCTATATTGATTTCATCAGTGCCTTGGTTTAGGTTTAGGTCAGCACTGCAGACCACTTCATCACAAGCCCTTCGGCACTCCCGTTGTGTGAAGCACAATGGTGAATGAGAAGTATGCTGGCACACTCCACTCTTTGTTGGAAAACCCAGGCCACAGTGGCTGCATCTGTGCAGCAATTTTCTAGCCCAAGGCATGATGTTGAAGGTAAAGACAATACTTGATCCTTGTTTTGACATTTTCTAATAGCTCTTTGCCCTTAGTTTGCTAACCTTTTGCAGATCTGACACTGCCCTTGGCTCTACCACATTGGGACTCATCCATTCCATGGCCAAACCTAGTATTTTTTTTTCCTTCAATGTCTCCATTGACACACCCTCTAACTAAATGTAATGACACAGGCATGTTGTAACCCAGATCAACATTTCATATGTGTTGTGTATGCATTGTGACACCTCTACAACAGTATAAAACTACATACCTGTGAAGTATTCCAGCAAGCCATCTGTTGTTTTCTTACCCCCCAATCTGCCTACATAACACTTGAAATGCCAAGGAATTCAAATGAACCAAATGATGTAACCCATGCTAGTCAAGCATGTCAGCCAAGTGAGAAGGTACAAGCTATGCTAGGTAGTCCTCATTTAACCTCCACAAGTATTCATTTCCTGACATTCACTACAGATGAGCAGCAACAAGAGAAACAAAACAAGAGGTCAAAGCTATCACCAAGGCCAAGTGACACAAGGTCTTGATGCATAAGCAGGAACAAGCCAGCCAAGCAGCAAAAACAGACCTGCATGCACCAGCCACTGCAACCATGCAAGTAGAGAGGGCTGGTATGGGCCCACCCAGCCAGTTGCCAATCCAAACAGATGATGCAGTACCACCTCCCTAATTTCACTTGAATTTTAGGCCAATATTTTAATCATTCCCCTTAGTTTACTGTTAGGTCTGTTGTAACCCCCTTGGCTGAACATGGCAGTCCTTGCAGTGCTCAAGCATCACCACTTGTCTTGCAAAGGGGCAACATCCCCCCCATTGCAGGTAGGACAGCTGTTATACTTAAAGTAAGTTCTCTCTACAGCTTGCCAAATGATGTCAACTGAGCTACACTAACCACTACTTTCAGGCACATGCTTCCTCACATGGACCCCATCTATGCTGAATGTCTTAGAGTATGATGCAAGTAGGGACAAACAAGAAATCACCCAGGACCCTGTCATTGGCCATAAGAGGGTGCAAGAACATGAAACTACCCCCTTCCCCTAGTAAGTCTATGATGATATATTTGCTGTTGTGACTGACATATTCTATGTACCTTCTCTCTTCACCTCAGTGAGCAGATGGAAATTATGATGACAATGATGATGATCTGATGTAAGCCATTGTCAGTCTTTCAATATTTTGACTAATACACTCCAATTCTCTAGCCTGTATGACCAGCCCCTGGATCATGAACAACCAAGGAAGTGGGTACATTGTGATTTGACTTTCTATGACCATGACAAGGATGAGATGCCAGAAGGCACCAACAAGTCACACACCACATGGCATTCAATGTGCAGGTCACCATCTCTGGGTCTGGATGCCCTCATGATTGCATGTGACTCTGACATGCCTCTCAAGTCTGAAGCTGCAGTCAACCAGAACAGTAGTCCCAGTGTAAAGGTGATCAATAATGTGAACAAGGGGTGGCTGAAGGCAGCTGACTATGACTTGGATGTCCATGCCATTCTCAAAACAGCAATTGAAATTTACTGTGCAATTTTACTTATGGAAAATCCATTTCCTACTAGCATCCAGGAAGTTGATTGGGCAAAGAATGCTTGGAGTCTTGCTGGGAATCATCACAACATCAAGCTCACTCATGATGGAGGTATTTTGAAATTGGTGAGGTTTCACAAGTATCAGGACCCACTTAACTCAACTACAGACCAGATTGTTGCACAGAGCACACACTTACATGGGCAATTCAAGTCAAAGGCTTGACCCATCATTACGACTACATTCAGTTTTGAAATGAGTGCTGACATTGGAGTTCAGGCCAGGAATTATCTCCTTGTCAGTGAGCTAAAGCAAGACTCAGCTTTTATCTTCTGTGTGAGTTCACTAGGTTTCACACCAAACACAGCATGCATGAACCCAATACACCCTAGGCACATGGCTCTTCTCTTGATGAACATACACATAGTTCAGTCAACTATAGTCCTGAAAGTGGGACACCCAGCATGTACATTTTCACCTAAAAGTGGGATGAGCTGATGTCGGCCAACCAACCTTGAGATGGGTTTGGCTGATGCTCTGAAAGGGGGATAGGTTGACCTGGCTGGGAGATGGCCCACCCCCCTGAAAGGGGGATAGGCCAACCTGGCAGGGGGATGGCACACCCCCCTGAAAGAGGGATAGGCCAACCTGGCAGGGGGATGGCACACCCCCCTGAAAGAGGGATAGGCTGACCTGGCAGGGGGATAGGCTGACCTGGCAGGGGGATAGGCCGACCTGGCAGGGGGATGGCCCACCCCCCTGAAAGGGGGATAGGCTGACCTGGCAGGGGGATAGGCCAACCTGGCAGGGGGATGGCACACCCCCCTGAAAGAGGGATAGGCTGACCTGGCTGGGGGGTGCTCCCCCCCCCTGAAAGTGGATAGGCTGGATCACCAGGCTAGGGGATGGCCCACTGCCCTGAAAGACGGATAGGCCAACCTGGCTGGGGGATGGTCCCCCCCCTGAAAGAGGGATAGGCCTACCTGGCTGGGGAATGGCCCCCCCTCCCCTTGAAAGTGGGATAGGCTGACCTAGGAGGGGGATGGTTCCCCCCCCTTGAAAGGGGGATAGGCCAACCTGGCTGGGGAATGGCCCACCCCCTGAAAGTGGGATAGGCCAATTTATTGTAGGGATGGAAGTGGTTAAGAGATTTTGCAAACTCATGAAGCATTTGTGGAGCAGGTTAATATCAAAAGGGGTATTTACAAGGTTACAGGTATATTTCTAAAGGGTAAGTTGTAACCAGGAAGATGTTCCCTTTTTCCCTTGTGTTAAAGATATGGCATCAGGAGGAATAGAGTAAATAAAGTTCTTGGGTGGGAGGGAAGTCTTGTTAGGCCCCTTTTCAAACCCACACTCAGCATACCTGCACTCATAGGTAATAGTTTTACCTGCAGAACCAGACTCCCACTTCTGCATGGTTCCACATTGTGGGCATTGAACTGGCAAATGCTCTCCCCATGGTCTGATAAACTTATCAGTCCACAACAATTTCTCCACCACTACC
Source organism: Pisolithus thermaeus (assembly GCA_024663475.1). Taxonomy (NCBI): domain Eukaryota; kingdom Fungi; phylum Basidiomycota; class Agaricomycetes; order Boletales; family Pisolithaceae; genus Pisolithus; species Pisolithus thermaeus. The sequence goes on from JANFAF010000040.1 coordinate 229,661, forward strand.
TTTTCCACTTTTTGTACACCTTGCCCTTCAGACTTCCACATCATAATGATGATATTGGAATGCCTCCCAAGCAGTGCACAATCATTGAGGGCAAACTTGGCTGCTTGGAAGACATCAAAGCCTTGAACAATGGTACTGTCCAGTAGGCTCAGCAGGTAGGGGGTAGTACTGGCCAGCTGCAGGTGTTGGGCATCAAACAAGATCATGGATCTTGGCTTGAATCTGGAAAATGTTAGAGAAAAAGATCCAAATATGTTGCAAACACTCACTTCTGAGCAGCTTCTTTTAAATCATTGAAGCTGTCTTTTACAGTGACAATAGAGCCACAGACATAGAAAATTATGTCTGCACCCTGGACAATTTTGGTGAGGGGGTTCAACAGTACTTGCAGGCACTTGGACATGGTTAGTAAGGAGGTAAAGAGGAGATTTGTCACTTACCTCAGACACCTTGAATGCTACTGGTTTACCATCAACATGACCAGCAAAGAGATCTCCTCTTTCCTCATCACTATGGGTGGTGAGGAAAATGACCACCCTGGAGAAGGATGAGAGGGAATGAGCAAGGTCTATTGCTACCTTATCATAGCTGTTCACAGACTGCTCAGTGGCCAAGTGGAAGGGCAGGTGAGAGAAGTAGGGCTGGAAATAGGAGTCTAATACATTGACCTGAGGATGGCCAAGTTCTAGGTTGTCCAAATGGAGGTGGACAAGGGCAGTAGGGAGGGAGGCTACATGACCAGAGATGGCATGTTGAAAGGTACCCTGGATGAGAGGAGGGTGGGCAAGGACAGGTTGTCCTTGAGAGTAGAATCCCTTGGCATGTTGTGAACATAAGTAGAGGAGGGGAGGTGGTGTACTTACAAAGTAAGGCTGAGGGTTTGATTGGTTTTGCTTCCAGTGGCAAGTGACACACTTAAAAGTGACATTATCTGCTTTTAGTTTGTCCCTTTCTGGTTCAGCTACCACTAGGCATTTACTACAGACTACCCTTCTACAGTACTTTTCATCACAGACCCACAAGAGGTCTGCCCCATCTCTGCACATAACACAGAGCTGTGCAAGGTATAAACAAGAGTGTGAGATACAATCAGCAGCTTACAGTGTTGGTGGTAGCCTTCTGCTTTGGGGTTGGCCTCCCAGAGGCAGTAGATGCCTTAACCTTTTTGTTGTGGAAGGCCTGCAGGCCAACTCTGGGGGCCTTGCCTCCAGTCACCTTGGCTGAACATCTAGTCCTTGCCATGTTTGAATAAGTATCTGGCAAGGATGAAGTGAATACAAGTCAGTGATATGTAGGAAGCAGAGGGGAAGGGGGAGCAACAACCAGGTAGTGAATAGGCTGGTGGTGACATGACAGAGTGGGTTTACATATAGTAACACAGGTGGGGGGGGTCAATGGCTTACCTGGAAGTGGGCTAGGGTGGAGAGACAATGGAGTCAGTACACATGTAATAACACTGAAGGGGGAAGACTTACTTGAAGCTGGGTAGGGTGGTGAGATGACACTGTCAGTGCACACATAGTAACATGAAGGGGGGGGGAACAGCTTACCTGGAAGGTGGGTAATGTGGTGAGACAACATGGTCAGTACACACATAGTAACACACAGGGGGGAGGGCGACAAGTAACAGGAAGGGGGGGGAATGGCTTACCTGGAAGTGAGGTAGGGTGGTGGGACAATGCAGTCAGTATGCATGTAGAAACACGAAGGGGGGGGAGCCAAAAGGCTGACCTAGAATTGGGTGGGGTGGTGAGACAATGTGGTCAGTAAGCATGTGGTAACACAAAGGGGGGGGAGGGTGAATGGCTTACCTGGAACCTGTATAATGTGCTGAGATGACACAGTCAGTATGCACATAGCAACACAAAACTGGGGGGTGGGGGGAATGGCTGACCTGGAAGTGGGGTGGTAAGATGATGTGGTCAGTAGGCATGTACTAATACAAAGGGTAGGGGGGGAATGGCATACCTGGAAGCTAGGTAACGTGGTGAGATGACAGGGTCAGTACACATGTAGTACACAAAAGTGGGGGATCAGCAGGTGACCTGGAATTGGGGTAGGGTGATGGGATGATGTGGTCAGTTTGCAGGTAGTAACAAGAAGGGAGGGGGAAGGCTGACCTGCAAGTTGGGTAACATGGTGAAATGACAGAGTCAGTACAGACATAGTAATGCAAAGGGGTGGGGGATCAACTGCTAACCTGGAAGTGGGGTAGGGTGGTGGATGACATGGTCAGTTCACAGGTAGTAACAAGGGAGGGGGAAGGCTGACCTGCAAGTAGGGTAACATGGTGATGCAACACAGTCAGTACAAACATAGTAATGCAAAGGGGTGGGGGATCAACTGCTAACCTGGAAGTGGGGTAGGGTGGTGGATGACATGGTCACTATGCCTCTAGTAACACAAACAGAAGGGAATGCATACCTGGAACTTTCACTAGGGTGTTGCTGGCATGGTGAAGTCAGTTTGTATACTGTAAATATGGAGGGAAACAACTTACAGTGGTCCGAGCCCTTGAAATGGATGCATGGGTTGGTATGACTTGCCTAAGATTTTTTTTCTAGAGGTGATGGACAGGAAAAATTGGTTTGTGGATGATGCACCTGTGCAAACACAAATTGCCATGGTTGCAATTGCATGTGACCTTTACTATGGCTTTTCATGGTTAGTTGTAGGTCAAACAAACACAAAACTGCCACATTAGCTGATTTGGTTGCACAGTCACATGTGAGTGAGACATAGGTGAACATGCAATTTGTCATGTCTGGAATGGCACATGACCTTTATGATGGGATGGCAAGCAGATTTGTGTTTCACAGTCATGTGTGCATCAAACAAAGGCAAAGTTGCCACATAACCACAAGATGAGAGCCAACAGTTTTTGCATGGTCACATGTGAGTCAAGCATAGCCAAACACAGACATTATATCAACACAAAGCTTTCCCATGTCTCCTTTCTTTTGCTGTTCATACTCTTACCATCATCTCTTTCTCATGTCTGCCCCCTGCATTAACATGGCCATCGCCACAACTTCAACAGGGGTCTCATAACCCTTGTAAGTAATTTTTCCATGCTTGTTTTTTTCATTCACACCATTCATTTCCACCATGTTACCCTACTTGCAGGTCAGCCTTCCCCCTCCCTTCTTGTTACTACCTGCGAACTGACCACATCGTCCCATTGCCCTACCCCACTTCCAGGTCACCTGCTGACCCCCCACCTTTGTGTACTATGTGTGTACTGACCCTGTCATATCATGACATTACCCAGCTTCCAGGTATGCCATTCCCCCCTGTACCCTTTGTATTAGTACATGCCTACTGACCACATTGTCTTACCACCCCACTTCCAGGTCAGCTGTTCACCCCCCCAACCCTTCATGTTACTATGTGTGGACTGACCTTGTCATCTCACCATGTTACCCAACTTCCAGGTCAGCCTTTTGCCCTCCCCCTTGGTGTTATAACATGTGTACTGACCACATTGTCCCACTGCCCTGCCCTGCCCTGTTCCCCACATGTTACTACATGCATACTGACCTTGTCTCACCACATTACCCTGCTTCCAGGTATGCTGTTTCTCCCCCCCCTTCTCCCCCCCCTTTGTGTTACTACATGCCTACTGACCATGTCATCTTACTACCCAACTGCCTAGTCACCCTTTCCAACCCCCACATGTCACTACATATGTACTGACCATGTTGTCCCACCATGCTGCCCAGCTCTTAGGTAAAGCATTCCTCTCCTTGTGACTACTTACATACTGACCACATTGTCTCACTGCACTTCAGCTGCATGTGCTGTGACTAACCATTGATCCGTAGGCGCCATGCTGGCTTTGTGCAGGCTGCAGCTGCACATCCCTGTATGGTGACCCTTCATCCACACTGTACCTGGCCAGTGCATGTGTTGGTATGAGGGGTAGGTTAGTTAATTGTAGTGTAGGGTAGTGACAGTCCATACTTGCTAGTGCAAGTTGGCTTATTATCTGCATATCTGTGCTCACTAGTGTGTGCCAGTAATTATTAGTCTTTGTGACTTGGTTCATGCCTACAAGTGTAGGCTGGCCTAATAGAAAACATTACTATCTTTGTTCTGAACTTAGTCTGTGCCAACTGGTGTTGGCTAGCAACTGTTGGTCTGGGGGGATTTGGTCCATGTCTGTCAGTGCAGGCTGGCCTTATAAATAAAACATTGCTATCTTTTTCTGAGCTTAGTCTGTGCCAGCTTGTGTTGGCCAGCAACTGTTGGTCTGGGGGGATTTGGTCCAAGCCTGCCAGTGTAGGTTGGCCTAATAAGTCACAGGATCCTTTTTCTTCATTCTCACTTCACTTTTTTTTCCTTGGTGACCTGCTTCTGCTCTGGGGGAAGGGCCCCTCCTGGACAGTTGTCAGTGAGTCTGTTCCTCTGGGAACTTCTTTTTTTGTTCTGTTTGTTTTGCTTTGCAACTTGGTTCCCAACTTATCACCCTATGTTATCTTGAAAGGGTTTTGACTTGCCTTGTTTTTGTCTTCACTTCTTGTCATTTTGGAGGCCTAACCCTAACCCTAAGCTTATGTCCCATATATAGAATAAGTAGGCACCTGGCACAGTTACCCTTTTGAATAACAATTTCACAGCTTAAAAATTTACACACTCTGCCACATCCCACTACATCATCATCACCCCTGAGCCCACAAGTGTGCAATGAATTCTTCCTCAACCTCCTCTGATGCCCTCTCTGCCATGGTGGATGGCATCCTGACAATTGTACTTCAGGGATCCAAACTCTCCACATCTGTTGTACTACAAAAATCAGACCTTAGGAAGCCAAGGTATTGAGAAATACTTCCTCCTTGGTGGCTACACCCTGCTTGATGTAAAATCATAGACTGACAGTCATGTCCCAATTGACTAACCTCCAAAGGGTCATGGCTGCAGAGGACCTTCCTTCTGCATCTATTTCCTCCAATGAAACCAAGCTGTCTGCCCTTGTCATTGCCCATGACATCCTGAACCCCTGTGAGTCTCCCTCCAGACAGTCAAAGTGCAATGTCTGAGTCCTGAAAAAGATGTAACCCAGTGGGACATTGATGGGTTTGCTGAACCCAGGCCCCATGCTGCAGACAAGACCAAGTATTTTCAATATCCCCAATGGGGGCATATCTCTGACCCAGTATCTACCAGGCATCATTCCTCCTGAAAGAGTGGTGAAGCAGTCTCTTCCCCCATGTATATCTTTTATTTATATTAATGCACTGGTAGAAACATCTCAATAGGATTCACCTCCCCTTGAAAGGCAGCCTTGTAAAGCACTCCAAGAAGAAAAATGAATCTAGCATGAGGTTTGGCCATAGACATGTGCCAGAGTTTGATGGCAGAGACATGGACCCATTGGCTGATGCCATCTTTGGCCATGGCAGGCTCATGAACTCTCCTGCAACTTTCCAGCAGGGTCATCTGGTACTCTTCTCCTCATGGTCTGCTGTAGATTGCAAGCCTAATGGTCTCAAAGAGGTTGCAGGACAAGGTCTATGAAAGTTCCAATTTCAAAATCCCTGCTGTGAAGGAATGGCTTCATGAAATCTCTTATGCAGAAGAGTTCTGGAACTCCATTTCAGGACTTGTACTGCCAGATCTGGCTAGAGTTGGCAAGGGTGCCATTGCAGCCAAGGGAGACTGGGTGGTCACCCAACCCCCTTCTGGGATCCAGTGGCCTTCCATCTATGTTGGCATAGATGTCATAGTCAACCAAGAGACTCCTCCTCATTTGGACAAGGTTTCTGCACCCTCCCTCCTGGACTTGCTGGTGAGCCTGGGAACTCATGATGCCCAACTTCATGTTTTGGATCTTGGCTCCATTTTCAGTTACCAGCCAGGCACCATGATTTACCTTGCTGGTAAACTTCTCCACCACTCTGTTCCAAAATGGGAGAAAGGTGAAAGAATAGCCCTTGCTCACTACATGAAAGATGCTGTCCATAACAGATTTGGACTGCCCAGGCCATCTTTCACCCAACAAAAGGATCTCTTGGGAAAATGTTTACAAACTTAGTGTACCTAGCCAAGTCCCTTAGGCGATGTCAACCAGAGTATCCAAGTGAAAATTGTACATCCCTTGAGTATTCCCTGTGTTTCAAATCTGTGTTGTTCACCATGCATTGTTGAAGGTCCAAAGTCCTGCAAAAATCTTTGGGGAGAGGTTCTTTATACACTTTCCAGCCCACCAAGACCAGAAGGGGAAAGTTCACCCACAAAGAAGTCGATGCTAGGCACCTCTACTACCCCTCTGGCAGTCAGCCTTCCACACCTGGGACTCCAAGAACCAAGGCATCCTCCCAACATTTCAACTTCTCTGACTTCCATGACCCTCTTGACATCCCTGACTCTGACTGGAATGATGTAGATGATGCCCCCCAGTCCAGAAGACACACAAAGGTCTGTACTCTGATTTGGGGATGGTCCACCATTAAAAATTACCTGCAGAGTCAAAATGACTATATCAGAGAGTGGCTGCCTTGGAGAGCAGAGTATCTAAACATCATTTTGGAAGGGGAGCAGCAGGCTAAGGGGGGGATTTGTGAGCAGTGCTCTGAAGCTGAAGGAAGTGTCTGGTGCATGTCTTGTGCTGGTGTCCATGCCTGGTGTGGTCCCTGTGCTGTCAAAGTTCACAGGAACCTCCCCTTTCACAAGGTCCAAAGGTGGAATGGTACTCACTACCAACCTACCTCCTTGATGGACCTTGGCTTCTTGTGGCACATTGGCCATGGGGGGGATCCTTGCCCCTGTAATTGGTCAGACCCTGATCCAGAGGAGTCAGGCTATGTAACTGGGGATAGTCCCTCCAATCACAGGTCAGTGGCATTTTTATTGGGGAGGCCTTATGATGACCCTGTCATCAGGAAGTCTTCCTGGTTCCAGATGACCATTGTGCACACTGAGGGGATTTTTTCCCATGAGGTTTCAGTGTGCAAATGCCCTGGGTCTGATCCCAATGACTGGCACCTTGACTTGCTTCATCAAAGACTCTTCCCAGCCAGCATTTCCAAGCCCAAAACTGCCTTCACATTTGATGTGCTTGACCACTTTCTGATAGATGCTTTGGAGTGCAAGACTTCTGCTATGAGTTTCTATCAGAAGCTGAAAAGGTTCACCAACAATGCATTCCCAGAAAGGGTACCAGTTGAGTGCAGTTTTGCAATTAGTTGGATAATGTTCATATTGTTTTTTCACTCCTTGTTAGGATAGGTACAGGGAGCTGATGAGGGTTTCTTGGCTATGGAGGGATTTGAAACACAGGAAGTGGTTTGGTTTTGGGCATGATGCTGAGAAAGGTCCAGGGGATGGAGGACTTGCCCTCTTCTGCCCTGCCTGCCCCCAGCCAGGTCTTAATTTACCTGCAGACTGGAAAGTTCGGTATGACAGGTAAGAGACTGTAATCCATTCCAATTGGGTTTCTAACTTCCTTCAGGGATACTGTCATGAGGCAATATGTCATAGATGGCAACTTCACTGCTCAGCATATGAAAATGAACAAGCCAGAGTTAGATGTGGCCTTGTCAGATGGAAAGGGGTATATGGTGTCTGAGGGGCCATATCAGAATCATCTACAACAGTCATTGTGTAAGGATGCCCTAGACTACCACACTTAAACAGGTGTGGAGTTCATTAATGGTTGAACTCTGTTGTTATTTGTAGATATATTACATAAACAAGGGCGCCCATATATAAACAGGCGCCCGTTACATAAGGAGGGGGACTTCTTTTTTACCATACTCTACGCACTCAAATATAACACCGGTCGTGTTTATATTCGAGTGACTAAGTATACAAGTGAACGAGAAGCTAGCAACTTTACATTTTTTAAACACCCGAACGTGTTATGGGCCCCAAGTCTAACAAGAACCTCGCGCCGCAGAAGAAAAATTCTCGTGGCGCATCAAAACCTCTCGAACCCGATAGGATTCGAGAAGACGGCGATGGTGACAATCCGCCACCATCGGAGAAAAACGAAAACTACCCTCAAGTGCGATCGTCCGAGACGACCACGCGAGAAACTACCGATGACGCCGATCGTGCCATAATCTTAGATGAAGGCCCGAGTGCCCTGACCGACCTAACTACGGAGACTGCTCTCGTAGAAAATACGAGAGCAGAAGGATCGGGAAAAGGAAAGGAAAAATCCGACAATAGAAGAAAACCACCCACATTCCCTGAGTTCATCCGGGAACTGAAAGACATAGTGGCAGAATGCACCACCCAATGGGAGAACTTTGGTGACCAGGACGAACGTGGCCACCAAGTACGTACCTTCAGAAAATTATATGACTTGGTGGACATGCCCGACATCGAAAGCACACACGACGGGGCTGGCGAAGAAGGCCGAGCCACTGCGCGCGCTGAACGAAGGGAGATCCACTATGAAGACGAGCCTACAAGAGGTGATCATAAACATGAAGACACTCCACGAGTAGATATACCTCGTGGAGTGAGGACGGCCAGATACCAACCTATGAGAGACTGGCCGGATCATGAGACCCCTCCCCACCTGGAGAAGGGTCTCAAGGAAGAAGGAACCTACATCTGGGGAACCGGCGCAGGACACCCAGATGATGACCCAGACAACGACCCAGACGACGACCCGGATGATGACTACCGCCGCAGAAATAATTGTGACAATCGGGACGATGATCGCAGGAGAAAAGGACCTGAACTTATAGCCCCCCTTCGTCGAAACCAGAGGGACGCCGAAGGGGAACGCGATCACCGATATCGTGGATGATCGCAAGGGGTACAATCATACCGAGGGCAGACCCCCGGCATGAGTGGATATACCGAATCGCTCCTAGAAAAATATCATCAGAGAATATACGAAGCGGTAGGCCATCACACGGCTCCCGCAGGTCCAGAAGTAAAAGCAATAAAAATTGCACAACCGAAGTACTACAAAGGCCAAGACGACATCGACGCCTTCGACGAATGGGTCAACCAGACGTTGCGCTGGTTGAAGATATACAAAGTGACAGGCCCAGCCCGTGATGCGGATCGCATCACGTATGCCAGGACCTGCCTGGAAGGAATGGCCGCACAATGGTTTGACCAAGAGGTCGACGGCCCAGATCGCATGATCCGCGACTGGACGTTCGAAGACTTTGTATGCGCCATGTTCACTCGATTCATACACGAGGCATCCGCGCAAAATGCCGCCGAGAGATACGACAACACCAAGTACTCTCCTGCTAAGGGAGTTCTTGCATTTTATAACGATCTGAAGCGCAGGGCATCCAGGATGGTCCAACCACCGGACAAATACTCCATGAGAAGGAAATTCGTCAACGGACTCCCCCTACCGATCGCAGAAGGAGTCCTCAAATCGAGAGGTGTATCGGCAGAGCATACGCCGATGGACCAGATCCTGATTGAGGTGCAAAAGATGGAGAGTGCGCTGAAGCTCATCAACAATCACACTCGCGTCCAACAAGCCAAGCAAACGGGGACTTGCCCCGCCAACCCTGACAACAGGATTGGCAACAGACAGTACACTGATGGCGAATATAAGTATACGCAGAAGGGCAACGTCCTCTACAGGAAGGCGCTGGACAACGTACCCTCCCAGAGAGAGGGATCTTCCAAGCCGCAGGGACAACGCGTGACTGGAGCCAGTCACGAGAGAAGGAACGGACCAGTAGGCCAGAGTCCGAGAAAAGATTCTGGCCCGCCATGCCAAAACATCGAATGCTACCGCTGTGGAAAGGAAGGGCACTATGCCAATGAGTGCAACCAGAAGAGTGTCCCCTCGAAGGACAATAAACCCGGCAAGGCCAGGCTATTTGCTGCCGAGGTGATCGAGGACGATGGTACCAACGAAACTCCAGAAACTCAAGAAACCACAGCGGCTTCTTACAACGAAGGAGACCAGGGGGTGCTCCTGGAAGAGGAAGCAGATGCCAACGACGAAGTCATTGACATCTACGGCGAGTACTACGACAGTGAGGACGATGGAGAGCCTGTCGCGTATCTCGGGTCGATGGACGCCCACAGCGATACCGAGGGCCAGCAAATTTACTACGCCCGAATGGACGTCGAGGAATCTACCGTGGAAGGTGACCCGACTGAAGAGGCCGAGCCAGACGACAAGGCGCCGCCTGGCGAGAACGAAGTCGAAGAAGTCATGGCCAATCCATGGGGAATAGTGAACGCGATGGAGAACGAAGCCATGCTGCCTAGCATGGACGATCATACATGGCATTACTCAGAAAGATTCGGCCTAACTCATATAGACAACTGCCAGACATGCCGAATCCACAGAGCTCATATCATAGAAGATGAGCTCGCTGAGGTACCGTCCCTGATAGCAGCCCGAGCAGTACCGCAACAACTGAGATGAAGGGCATACGACGAGGGATGGGATGCACGAGAAGAGGCGGCAGGTGAAACCCTAGCCCCCCACGTAGGGTACGTCTTGGCAGAAATGAACGCCGCCGAGAACATAATAGACCTCGCCCTCGAACATGTGGAGGGCATGATGGACGGAAGATGGCCGACAATCAGCATCGATGGAGTACATCAGACCCTGCTCAGTCTGGGGCGCCTGGCAGTGAGAACGCGTCAGGCAATACATCCTAGGGAGGACGACGCCTCGACGAGTGCACTACCCTCGTCGAGGCAGATGAGGATGGCAAGAGCAGACATCAACAGGACAGGAGAACTCATCCAGGGGATCTGGGGAGCGATGACCTGGAACGAACGGCGGATGCAGCAGGCACTGCAGGAGAACGATCAACTTCGAGGAGACCTGCAAAGGTTGGCCAACAGGCTCTCACGTGCCCGCGAGAGCCTCGGGGGGGAACCATGCTCATACATTGAAGTAGAGGCCCTGGCCATCCCAGACCGAATGACCGTCGGCGGGCAATCACGTCCTAGCTCAAACGAAACCCCACGACTAATGGCACTTCGTCCAACGGAAGAGACTAACCGCGCATTCCGGTACGGAATGCGCACCAACAATACCATCACCCCCAGACCAACAATCTCACCACAAGCATGTGCTTGTGTAGTAGTAAAAGCCCAGGTCAACGACTGTGAAGCGTTGACCATGATAGACACAGGGAGCACGACCAACTTCGTGAGCCCTGCATTCGCTACCATCGCCAAATTACCTACGTTTACCCTGGCCTCCCAGCTAACCTTACAGCTGGGATGCGTTGGAAGTCGTTCCAAGATCACACATGGCTCCCAGACGAAGTTGCGTCTGGGAGCCTTCACGTGCGATGCCTACTTCAACGTCGCGAACATCGACCGATATGATTGCATACTCGGGATCCCCTTCCTCCGATCACACGGTGTGCGATTGAAATTCGATACAAATACGATAGAGGTTGGGGGAATATCTGTGCCGGCATACACAGAACTGGACCTGTCCAGTTCTGTGGAAAATCGAACGCGAGAGAAGGGACGATGCAAAGATGCATCGTCCTCAACTCCAATGAGTACATGACTAGCGGGTGGGGCCGCACCGACAAGGAATCCTCCCGGCCCCACAACACCTCAACAAAGAGTTGAGATACCAACGTCGGTAACCGAAGGTGAAGGACAAGTCGCGCTTGCACAAATGAAAACCCAAAAATACTCAGACGAGGATATTCCCTGTCTGAGGGAAGAACTGTATAAGAAATATGAGCACCGTATGAAAGGAGTGGTGACCAAAATGCCACCACTCCGGGAAGTGAACCACCGCATACCCTTAATAGACGAGGGTATGCGATATACTTACCACTTGCCGCGTTGCCCGGACTCGCTGAAACCTCAGCTGGCAGAAAAGATTCAGCTGTATACAAAGGCCGGATGGTGGGAAAGAGCAAGTGTACCACAAGCAGCACCCATGCTCTGCATTCCCAAGAAGAACGGAAAGCTACAGACAGTCGTGGACTGTCGTAAACGAAACGACAATACGGTTAAGGACGTCACCCCGTTCCCTGACCAGGACCAAATTCGAATGGACGTCGCTCGAGCGAGGTATTGCTCGAAGATTGATCTGTCGAACGCCTATGAACAAGTCCGAATCGAACCCGATGACGTCCACAAGATGGCATTCTCGACAGTCTTCGGTACATTCCTGAGTCATGTCATGCAGCAAGGGGACTGCAACGCACCAGCCACTTTCCAATGGCTAATAACAGTAACGTTGCAGGAACACATAGCCAGGATAGTACATGCATATCTAGACGACGCATTCGTGTATAGTGATACCATAGAGGAACACGTGGAACACATATGCCTCGTATTGGATGCACTAGTGAATGCCAATTTCTACCTTGAGAGAGAGAAAGTTGATTTATTCGCCGAGAGGTTGGACTGTCTCAGCCACATTATCGATGACAAAGGTGTACACGCGGATGAAGACAAGATGGCCCACATTCGCAGTTGGAGAAAGCCAACGAACCTGAATGAAGTACAACGGTTCGTGGGCTTGGTCGAGTACCTAGCACCATTCATGCCAGACGTATCGGCGTACACGACACCCCTAACGGGCATCCAGAGGAACAGCCACTCCTTCCTCTGGCGCGAGATTCATGACAGATGCTTTCAAGCGATCAAGGATCTCACCTGTAAGTACCCCATCTTGTGACCAATAGATCCAAGATCAAACGAGCCCATCTGGCTCATTTGCGACGCGTCACTATATGGAATAGGGGCGCTGTACGGTCAAGGCTTGACCTGGCAAGGGTGTAGACCAGCAGGATTCATGTCAAAAAAACTCACGGACGCCCAACACAACTATAGGATGTTCGAGAGGGAAACCCTCGCCATACTCGAGGCGTTACTGAAGTGGGAGGACAAGCTTTTGGGGTTCCACTTCAAGATTATCACGGACCACGAAGCACTTCAATTCCTTCGCATGCAGCAACGTCTATCCAGCCATCAGATGCGCTGGATGGACTATCTGTCACGCTTCAACACCGAGATCATATACGTCAAAGGATCAGAGAACAAGGTGGCCGACTGTCTATCTCGGTACTACGAGACAGACGGGGGAGACGAGGCACAAAAAGAAACCGTCGAATGGGCAACAGCCGACATTCGTCTCGACCCAGAAGGAGATGATCTTCCAATTGACAGATTAAGAGAATTGCGTCTCGCAGCGATGCGAGACGAGACGCCAAAAATTAGGGAACCAACGGAGGAGCATCGTGCAGAAGCTGACACGCTAAAGCAACACACAGAGCAGAGAAGGGAAGAACCCACTCGTGTACCCACAAGTGAGGATCCCACTCTTCTCGACTCTGCAGGGGACCCACAGACACTCGTCACCCACTTCCAGGGGGAGCATGGCTTCCTCGATTGCATCAGACAAGGGTACCTGACAGACCCTATCCTGGCGAAGGTACTACTACACCTGGATCACCACAACGGATTCGACGTAAACGATGGACTGATCCACTTGAAAGTCATGGCAGGAGACAGAGCACTCTGTCTCCCCCGGGTGGACTGGAAGAACAACCGACTGACGGCGCAAGTGATCGAGCACGCACACAAGACGCTCGGTCACTTTGGAACACTGCGCACGGGAGACTACATCCATAGGCGCTTCTGGTGGCCTGGGATGAGCAAGGACATCGACCAATTCTGCAGATCATGCCCAGTGTGCCAGACCACCAAGACCGACAACGCACGCCCGGCAGGTCTACTTCACTCCCTGCCGGTGCCCAAGAGACCTTGGAACTCCATCGCGATGGACTTCGTCGGCCCCTTCCCCGAAAGCAATGGCGCCGACTACCTATGGGTCATCCTGTGCCGACTGACATCTCTAGTTCACCTCATACCAGTCAACACCACCATACGAGCATCTGAACTCGCATGGTTTTTCGTTCAGGAGATCGTGAGGCTACATGGTCTCCCTGATACGATCGTGTCCGATCGCAATGCTAAGTTCACCTCACAGTTCTGGCGTGAGGTGCACCGACTCCTGGGTGTGAAGCTGCTAACGTCCATGGCCTTCCATCCTCAGACAGACGGAGCCTCAGAACGGGCGATACGGAACATATTGCAGATACTACGGGGTCTAGTCTCCCCAGATCAACGAGACTGGGCTGAGAAACTACCGATGGTCGAGTTCGCTATCAACTCGAGCATTAGCAGCTCGACGGGATTCGCACCGTTCGAGCTGACATACGGATACCTGCCCCGCTCACTACCTAACGTCGAGGAGCAGTCGGCTACGACTGCTCCTGGGGTAACATCCTTCGTTCGTCGAGCGAAGGAAAACCTAGCAATGGCTCACAACGCTATCATCGAGGCCCGCGTGGTGCAGACACACCACGCTAACAAACAAAGGAGGGAAGGAGGAAAATACGATGAGGGCGATCTAGTATACTTGTCAACGAAGAATCTCACCTTACCCAAAGGACGTGCCCGCAAACTGCTCCCCAAGTACATCAGCCCCATGAGGATCATTCGAGCGAACCAGCCCACAGACACATACACTCTGGAACTGCCTAAGCAGCTCCAAGAATGACGAATCCACCCCACCTTCCACGCCAACCTCCTGCATCGTCATGAACCCAATGACGACGCGATGTTCCCCAAATGTGACGCTCACGTCTTCTATGACGTGGGCGTACCAGATGATGCGGAATGGCTGGTCGACGAAATAAACACCCACCGATGGGTGGGCCATCAGCTAGAATTCTTGGTCAAGTGGAGTCTGGGCGACTCCACTTGGGAACCTTACCAACACTATAAGGACCTCGAGGCCCTAGACAGGTACCTCGAGCTACAAAACGTTAAAGACCCCCGCCGACTGCCTAGAAGCAGTCGGCGTACAACAGAAGCTAATGTGTCATAGAGAGACCTCGCAGTTTACACAAGTCCTACACATGTGACCTGCCCACGCCACCCCCCCACACTTCCCTTTTTGGACTTGCCACCGGCTCTACGTTTAAGCTTTGAGAATACGTACCACTCATCACCAGGATTATGCAATCGTTCCCTTTACGAAAATTTCCACATCGCCTCTCTCTTCCTTCCTTACCACACCTCCCCTTAACCTTCATCGTTATGTCCCACCGCTTCCCCACATCCAAAACCCCAGCAGCGCCCTCTCGTGAGGACGCTGCTGCCTCCTCTGACGTGCCCATGTCTCCCGATGACCAGGCATGTCGTCGTGAGTCCAAACAACGCATGAGGGATGACTCCCCCCCTCGTCATGTGCCCTCGTACTCTCGGTCCCTGCCTCGTCCCCGTTCATGCTCACGCGACAACAAACGTCGCCATGAGCATTCAGCCTCCCCCCCACGTCGACACTGGCATGCCAGTGAATTCGGCGTGGTCGTGCATGATGACTGTGGCCAGCCCAACGGCTGCAGTGTGTGCTCTGCATACGCAGTGCACATGGCGCATGACCTGGTCCTTGGGTCCCCCGACCTCGTACACACATGCACGGACTGTGTGCGTGTACTGTCACGTCTCCTTCACCTTGACGACGCGTCAACCGCCCGCAAGGAGGTCGACTGTCTTCGAGCCGACCGTGACTACTGGCGTGCCCGGGCTCACCACTACCAAGATGAGTGTGAGCGACTCGATGACGATCGTGAGCTCAAACGTGCCCGCCTTGCATCCCTCGCCGACCATCCCCGCCACGACTACCCCCCCCAACCAGCAGGAGCCGGCCCCTCTTCCTCGAGCCTGGCAGCCCGCCTATCAGGGGGAGGGGACAGGGGACCCCCTATGCAGCCACCTCGCTCTCCACCTCATGCCCCCATTCTCACCTCCGACCCCGCGTCTCGTGTGGAACACCACGAGATGCCAACTGGCACCCCCAACAAGTCTGGTCAGACCTGGCCTCGCCAAAAACAACCCCTCCTGACTGACCTCCTCAAGGAGGCCACCACCATGTTCCCCATCGATCATAGGGAATGCCCCCACCAGGCTTTCGTTCTGCTGAGCGGCAGGAGGTTCCTGCACGTCCGGGCTCAGCAGAGCCTGTACCAGTTCAAAGCCCCCCAGCGTTACGATGTTGAGAGGGCGATAGCCGCAGGATATGCTCCAGCCCTCTTTGGAGCCATCCCCCCAGGTGCAGTGCGCCTACTGAACACACCCCACAAGATAGATGACATCTATGCTCGCACAGCAAGGGAGAGCGACGAGGACAACGCACCTTATGCCAGGACAGCCCAACGTCTCGTCGCCTGGATCAATCGGTATCTGGCCGACGTCGACGAGCGTACGGGAAGGAAACCGGCCAAGAACCCAGTTGCAGCCTATGCGCTCTCGCAGTGGCACCCCCCGGCGTGGTTAGCTGCCAAGAGTAAGGTCAAACGGGACAACTACAAACCGTCTGTCACCGGACTCGCCCTGCAACAACCTCCGGTATATGAGGAGCCCCATGCCGACCCTCCTGAGGCTCACGAGGAGCCCACCATCCCTCGTGAGCCGGTACCCATTCCACAGGTAGAGAGACCCCCACCAGTGGAAGCCCCCCTCCCAGTCGTGATCCCGGCACCCCAGGCCCCGACTGTCGCCAGCCCGACGGTCCCACCCATCATCGACTGCCGAGACCCAAAGAAAAGGTCCCACCAGGATAGGATCCCCAAGAACACACCTGCCTGGGGTGAACCTTTACAACGGTGGAGGGCGGAAATTGAGAAGTATCGGGACACAGAAGAGATGTCGAGCTTCCCAGGGGTGGCGGGACCCATCGAGGATTATGCTGAGGATAAGGAAGTGACTCTGATTCGAAGAATCAGAGGATTTGTCCTGGAAGGGTACTTCGCACCCCGGTTCCGATATGATTCCAATCGGCATGGGTGGCGCTGCAACTTTGCTCACCTGTTCGCTGTCGCTGGCCAGTACCGAGCCATAGTGGAGAATGAAGGACTGTCCATCATCCCAGGTGCCCGAAGCAATTGGGACCTTCATAAGGATGTCGCCCCATCCCCCACTGACATAGCCCGTTTCCTCGCTAGGAACGGGCTGAGCTTCCAGGAAGCTGACGACCTGTACTCCTGGAGTGTCTGCTTCCTGCAAGATGAGAGCGACATGCTCCATGAAAAGGGGTGTCAGGTCCATGATGGTCTGACGCGAGGCGACTACGAGCGGGGTGGTGACATGGATCGCCTGGCCGAACAGCGACCTCTCGAGTATTATCTGGATCGTGCTCGGGAACTAGGGCTCCCGGACTTCCGTTCCGTCGAACCTGTCCCAGCTACTCCACACTCGCTGAGTGGTGTCGAGGTAGTGGGAGGAGTGATGGCTGCCTCTGATTTCGATGACTGGGAATCTGATGTCCCAAGCATGGGTACTACCAGGAGGCAAGGCATGGATGTCGATGACGAAGGTCCTGCTCCCATGTAGGGGCCCGATATTATATAAAATCCCGTCTCAACCACGTACTCCCACATACCGCCGCAGACTGGCTAATCTCTGCTCAGTTGTCTCACCATAGATCTCCGATGTCTCACACTTGTGCACTGTACATGTGTGATTATAGAATAATAATGTCAGTATATTCGTGGTTATGCTTAGTTTGGAAGAACCCGTTTGGGGTTCTTCAGGGGGAGGGTGTAAGGATGCCCTAGACTACCACACTTAAACAGGTGTGGAGTTCATTAATGGTTGAACTCCGTTGTTATTTGTAGATATATTACGTAAACAAGGGCGCCCATATATAAACAGGCGCCCGTTACATAAGGAGGGGGACTTCTTTTTTACCATACTCTACGCACTCAAATATAACACTGGTCGTGTTTATATTCGAGTGACTAAGTATACAAGTGAACGAGAAGCTAGCAACTTTACACATTGGATAGCAAGGAGGTGAGAGGTTTCAAGGTCTTGGAGTTTGCTTGCTGACCAGTAATTCAGAGATCCACCTGCAGCAATCACAGGGCCATTAATGCTGCAAACATCAACAAGTCCAACCTCAGGTCCACAGGGATTGGTGCCACAGCTTGTGCTCAACATGGCTGCTTTGTCCCCCCACTCTGTGGTGGATTTTCAAAAAGGGGAGAGGTGGGTGAAATGCCTGGATTGATGTTGGTGGCTTGGAGCTCATTTTGGGTCAGGTATATGAACACAGACTACTCCATTTGCAATGCTCTTGGCTGTGGTTCTGAGAGAATCACTAAAGCACTGGTGATTTATGATGTAGGGTGCCGGTGGAGTGTCAACTTCTGGAGTAGGGTGAAAAATAGTCCCTCCCTCCTTCTTCCCCCAGCCCTGGAGATTGTCCCTGCTGTGGGCAAGTTCCATTTGGCTGCACACAAGCTCTCTTGCTTTCCAAGGTACAGCCTCAACTTTGTCAAAGGTGCAGGCCACTTGGATGGAGAAATTCTGGAGACATTGTGGGCTCCATTCAATAAGATCTCCCCAACTGCTAGGTCCATGACTCAGGCCCTTAGGCAAGAGGTGTATGATGATCATATGAGGGATTTTAACTGGAAAAAGCTGGTGGGACTAGGTGAGGGTTTTCTCCAAGGAGGGTAAATTTACATGGACCATTTCAGTCCCCTCTTTGCTGAAGAAATACAAGACTTCCAACAAGTGTCTGGAGGAAATGAATCAGGCCTATGAGCAATTGACTGCTGTTCTGGATCCTGACAAGGTTTCTGGATGGGAATTGGATGCTCTAAGGGCAGAGGCTGATAGGGGGGAGGCCCTAGATATTTATCTGTTGAAAGGGGATAAAGGTAGGTCTTGTGGATGGGCTGATGACTCCTTCTGATAATTATATGTAGCTCCCACCTTCCATGAAGTGCAGTTGCAACTCATGAAAAACCCAATGACTCCATTTAGAAGTGGTGGTTCTGTGGCCTGGCTTGCTGAAGGAATCAGCATTGAGGACTCACAGTGAGGTCCCCCTTGAGCTGAAGGTGATTTTCTTGCTGACCAGGCCTGCAGGGACCAGCTGAGATCTGAACTCTGACAACTTCCAAATCCCATGTCCACTAGCCAAGAAGTCAAAATCTCTATGAAGAGGCAGAGACTTTCTGCCAGGATTGAAAAATTCCACAGTAATGGTCAAGCATTTTTCAAAGGCTTGGAGATCAATGGTGCTTTCACTCCCCAGGATGATCCAGAATTTTGTGGGAAAGAAGAAGAAGGGGAGGAGGAGGATAGGGAGTTGTGGGGTGAAGATGATGGGTACTGGGAAGTTCCTGGAGAGGAAGTTGAGGAGCTGGCTTCTGAGCTCATGAGTATATGGATGCCCTCTTCCATTGGGAGTGACAAACTGACAGAGCTGGGCCTTGTTGACCTTCTCAAAGAGGAGAGGGAACTCAGGATTGGACAAGCTAATGATTGTTTAGACCAACTGAGAACAGACCTTGGAAACAAAGCCATGTTGTACTGACAGAACTTCTGGACTGTAAATTCTACCAGGGAAGGTACCAGGACCAAGAAGGAAATCCAAAAAGTGGTGGCCAGGATAAACAAGCATGTCAGAGGTTATCAGAGGGCCAGACAGGCAATTCTCAGGCTGGACCCCAATAGTAACATGGCAGAAAAGTATCAAGAAATCCTGCCTGATGATCTTGCAGTGAGTAAGGAGGTGACAGAGGAGAACAGGTTTGGCCAGGGGACCAGTAAACTGGCTTGGTTTTGGATGATGGAGGGTGAACAGAGTCAGCTGAGTCTCCAAGTGGGGGCTTGATAGAAGAATGTAAGTGTATGCTCTTGCCATATGTCTTGCTAACAGTGGTGTGTAGTTTACAGGATCAATTGGCTCAAAGCAAGGGCAAGAAGGGACAGATGGAAAGAAGAAGTGACACTGGTGAGGCATGAGATGCTTTGGACTTGCCTGTGGTTTGAGTACCACAAGGACATGTGGGAGAAAAGGGCTCTGGAGTCAACTAAGCCAGGGAAAGAGGCTTATGCTAAAAAGCAGATGGGGTTGTGGAATGACTTTGCAAAGAAGGCAAGGTTGATGTTCCAAGGTAAACATGTGGATTGTATTTAGAATGGGAGTGGAAACACACAGTGTGGTGTGTGTTAGTGATGCCCTTGGCTTGGTGACTTGGTATTGGAATCCAAGTGAATGCCAAACATGTGCAAATAAAACAAGTAATGCCTAAAAGAGAAAGGGCCAACATTTTTTCAACCACCTGCCTAAATCAGTAAGGGCCAAAAATTTTCACCTTCTATCTTCCACCTGCAACAAGAAATTCTCTGCTGCTACATACCTCCTCCCATTGAATCATCCAATGTCTGACTGGAAGCAAGCCTACTCTGAAATCCTGTCCTCCTATGTAGGAATGTACAAAGAAGCAAGGGGGAACTTGGAGCTCAGGAATGAGATCCTGGCTGAGGTGAAGGGGAAGATTCTGGAGCATGAACCATTGCATTTTGTGGAACTCCCCCCAAACCTGAGAGTGGTGAGACCCTTGTTCATCATGCTGGACAGGTCTGAGGTTTTTCTAGGCCATCCAAATGGAGTGGTTGTCACAACTGGATCCAGAAGACCAGCAAGATGAGATAGCCATCATCCAGCAAATCCTGACTCTTGCTTTCACTGGAAAGAGCAAGGAAGATGCTGGTGGGGGTGAGAATGCCAGGGAGGAGAAGGCCAGACCCACCAAGGCTGGGGACTACAAAAAGGCCTTTACAGCTTTCACTGCGGCACAACAGGTTTTCAAGGAGGAAATGGACAGCTATGATAGGGAAAGGAGGGACACCAAGGACCCCAAGACCATAGGGCAGAGGACCAGGATTGTCCAACAGTGGTGGGAGTCCCTTTCTGATGACAGGAAAGCAGAAGCTGGGAGGGCAGCAGAAAAGTGGAACAAGTTAGGTGCACCCAATGAGACCCATGATTCATAGGTACACCTCCAACTTTCAGACCTTGTACTGAGCTGGCAAATAAACAGATACCACAGAAAAAATCTCCCTGCTATGGCCAAAGATTTTATTGAAATTGTTCAGAGAACCATGGGGTCCCATGTGGTGATGTTTGTAGGGCATGAGTCAGGGGAGGGCCAGATCAAGCTAGCAGTGTGAGTTTCACTTACCTTGTTGTTTCCAATGCTGAAGAAGACCACCAGATTTGAGACAGCACCAGGGGATGGGAAGAAGGTGTTCACTGAGTCATCCCAGTCAAGCAAGGAGTGGGTTTTGACTGCTGAGAACATATTAACTGACTATCTGTTGACTGAGCCTGGTGAGTGGAGTGTATGGTCTATCAACATATTTATGCCAATTGATCACTGCTTAGTGGAGGAAGATTCACCTGAGAAGCAGGAGGTGGAGATATCCTTGGATGAGGATGGAAATCCAGAATTGCCCACTTGGGGTGGGCAGAAGTTGAAGGTGCAACAGAACTTGGCAAGAGCAGTGTTCCAAGCTGCTTATGGTGTGTGTTGCTTGGGATGTGCATAGCTGCATTTCTGATGTAAGTTTGGGATATAGCCAAGTTCACCAAGAAGCCCAAGGCCAAGGTTCCCTGGGGCTTGCTGAACAAGTCCCCAATGAAGTATCTGGACCCTGAGTCTATCTCAGAGGGTTTTACAATGAAGGATCCTTCCAAATGGACAAAGGCTTATCTTGGGTTGCTTTGGGATCATTGGCAATCCCTAGAGGCACAGGACAAGGTGATTGTGTCATTCATTGACTGCAAAAAGGAGGGTGCACCTTTGTGCAGGCAGTTTGACAGGAAAGTGGTGGGAAGCAGTAAGAAGAGAGTGTGGGTGACTGTGGATGATGACAGTGAAGCAGAAGTGGGTGGGGCAGGCATACCAGGGCCTTCAGTCACATGGCACTTAGTTGGAGGACCCTCTGAGCAGACTGTTGGTGGTGGTGAGGTCCTAGGGGAGGCCACTACAGATGTGGGCCAGTCAAACCCAGAAGAGTCCAGTCCTGCTTGGCATGCTAGCAAGGACCAGATCTCTTATTTGAAGTCTCTTTCCATCATGCCCAGGTACCAAGTACTTGTTGACCTGGTGGATGCCCTACCAGAACAGGTAAGTCTGTGACTGTCAGGGAGCATTAGACTAACTAACAGATGACATAGGAGCATGGAAAGGGGCCAGAGGTAGACTTCCCCTACTGGGCAACTTGGACATGGAGTGGCAAGTACTTGCCAGGGGAAATTCACTTGGATTTGGGGACTTTCTGAAAGGCAATTGGAGAGTTGCAAAGTGCAAGGTTCAGTTCCTCTTCAAGGGGTCTGGAGGTGGTTCTGGGACTTGGGCTTCTGTTAAGGGAGTGTAGTCATGCCCAAGAAGTGGAGGAGGATGATCCTATGGTCAGTGAGCTGAATTTTTTGTTGAACTCCAAGCTTGGTGTGCAGAGGGGGGATGATGTGATGGATGTAGTGGGGGTGGTAGTTTCAAGGTTGGAGCAATGTCCAGCAGGCACCAAGGGACCACTAGGGGGAGAGGGAGGTGCTGGGTTGGATGATAGTGGTAGAGGGGATGAGGAGAAGGAGAAGGAGAAGGAGGAGGAGGAGGAAGCTCCTCCAAGGAAAAGGAAAAGGGCAGGGAGTGGGATTGTGACCAGAGGACAGAAGATGGCAAAGAAGGATGAGGGAAAGGGGAAGAAGGTGGAGGAAAATCAAAGGAGGGGAGTGAGAACTTGGAATCAGACCAAGAGAGCAATGTAGATGAATGGGTAGATATGTGGGGGGAAAAGGTAATAGATTAAATAGAATTATGAATGTCAAGGGTGCCTGCAACTCTGAGTAAGAGGACCAGTGTCAGCAAGGGAGTGGATGGGGGGGATGCCCCCCCCCCAAGCCAGGTCAGCTGACCCCACTCTCAAGGGGGGTATCCCCCAGCCATGGCAGCTGCCATCCCCCAGCAAGGCTGGCTGACCCCACTTTCAGGGGGGGTGGCATCCCCCCAGCCTGGTTGGTGTGGGCTACTCTTCTTGCAAGAGTGCTAAGGGAAATAAGAGGGGAAAGCTGTAGGTAAGACCTAGGCTCATCCCAAGGGGTCTTGAGTCAGAAGGAGACAGAAGAGGGGGATTCTAGGTGGTAAAGTGGGAAATATATGAAGGGGAGACTTGAGAGCTCGTTGGAACTCGGTAGGTGGCAATAGTAGGCTTGGAGGATGGTTTTCAGGATGTTTGGGACTTGACAGCAGCAAAATGGTGGCAAAGGGAATTCTGGGACTCAGGGTACTCTTGAAAACTTGGCAATGGCTCAGGAAGGCTCTCTAGACTTGAAGGGGACTCTCAGATACTCGCAGTGTGACGCCAAAAGGTGGGTGGTATATTTTTCTAAGTAGCCCAGGCTTTTGTATCATAAAGACAGTGGTATCTAAGGTAAAATTCAGCATATTTTGGATCTGTCATATGCCAAAAGTAATAACAGACAAAGCAAAGTCCAACACTGGTACAGACATGTGCATGGCAGTGACAGTGGTGAAGGGAAAGCAAACAAAAGTGGAGAAGATAAACATGAACCAAGACAAGGCAGCATAACTACACATCTGAGCAACAGGATCGCACCCTGGAAGCTGACAGGGGGTGAAGGGAGCAGTATAGCTAAAGGAGGGTCTGCAGGGAGGCACAGTGACACGTGACAGGCAATGATGTTGCTGGCAGTAATAGGCACATGACCAAGAGGAAGTGTAGTGTAGGTGGTGACACAATCCCATGACTGTGATGGGCATGTGATCTGGGGGCATGTGATCTGGCAGGTAGGGAGAGTTGGGATTGCTGCCAAGGGCGCCTTGCAGCCTCAGGGAGCCTAAGCTCCCTACACTGGGGTCTTTAGACCTTGACTGTCCTCAGTCAAGTGCATGTGATTAGGTACAGGATGGAGATGGAATGCTGATAAAAGCAGCTGTGCATGGATCAAAGCACAAGCAACAGGGTTCTTGAGCATGTGCTGTGGGAAAATGCTTCCATGGTGTAAAGTTCACTTAATGCACTGAGTGTAATCACCATGTTTGTTCTTTTCTGCTAAGTCCATCATCCTCCCTCCAGCTCACTCGCCACCATCCAGTCTCTCCTAGCCCAACATAATGTCTTCCTCTCAGAGCATGTTCATTACTGCACCTCTGTTCGTCACACCCAACACTGCATGGGATCTCATCCCAGGAATGTGGGTGTCCCATATGAAGAAACTAGAGGTGTTGATGAAGGAGATACCTGGTGAGTCTGTGGAGGAGGAGACAGCATGGGCATGGTTGGCTTGGTATGAGGAATTATTGGTAAGTGGCTGTCATGTTAGTGATGCTATTCATTCCCTTACTGATGCTTGGATACAGGGACATATCAAGCAACTACCCAAGTTTGCCTTGGACATGAGTATGGAGGTCCCCGACTACCCTGATGAAACCGAGATCACAATAAGCAATGCCTTCTTGGCATTGACAGTGCTTCAAGCCCGATTCCCCCCACATGCAGCGAAACCTAAGGCCAAGCTGACCATGGCCAGCTCCAGTGGCCCTCAAACAGGAGGTGAAGTAGTTTGGCAGTCACAGAGGCAGATAGAGAAGTCCACAGAGAAGGGACAAGAGGGTGTGATGGTGCATCCACCAACCTTGACTGACAAGCGACACACTAACCACCTGAGACTGACCAGACCAGTGAGGGCAGGTCGCCAACAAGGGCTGTGGGAGGCACCATGTTGTCTGGCCCAGAAGCCTTGGCAGTGGACATTGATGTGATGGAAGTCGACCCTATGCTGGGGAGTAATGGACCTTGTGAGCAATGTGTAAAGTGGGGGATTATCTGTGTGTGGAAAGAGTGGACAGCCTGTGAAGCTTGCCACAACAGCAAGAAGAAATGCAACAAGGCTGGGAAGCTGGGTAGGAAGGTGAGTAAGGCTTGTTGAACAGTGCACTCAGCTAGTGACAATGCGACACAGTGCAAAAACCCAGAGGGTCCCCAGCCCAAGTCAGCTTTGATAAGCAAGAAGGCTAAGGCACACCCCACTCCCCCTCCTCCCTCAGCACCTACCCCTACAACAGGACAACCATGACCCCATCTCATTAGCCACTCAATGGCTACTCAACCTGCTGCCTCAACATCTGCTGCAGCTGTGACTGAACCCCAAGATCCTCCACCACCACAACCTCTCCCTCTTTTCCTCCCCAGTGGCCCATCCACTCCCACTCCCACTCCTAGACCCCCAGTTCCCCTTACTCCCCATGTCACCAGTAAACCCACCAACCAACCAACAGAGTCCTCAAGAGACTCTAGTGAATTCCTTAGCGCACAAGTTGAGTCAGGCCAGGGCAAACAGGCTCCTGAGGTCGCAGGCGGCAAGGACACTGGTACACCAAAGGTCAAAATTGATCTGACCAAGTCCAAGGAGGTCACCATGCCTATGGGGCCAACTCATTTGCCTGTGAAAGGTAAGTGCCACATGCAAGGTAGTCATATCCACCCTATTGAAGAGTTGGACAAACAAATTGCCAATGTGGAGTTGTCAATCAAATGGGGGGAGGATGCCCTGATGGACCTGTTTTTGCAGATGGCACAGGTTAACACAACAGTGACCCAAGTATGCGAGGCCCTCCACCAGTCTAAACATCAACTGCAGGTGTTGAAGGCATGTTGCCAGGAGAACTTCATCCCTGGGCCATCTGACCTCCCCTAGAGCAGTAGTAGTAGTTTCTTGAGCAAGTATCCTTTCTGCTGTCATTCTGTATGTTGGTGGTAATCCCATCTCATGTGCATGTTGTCTAAAACAGACCTCAGCAGTAAGATTGAAAGGTCAGAATAATATAAGAACACAAGTGAAAAGAAGGAAGAACGAGTGGTATAGTACTGTCATCCTGACTGAGTAGGTAGTGGCAATTGTCGTTTTAGTTTTGGCAGAACTTCACAGTATAGACAGTAAACAGTGAGTAAAGCTATGAGTTAAGGAAAAAGAGGGGGCAGAGAAATTTGGCTTTCAGTTTTTATATCATTATGTGATTTTTGTGCTTGGCTTTTTGTGTCAGTAATTTGTATAGGTAAAGCATCTGTAAAAGATAGGCAAAGGACAGAAAAAGAAAAGAAAAGAACAGAATGCAGGACATAGATTACTCATCTGACTCATCCCTGAGGACACCAGCAAGTTCTGGGTCAGGAAGGGAGTTGTCTTCAAGCTGATCTATAGCAGACCTGTTGAGGCCAACCAGGTGGGTGACCTTGATACAGGACCTGTTTCTTGGGAAATAGGGGTATAAGCGAAAGGTGGCAAAGTGAAACCTCGAAACAGCACCACTGAGCTCTGCAAGGAGGTAAGAGCTGCCTTTGGTGTGGCATATGACTACCATAGGACCTAGGTAACGAGGTTTGGTCTTTCAGTCCAGCTCTTTCTCAATGTGGGAATTTCTGACAAGGACGAGGGTACCCAGTTCAAAGTCAAAGTCATGGATAGTCCTCTTGAATCAAGCCATAAAGTCCTTTGCCAAAGCAAAGCAGGAATTGAGGACTCAATCATGTATTAGTGCTAGGTCTTCTGGGCACTTCTGCAATTGCCAAGCACAATTGGCAATGAGAGTGGTAGTAGAGTATGACTGTGCTTCAAAGGGGGCAAGAAAGGTTGCTTCAGTGAGGTCAAAAGGGAGTCTGGGATGGACACCATGAGCCATATAGTAAGGGGAAAATCCTGTAGCTTTGTGAACTGTAACCCTCTCTGCCCAAAATACAGATGGGGCCACTTCTGACCATCTTGAGGCTTCACCCTCACAACTCTTAACCATCACTTCTCTGACATCAAAATGCTGCTGCTCCACAATACCATTTGCCTGTGAGTTATAAGGTGAGATACAGATATGCCAAATGCCATACATCTTCGATAGCCAGTCAAGTGCTAGAACATAAGGACCACCATTGTCAGTGACAACCTCTGCTACAGCTCCCCATCTGCACAATATCTGCTTGAATAAGAATTTGCTGATCGACTTTCCAGTTTCAGATCAAAGCATGGCCCACTCCAGGTAGCTGGTGAGGGAGCATCAGGCTTGAGTAACATAGCAGTATCCATTGGACTTTGGCATTATGAAAGTGTTGACATAGGCTTTGTAGAATAGGGGCTCAGGTATTGCCACAACAGGGGGAATGTGGATTTGATTGAGGCAGCAAATTTGGCATTCATAACACATCTTGATGTACCAGCAAACATCCTGTTCAAGCATGGGCCACCAAAACTGTGTCAGCAAGCACATATGGGTGGAGAAGATACCCTTATGGCCTAACTCGTTGTGGGCTTGATGAATAATTTCAAGCTGCTTGTGGTGGCAGACCACAAGTTGGTGGCGATCTTGGGGCTCTTTCCTCCAAAGCTCCCTGCCCTTTACGAAGTACCAGGTTGCTAGCCACACAAGACTCTCCAGCTCCTTTTCTCCCAACTTGTCTGGCAGCTTCTTCATTTCCAAGAACCTCCTCACAACCTCCAACCTCTCATCCCTCTGCTTCACCTTCTTGGATCACAGGATTTTGGTCTTGGTGTTTTCTGGTGGTGAACCAGTTGCCATAAATATGCTGATGTCCTGAGGCAAGATTTTAGATGAGTAGTATATGGATGGTGGAATTTCTGGAGGACGTAGCATCTGAGTTCTTGGCTCTTGGTGATTTACAAGTTCCATGGCAAAGGCTCCACACTCATCTACCCAGTCTTCATACTCTTCTTCATCTACCTCAGGGTCTTCTTTGGCTCTCAGTCTCCTTGACAACCCATCAGGGGTGGCATGCTTAGCAGTGGGTACGTGGACCAGTTTGAAATCAAAGAGTAGAATACTGGCAATCCACTGGTTGATGGTGGCATTAGGCTGTAAGTCTGGATTGTTAATCATGCCCTTGATATATCTTGTGTCGACCTCTACAACTAGATTCTCCACTCCAAAAACATAAAGCTGCACATCATGCAGTGCTCGAAACAGACCAAATAGTTTGAGTTTGGCTTGACTATACCACTTCTCTCAGTTGTTAAGAGTGATGGAGCCAAAGCAGGCAGGGTACCTCTTGGAATCTTCTCCCTCTTGCATGAGGATATAACTGATGGCAACATTGGAGGTGTCGATGGTGAGGATGACTGGAAAGGAGGAGCCATAGTCAATAGGATGCAGTGCTGGGGAGGTGACTATAGCAGCTTTGAGATAGTCCATTGCTGCTCAGTGTTCATCACAAAACTCAAAGAAGACATCTTTCTTTGTGAGCTTGACAAGAGGATGCACGTGCTTGGTGAAGTCTTTAATGAAGATGTGGCAATATGAGCATAGACCTAGAAAGCCCCTAACTTCAGTGACATTAGTGCAGTAAGGCCAGTCTCTAATCTTTTGTACTTTAGTTTCATCAGGGATTCTCCCATCATACAAAACCTTATGCCCCACCACTACAATAGATGGGGCAGCAATGACGCATTTCTTGGCAGAGACAGTAGCTCCTGCATGGCAAAGTCGGTGAAGTACATGATTGGTATTTTCGGTGTTCCCAGATAAAGCACCAAATTCTGGGGTTCTGCAGTATTGTTTCATAAGACCTGTTGGCATATAGGTAGCAAGACTTAGGGCCTTTGATTGGACAGTCATCGATGAATGGGATGGAGACCTTGGGGATTTCATCCTTTAGGATCCAATAGACATCACCATGGAATATTTGAATGGCATTAGTGTACCCCATAGGTAACTTCATCAGCCTAAGGGTGCTGATGGGGGTTTGGAAGGTAGTCATGTCACAGTATTCATTGTGGATGGCTTGGTGGTCATAGCTGACCATTAGGTCCAAGATCCCATACACTGAGTGACAGGTGAAAGCTTTGGCAATTGAGTTGATGAAAGGAGGGATGGCTGAATCTTGGATAGAGATGGCATTTAAGGGCTGTAGGTCATGAATGAGGCACAGAGATTTCCTGTCCTTCTTGACAATGCAGAACCACTTGGACTGACATGATGAGGTTGAGGGCTCATAAACACCAGCAGCAATTTTTTCTTTAATTATTTGGATGACATCTTGAAAGATGGCAGGCAGGATAGGGATGTTATGTTTGACCCAGGGTTTGTGAGGTAAAGTTGGGATTTTTAGGGGGGGAAACATGTCTTCATGAAAGGTTCCCCTTTCTGAGGTCTCCCAAGTGAAGGTGGCTTTGTGTGTTCAAACAAGCCAACAAACAAGATCCAACTCTGGTGGCCAAAGGAACTTGGTAGGATCGAGGTTGAGCTCTTCTGCCCTTTGAGCAGTAAATCTGGAACCTGGAATGAATAAAGGAGGGTGGTATGGTAATACAGGTAAATCTGCAAGAGGATTGCCAACCTCCTGACACTCCACCCTGAATTCAACAGGCATTGCAGTCAGGATAGGCTTTACCTTCTTTGCTACAGGCTTGTATTTTAACATGTGAAAAACCAGGTCATAGTGAAAGGTAGACTGTAGGGCAGAAAGTGTCAGTGGAGAAACCATAGTACTAGTGGTAAACAGGAAGGGGTCTTTAGGCAAAATGAAACTGGAATCAAATGGATCAGGAGGCACAATATCTGGGGTATACATAACTGAACAACAGCACTGCTGCTGCATTTTCTTTAAAGTTGGTAGAAAGAGGGGAAGTGAATTTCCCAAGGCAGAAAGTGAATCTGAAACATAAAGGGAACACATGGATACTATATTATCTTGGTCTCCTCATAACCCTATCAAGTCATTGACCATTGTTAAAAACCCTGTTCACTCTCTTGGAGTTGGTGGCAGTGATTCTGGTGGGCAAAGTATTCTGCCTCATCATCTGGGTTCACAAATCAGGGATACAGGTATAGACGATGTTGAGGGCAGGTCAGGATAAGTAACTGGCAGCCTGAATTGGGGTCACAGATTTCTAGAGATTGTTCGCCATCAGGGAAGTCTCGAAGGATGCTGCTGAGGAGGCAGAAGAATGGGCAGCCTAATAAGAGGTCAAAAGGGGCTTTATCGACAACTTGAATCTGTAGGTGAGCTTTGACCAGCCCAATTCAAAGAGAGGCATTTTTGATGACACCTAGGGTGCTCTCTTTAGACTGGTTAGCAGCTTCTAATGTCATACACATGTCTGAATGGAGGGGGGCCCCTAAAGCCTCCCACAATTTGCACCTGAGGGCAACTACCTGACAGCTGCTGTTGAGGATACACTCAACCCAAAGCTTGTCCATAAGGACACTGTCTACTGTGCAGAGAGGGGTGGTGGTGAGACTGACACACTTGCCATCAGTATCCTTAACAAGGTATTGTTCATATGAGGCCCAGGTAGACAAGGAGGACAACTCCAATGTGGTCTCAAGGCTACCGATCACTACCTTCTTCATCATAGCCAACTCTTTTATCTGTTTGCAGATTTCTGGGCTGACTGCTAGAAGATCTTGGGTCGAAATTTCAATCTTGGCCTCTAAGACTTGGGAAACCAGCCATTTAGTGGTGGCAGCTTCATCAAAACCACTCTGATAGCAAAATTGAGGAGTAGGGTTAGACAGAGGTCTGGAGGTCGAAGGCTCAGTGGCATTAGGTCTAGCCTGCTGATCGTTATGTGGTGGCTGAGTGTTTGAAGTCATGGTTGGCACAGGGTTGTTGGAAGGGGGAGGGTTGGCCGGAGTGGCATTTTGAGGGTGACAAGCAGGGATTTCCACACCATCAAAGTGGGCTGGTTTCTTCCTTTTGATAGCATTCTTAAGCTCCTCTACCTGAGCATAGGCTCTGGCGAGTGCACACTTATCTTCTTCATCAGCATTATCTTCTATTTCTTGGTCAGTGAGGTATGACAAGGGGTGGACCTTGACCTGAAACTTGGTGGTGTCTTCAGAGCCAAGGAACATGGTGTTGACGAGGTGGGGTGGGGTATCATGCCCTCTAGATGAAGAGGCATTACCTGGAGACTGAATAGAGACAAGATTAGCTGACACCATAATGGACTCTCTGAGAGCCAGGAAGTTATTGATTTTCTCTTTGAAATTCTGCCCTGCTGCAGACCTAGGAATGTCAGAACCATCTTTCATAAAGACTTTACCACCTATAAGTGTGCATTTCCCTTGGCAAACATACTCTTTACAAAGCTTGCACTTGGCTGTTCTATGGCCATCAGTTCCTCCACAGAAGAAGCAGCAGGGGTTGAAAGAGTGGCAAAACTGCTGTTCTGCAGGTTGAGTCTGGCGGCTGCCTGAGGCAGGGTCAGCAGCTTGGACATATTCCCTTTTAAGAATAGTGGGCAGTGAAGTTGGTTGGGAGTAGGATTCTGGGAATAAGGCTGAACTATCGATTTGGACAGCATTTTGGTGGGCCCCACTAAGGAGGTAGGTCATGTGCTTGTAGACTTCATCAAATGGCCATGGGTCATCGACATCATGGTCTAGATCTTTGAGTTGGAGGCAAGTGGTGAGGCTGCTATGGAATTTTGGGGGGAATCCTTTGAGGAACTTCTCATTAACATAGTTGTCAGTAAGTCTCTTCTTCTTGTTAATTAGGGCTACAACTTGGCAGAATTCCTGCACATATTTGCCAAGGTCCTCAAGGGATGACATGGGTTTCTGGACTTGGTGGTGGAGGAGAGTCTCAAGGTTGGCTTTAGTATACTGCTGCCCTTTGACATTGGCACCAGGGTAGAAACTGGTGACTTCTCTAGTAAAGTTGTCCCAGTCATCACCTGTAGTGGAGTCAAGGGAGGACCATAGCTCTGACTCATTTCTGTTGGCATAGCAAATAGCCCACCTAATCTTAACCCTGTCATTGGTGATTCCCATGTCAGTGCAGATCTGGTCGACATCTTCAAAGTAGGCACAAATATCTTCTGTTTTTCCCAAAAACTTAGGGGCTTTGTTAGAACCTCTAAGAGGCATTTCGTGATGGTTGGTAGTAGCAGACATGACTGCAGGAAATGACAATGAGAGTGGAAGGGGGTACTGAGGTATCAGTGGGGAAGTATGGGCTAGTGGTAGAATGGGATTCTGTGAGGCAGTGAAGGATGTCAATGGGAGGAGAAGTTGTTCTGTGGCAAAGGTCAAAGCTGATGAAGAACTTGGAGGGGATAGGTCAGTAAGTGGTGATAATTCTTGATGATCAGGTGGTGGTGCAAAGGACTTGTCAAGCTCAAAGGCACTGGGTATGTATATCAGCTATTGAAAGAGAGGGAGATTCTGGACAATGAGGGGATCTGATGGCAGAAAGCTCTACATCTGGAGAACTAGGCTCTGGAATATCATGGGGATTAATAGGAGGCATGAAAATATCAGAGGAAGATATAGAAAGACAGCAGAAGGGCTCTAAGAGCTCTTCAAGTTCTGTTCTGTGGTGGGTAGGTTGTAGGGATCTCCTTTCCAGATCTACAGACCCCTCATGGTGGGCTCCAAAACAATGTGGGCTACTCTTCTTGCAAGAGTGCTAAGGGAAATAAGAGGGGAAAGCTGTAGGTAAGACCTAGGCTCATCCCAAGGGGTCTTGAGTCAGAAGGAGACAGAAGAGGGGGATTCTAGGTGGTAAAGTGGGAAATATATGAAGGGGAGACTTGAGAGCTCGTTGGAACTCGGTAGGCAGCAATAGTAGGCTTGGAGGACGGTTTTTGGGATGTTTGGGACTTGATGGCAGTGAAATGGTGGCAAAGGGAATTCTGGGACTCAAGGTACTCTTGAAAACTCAGAGATGGCTCAGGAAGGCTCTCTAGACTCAAAGGGGACTCTCAGATACTTGCAGTGTGATGCCAACAGGTGGGTGGTATATTTTTCTAAGTAGCCCAGGCTTTTGTATCATAAAGACAGTGGTATCTAAGGTAAAATTTGGCATATTTTGGATCTGTCATATGTCAAAAGTAATAACAGACAAAACAAAGTCCAATGCTGGTACAGACACATGTGCAGCAGTGACAGCAGCAAAGGGAAAGCAAACAAAAGTGGAGAAGATAAACATGAACCAAGACAAGGCAGCATAACTACACATCTGAGCAATGGGATCGCACCCTGGAAGCTGACAGGGGGTGAAGGGAGCAGTATAGCTAAAGGAGGGTCTGTGGGGAGGCACATGACCAAGAGGAAGCATAGTGTAGGTGGTGACACAATCCCATGACTGTGACAGGCATGTGATCAGGGGGCGCATGATCTGGCAGGTAGGGAGAGTTGGGATTGCTGCCAAGGGTGCCTCGCAGCCTCAGGGAGCCTAGGCTCCCTACATTGGCCAAGCCACTTTCAGGGGGGGATGCCATTCCCCAGCCAGGCTGGCTGACCCCACTTTCAGGGGGTGCAATGTTGGCTGACACCAGGTCAGGGTCTGTTGGCCAACATCAGCTAGTCCTATGTTTAGGCCAAATTGTACATGTTGGGTGTCCCAGTTTCAGGACCACAGGTGACTGAAGGGTCTGCATTTGGACAGGATTTTTTGCAGCTTATTTTGCTTACATCAGCAGGAAGGTCATGTGGCTACTGAAAATTTTCAAAATATACTTTTTTTTCACCCCACTATCACCATGAGAAGTCTCTCTTCTGCCAGAACCAGTGAAATCCTCTCTCTCCTTGATTCTGGGCTCTCTGGCAATGAAATATCATCCCAGACTGGTGTATCCATTGCCACCATCTCCAGATTACACTCTAGACACCGCCTTTACCTCACAAAATCTCCCGGAGGTTTCCCAAAAAAGCTTTCTGATGGCAATATTTGACATGTTCTTCATCTTGTTGGATCTGGCAAGGCTGAAAATGCTGTCCAAGTCACCAGAGAGCTCAGAGATATCATTGATGAGCCTCTCTCTGCTCAGACAGTTAGGAATGGGATGAAGAAAGCTGGGTTAAAAGCTGTGGTGAAGAAGAAAAGGCCACTCCTTACCAAGCATCACTGGAGGGAGAGGTCAGACTTTGCTCTGAGACATAGGGATTGGACTATTGAGGACTGGAAAGGGGTGGTTTGGTCAGATGAGACCAAAATCAATTGTCTAGAGTCAGATGGGAAGAAATGGGTGTGGAAAAAGAGTGGGGAGGGACTGAATGATAGGCAAGTGCAGGGGACTCTCAAGTTTGGGGGTGGATCCTTGATGATGTGGGGATGTATGCTGTGGGAGGGGCCTGGATACTCCTACAAGATTGATGGGAGGATGGATGATGATCTGTAGGTGCAGATCTTGGAGGATGAACTGCAGCAATCCCTTCAGTATTATGGCTAGACTACTGAAGACATTATCTTCCAGCAAGATAATGACCCCAAACATACCTGCAAGAAGGCTTCCACCTGGTTCAGTGATCATGGCTATGAGGTGCTCTCATGGCTAACCCAATATACAGACCTCAACCCTATTGAACATCTGTGGAATCATCTCAAGAGAAGGCTAGCAGAGTATGAGGAGCCACCCAAAGGGACATTGGAGTTATGGGAGACAACACAGGATGAATGGAACAAGATAAGGCCAGAGGTGTGTCAGGCATTGATCAAGAGTATGCCTAGAAGGGTAGAGGCAGTTATCAAGGCAAAGGGAGGCTATACAAAGTTCTGAATAGCATACAATTTCATCAGCAAAAAAACCCTTTCAATGAGTTTCCCTGATTAAAATTGTGATATCTCAGCCAAAACAAAGTCAAACAACTTGATTGAACTACCCTTTTGAAGCTGGGAGCAAGGGCTATCTATGTGGATACTTTCACAATTTTATGAAATTCTTTTGATTTTTCACATTGCCATCAATGCAAAATGGCAAAACATTGAAAGGGTTTTTTGAGTCACTGTATGATTTTGCAAGGCATGCCAAAGATGGGGATGTGGTTGATGGTTTGAAGAGGGATTGAAATGGACCTGGAGCATAGTGAACAGTTAGCAAGAGGCTCATCCAGCTTCTTGACACCAACACTGACTGGAAGCAGTCTGGTTTCACAATCAGGATGGCCTCCTCAGCCAGACACTCCAGTAACACCAACAAATCCTTTTATCCCAGTATGACAGTCAACAAACCCCTTCCTCACTTCCATGTTATGGCCAGTAGTGCAACATACACAGGGATCTGGACTCAGAACTTATACCTTCAGACATGCTGCACAGATGATCATATGTACATGCCCACCCACCAATGCATTCTTTCATGATCTCTCTTGTGTGCTCATAGAGGAGATTTCAGAAGGGAGTTCCAGTGAGAGTTTGAGTCTCACCTCTCTGGTATCCTTGGAATTGTCCACCATATTGGACTCTGGCACAATGACACACCTCATTCAAGATTCATTGCTTTTCTGGACATTTACTCATGACTCAAGCATGTCAATGAAAACTGCCAACCAAGGAAGTCTTGACACTAAGGGGTATGGGGACTGCATTGCAATCCTCAAACTTGGTGGTTGCTGAGTTCATCTGTGGTTGCAACATTGCTTATATGCTCCAAATGCCATCATCAACTTGTTGTCAGTTGGTTGGATGGTGGAACAAGGCTGGGAAGTATGGTTCCAGGGAGGCCCCAGCAGGTGTGAGTTGGTACATGAACAGGTCATTCTTGGCAGCATCAACATGAAGGCACAGCTGTGCTTTCTTGACATTGAATTCATTTGACCTTCTGATGGGCAAAACACTGTTGAACCATTCAACTCCACAGCTTTTGTGCCAAGCCTGCTCACCTGGGACTTGTGGCACACATGCATTGGACATGCTGGGGGGGATGTCACAAGGAATCTCCCAATCACAACAAAGGGTGTGCAGGTCACCTCATCAGCAGCTCAGACTTGTTGTGAGGCATGCATAATAGCAAAACACCCACACAAGCCTTATCCAGTCTCAACATCCCCACCCACACATACCTTCCTTGAACTCATTCACACAGATCTTTGTGGACTGTTTCCCCTTGCTACCTTACATGGGAAGTGGTACTTCATTGTTTTCATCAATGACTACACCAACACCATCAGTATTCAACTCTTAGTAACAAAGGATCAGACTCACAAGGTGTGGCTGTTGGTTAAATCCTGCTGGGAAAACAAGTTCAATGCCAGAGTAAAGGTGATACAAACTGATAATGGGGGAGGATACATGGGAGCAGACTTTGCCCAAATTCTGGTGGACACAGGCATTGAACATCAGAGGTCTGTGGCATACACACATCAACAGAATGGAAAGGCAGAATGTGGCATACATACAATTCAGGGTAAGGTGTTAGCAGTGTTGAGTCAGGCCAACCTTGCTGTGGGGTACTTCAGTGAGGCTGTTCTCACTGTGGGGTGCTTGTGGAATCTAACCAGAATGCATCTCCTTCCTGAGGGCAAGACACCATTTGAAATGCTCTACAGTTACAAGCCAGACATATCTCACCTTCATGTGTTCAGCTGCCATTGCTTCTCTCAGATCCCACCAGAACATCATGTGAAAAATGGACCTCACTCCTCCAAGGCATTGTTTATGGGTTACCCCAATGGGGTGAAGGGGTGGAGGTTGAGAGATTGCATGATGGGTACCTTTTTCAACAGCAGAGACATAGTGTTTGATGAAGGTTCAATCATGTGTCAGTGAGATCTTACCCTCCCATGGCACATGCCAGATGCACCTTTTGACCCCTCTCAGCCTGCATCAATATCCTCAACACTCACACCCTCTGCTCCACCACCTGCTCCTATTGAGGTTCATAGGTCTGGTCACACTCACATCTTGATGGAAAAGGAGAAGGCAGTAGAAGAAGAGTTTCACAGGTTAAGGACCAGTCATCTTCAGAGGGTTCCAGGTGCAAGTGAGGGGGTGGAGGACAATGACTCAGGAAAGGGAGTGGTTAGTGAAGAAGATGAGGCCAA
This sequence comes from Pisolithus thermaeus, assembly GCA_024663475.1. Lineage (NCBI taxonomy): Eukaryota > Fungi > Basidiomycota > Agaricomycetes > Boletales > Pisolithaceae > Pisolithus > Pisolithus thermaeus. The sequence continues at coordinate 266,254 of JANFAF010000040.1, forward strand.
CAGTGGGACACCCCCAGAACACCAGGTCAACTTAATAATAACAGAACAGTTGCACCTATCAATCAGAAGCAACAAATGATGTGACCTGGGTCAATCAGGGTATGATATGTCCATCCCTCCAGCAACCTACAATGAGGCTGTAAGGCATTTGGATCATGACAGATGGAGAGAAGCAATGGAGAAGGAACTGAAAATGATGAAAGAGATGGGAGTTTGGAGGTTGGTGGAGCTGCCACCCAGTCAAAAGCTCATGGGAAATCAATGGGTATTCAAGTTTAAGCTGGTCGACCTAAAGGAAGGCTCAAGGTTCAAGGCATGGCTTGTCACACAAGGCTTTTCACAAGTACTGGGAGTCAACTTTCATCAGACTTATGCTCCAATCACCAGACAGAGTTCCATAAAGCTACTCATAGCACTCACAGTGAAAAATGATTGGGAAATCAACTGCTTCAATGCCAAAAGAGCCTTACTCCATGGTAAACTCACAGAAGAAATCTATATGAAACAACTGAGGGGATTCAAACAGTACAGTGACACAGGCATGCTTCTGGTATGTCTACTCTCACACTCATTGTACAGACTCAAGCAGGCTGTGTTCAACTGGTACACAATGCTGTGTAAACTTCTCAATGAACTCAGCTTCACTTGGTCTGACATTGACCTTGGCCATCTTCATTCTTGACAGGGCTGGAGAGGATGGATGAAGGGTAATTTGCATAATCATTTGGCATGTTGATGATGGTCTCAGGGCTTTGAATAACAGATATTTTCTTGACTGGGTGAAGGGAAAGATTGGAGAGTGCTTTGGCATCAGCTACCTCAGACCCATTTCACTATACCTTGGAATTGAAATTGAGAGAAGGTGAGAAACATGAGAGGTTTGGATCCACCAAGAATCTTACATTGGCCACATCCACAAGGAGTATGGACTTGGAGATGCCAACCCAGTGTCACTTCCAATGGACCCTAATCACCCCTTCAGACAGGACTACATCATGCACCCCAATGTCCCAAACTTGGCACATGCATACAGGAAGGTGGTAGGAGAACTAACCTATCTGGCGACATGCAGCTGGCCAGACATAGTGCAAGCAGTTCAGTGGCTAGCTCAATGGTGTGCACATGCAGAGCCATGTCATTATGCTGCAGTGAAGTGTCTACTATGCTATGAAGTCTCTGCATATTTGATATAGGAACCCAAACATCAATCACACAGTACACACCTTCACTGACTCAGACTGGGCAACATGCCCAGCAGATCATATTTCAGTCACAGGCTACATTTGGTTTTTCTATGGAGGCCCAATAGCACACTTCCAAAAAGCAGCAGATGTTGGTGCTGTCATCCACTGAAGCTGAGTACATGGCACTTGCAGCCTGCATTCAGGAGGGTCTTTGGATATGCTCAGTGCTTGATCCTTTAAATCAACAGATCAGTCTTCTGTTCATCATATATGCAGATAACACAGGGGCAATATTGCTATCTTCCAACCTGCTCAATCACTCTTGCACCAAGCATGTAGACATATGCTATCATTTCCTTCACAAACATATCAGCAAGGGGGTGTTTACACCCAAGTGGATTCCAACCCATCAGAATGTCACTGACATTCTCACTAAACCTCTCACTTGTTTGTCCTTCCAGGTTCATCACATGGGTCTGTTGCTGGTGCCATGCTGAGGGGGTGTGTTGGAGTTTCACTTTGTACTAATACTTAGATTCATATACTGGACTTTTACAGTGCAGAGACCAGGGTCATCATGTGATGTGCAGATGCATAGATGCTATGATAGACTTTTCTCTCTTTCCTCAGTTCATTATCCAACAACTGAGGTATGTTTATGATACAGTATGTGTTACACTGGGACTGACTTAACCTTGGTAGTTGTCTCTCTGTTTCTAGGTTTGCAGTCCTCATGTAGATTAGTTTGTTATCCAATGACTGAGTTGTCTCTCTGTTTCTAGTGAATACCACCAACTCCCCAAATCTCAAACATGTATCCTTTCATTTCCACCTGTTATCAGTCCATGTGCAGCACAAACATGGTTAGTATTGACCAGGCCCAGCTCAGCTCAAAAGCTGCAGCTTGTGCCTGGCTTTTTGGGGCTCACAGCCTAAGAAATCTAAGGCCGAGCTGTGGGCCAGGCCTGGCCAGTGGTAAATTGAAATGGAGAACTGAATTTTATGGGTAGCTAGTGTAGCTACAGACAAGTGCAGACTACAAAGTTACATGTCATAGAAAGGCACAAAGACATCCTCACCATCAGGTTCCTCCTCACCCTCATTGTCAGCAAGATTTTGAGAAATGTCATCCCAGCCTTCTTCAGAGCTCACAGAAGTGGTAGTAGGGGTAGGTGACTCCATCATGTGGGCTTTGGAAATTACAGATGGGTCATTGGGAAAGAGCAAATGTTTCTTCAAAAGGGATTTCATACACTGCAACACCTCAATGACATCAGACTTGAGGTGGTTTCACTGCTTACCAATGGTGATACCAGTGGAAGAAAAAGCATGCTCACAGGATACTGATGTCACCATGATTGGAAGATAGTCATGAGCCAGGGATCCCCAGACAGGGTATCATCAAGAATTCAGACCCCACCATTCCATGATAGAGAAATTTCCAACATGTTCACATGTGTGAAGGTATTCATGGAATCCATGAAGCCATAGCTTAGCAGGGTCACCTTGAATGTGGGTATTGCAGTGCAATGAGTCATCTTCAGTATCATTGTCAGAGAGTTTGCCAAGTAGTGAGTGCAGCTTGCAGCTTTGCAGCATGACACAATGGTTAGGGATTACAGTATCCAACAATGGTGCACCAGACTCATAGATGACATTATAGCATTCCTTGTACTGTTGATATCAGGACCAGTAGGTATAAGTAGAGAAGGGAAAAAAACATATGATAACTTCAGCATGCTGGACCACCTTGGAAAGCAGGTCCTCCCCCCAGTACATATGGATGTAGCTAAGCTTCTGTGCTGGGTCGAGTATGGCCCATAAAATTCAGCAACTTAGAATCCAAGGAGTGAAAAAGTACTCACACATGGCAATGACATGTGCATTAGATGCAACCATTTGCTCATAATACTCAGCTACCTTACTTAGCCCAGCATCCAATGCATCAGTGAAATCAGCATATTTGGCTGCTTCCCTCCATGATGACCAAGCCTTAAACAGCACCTCCAGTGCTGGCAAGACTGCATGCATCATTGGGCCCTGTTCCATTGAGAAAGCTTGTTGTGCTTTCTTGGCTTGCTGTGGACATGGGTGTGAGTAAACTGGAATCAAATGACACAATAAACTTACTGCTAACAGTGACAGAAGAAGCCATACTTGCTCCCATTCAGACTCTGCCAACTCAAGGTCTGTTAATTTTCACCATTTCTCTGCATCATGTTCCTCTAGGGCAAGTAGCCTAACAAAGTAACTTACTTCCTGTACATTCAGTGCTGGTATGTAAGTACCCAATGAGCATGAGATCAGCAGAGACTTACCTCCTTCAAATCAAATGCACAATGAAGCATTAAAAAAGTTGATGACCATCTAGTCTTCATGTCGAGGAGGAGCTGCAAAGGTTGTGTGCATAGAACATGGCCATCATCCATGTGAGTCTGAATCCATTGAAATAGCTCTTTCCACTTCACAGATGATTGTTCCTTACCTGCTATTGCACAAACAAGGCCAATCTCTGTTCCTTGTGGTGATCTTCACCTCTTATCTTCGCTTTCTCTCTTTTACACAGTCTCTTACTTACTACCATTTGATTCCCCTTCTTATTTGCTACTTACTACTTCTTTTCCCAGCCTTCTAGGCCAATTCCTAGTGTTGTGGTGCATCAGCCACTCTTTGTTTACTGTTGTTTACTTTGAAGTGCACTTAGTGTAGCTGAGTCCAGTGTTGACACCTTTGGTTACTCACACTGGACTCTAGTCTGGTTATTCCCCTAGCTCACTAGAGCTTTAGGAGTCGATTAGGATCCCCCTAGGGACCCCTTTACTTCTTTGCTGCTCACAATCTCATCTCATTTGAGGCCATGTCATACAGCTATCCAGTTGGCAGCATCTGGATCTGGAGTAGCTGGGTCTTAATGTTTAGATTTGCTGTGGGCAGAAAGCAATGCTTGAGTGGCTAGGTTAATGATGTGTGCCATACACCTAGAACATGTAAGGCTGCATACAGACTAATATAGGGTTGTGCTTACCACAAGCATCACTCTTTGGCATCAAACATCTGGCCAGAGTTGGCCATGATATGGAACACAAACTCATCCATCATCATGTCATTGTTCTTGGCATTGTCACAAGCAATGAAGCCAACCCAACAAAAAGAGATGCATTAGGTTAGAACTATGTGTAGTATGATTAGTGGCTGACCTTGTGTGTTGCACCAACACACTTGACAACTTTATACAATGCTTGACCCAAATTGGTGCTGTTGTGAGCATTATTGAGCTGCACAAACCCTATAAGTGATGTCTCAATGTTCCACATGCTCAGAGAGTTCTCCTCAATCCAAGATGCAGTGACTGCAAAATACCCGTCAACATTGGAGGCCTGCCAGCCATTGCACATCAGATTGATTCATCCTGTGACAGTACTACTCTGTAGCAACTTATGAGAAAAGACACAAGTTTTTGAATTAATGTCATACTTACCAAGAAGCATTTGTGAAGATCTAAAAGCCTGGTTTTGAAAACATTGATATTTGCTTGGCATGTCTGTCGATGGCTCAGGATCCTGATGCCATTCTTTGCATGAGAGGCAATTTCAATCATCCTGCCAAATGAAGGATGTTGAAGGGCATGTATTGGCTAGTAGGAATTGTATCAGTCAGAACCAGTGAGCTGTCACATGTGGAGAAGGTGCTCACCTGATCTGTTTCAATTAACCACAAGACAGTGGCTTCATGAAAGACAGCCTCTGAATACTGTACTATCAGACCCCTTTCCACTAAATGCCCTTCCAGCCTTGACTGCCTACTGACAGATGACTGCATACTTGAGATTGCCTCTTTGTGTCACTGTTTCACATCATTGGGTAACATCAACTTGAATGCATTTGCTGCCAACCACCTGAGATATTCACCCTGGTATTTATCAGTCAGAAAAATAAAGATTACAGACAACATGATGCATTACCTGATGGCAGGCTTGTAGGTGTCATCACAATGTTGACACCTCATTGACAATGGAAACAGGTTTTTTATGCAATTGACTGTGAGTCTCTGTAAGTGGGTGCCTGCTGGGTGAGGGATATGATAAGACTTACAAGCAGCCCATACAATCCCTCAAGTTTTTCCTGTCTTTTTCATAAGGCTGGGAGAAAAATGCATCAATGTCCTGAGTGCATGCAGTATGTGGCCTCTTGATAGGCTCATCCACATCAATGAGGTCGATGTCCTTCAGTAACCCATCAGCTCCAGTTTTGGTGGGCCCATATGAACCACACTGTGGCTCATTGAGGTCGAGGTCACTCTGTGGTGGCAGTGTCGACTTGATGGAATTATCTGAACATACCCAACTGACAGGTGCTTTCCCTGATAAGTAACAGCACATAGGTTTACAAAATACATTGATTAGATAGGCAATTGTGAAATAATGAAAGAAGCTCCAAACTTCAAGAAGTCACATACCCTTTACAAGCCTTTTTTTCTTTGCTGGAACCTCTGTATCTGTAGTTTCCATGTTGACATCTGTTGATACTGTGTCAGCCTTTCATTTTATTGTAACAGTACTATGTGTTGGCAGTGCTGCACATGTGGCTGATAATGATTGAATCTGTGCTTTTCTGTGTGAAGTCAGTTCTAGTTCAGCAGCATTGTCAGCACACATAATCCACACAGAAGGCACAGGGACATGTCATGGACATGGCTGCTTGGTGTCAGTAGTAGTAATGTCACATCCGTGACACGTGTGCATGGTCTGGACCATAGTCCAACTATCTGAGATATTTTTCTAGCCCTATGGGCTTCCATCATGAAACTCCATTCCATCTCTGATTTGACTTACAGTGAGTGAAAAAACCCTTGCAATGTTTCGCTATTTTGCACTAAGTGCAGTGTAGCACCGGAGGGCGTGGGAATCTCGCTTGGCAGTAGTGGGATGGATTGTAGTACTGACTCTTGGCTACCAAGGGGTCACTTTATCACATGATTCTGTCCAGTGGTTGTTGAGATATGCTGGTTTTAAAACAGGTACACCATTGCAAGGGTTTATTCACTTTTGGCCAGGGTGGTGGAATCTCACTCAAATGAAGGGATAATTGTGGTTGTTTGGTCCTACAAACAAAGATACACATATCAACAATGTGTCTGAGTTCCAAAAAGTTCCCACACTTCTTTGTGTCCAACCTCTACCACCATGAGATCCATCTCTGCCACCCAAAGGAATACTATCCTGACTATGCTTGATGCTGGTCACTCTGCTTCCTCTATTGCCTCTAGTACTGGCCTCCATCTCTCTACCATCTCTAGGCTTCATTCCAAGGAACGTTCCACCCTGAAAAAGTCCACTGGAGGTCATCCATCCAAGCTTTCCCCTGCCAATGTCTGCTGTGCCATCCACCTCATCTCCACTCACAAGGCAGAAAATGCTGTCCAGGTGACCAAAACTCTTACCAATATCATCAACCAGCCCCTCCACCCAAACACTGTCCAGCAGCACCTAAAGAAGACTGGTATGAAGGCTGTGGTCAAGTGTAAACATCCTATCCTCTCTGCCAAGCATCACAAGGCAAGACTTGATTTTGCCTATGCTCACAAGGATTGGACTCTGGAGGACTGGAAGAGGGTGGTATGGTCTGATGAGACTAAAATCAACTGCCTGGGCTCAGATGGTCACAAATGGGTTTGGAAAAAGCCAGGGGAGAAGCTGAATGATAGGCTAGTGGAGGGGACTCTGAAGTTTGGAGGAGGTTCTCTCATGATGTGGGGCTGTATGACTTGGGAGGGTGTTGGATATACCACCAAGATTGATGGGAGGATGGATGGAGACCTTTACCTCCAAATTTTGAAGGATGAACTACAAGATTCCCTTGAGTATTATGGTCTTCATCCTCCTGACATCATCTTCCAGCAGGACAATGACCCCAAGCACACCTGCAAGCAGGTCAAGGAGTGGCTGGAGGAGCATGATTTTAGGACTATGGTATGGCCTGCACAGTCCCCTGACCTCAACCCCATAGAACATGCCTGGGGTTACCTCAAGAGGAGGCTTGCAGAGTATGAGCATCCACCCAAGGGAATACTAGAGTTGTGGGAGAGGACTCAGGTGGAGTGGAATAATATACCAGCTGAAGAGTGTCAGAAGTTGATTGAAAGCATGCCTAGGAGGGTTGAGGCAGTGCTTAAAGCAAAAGGAGGCTATACCAAGTACTGATATCCCCCATATACCCTTCCATTACCAAAAGTGAATAAACCCTTGCAATGGTGTACCTGTTTTAAAACCAGCATATCTTGATGACTACTGGATGGAATCATGTGATACAGTGACCCCTTGGTAGCCAAGAGTCAGTACTACAATCCATCCCACTACTGCCAAGCAAGATTCCCATGCCCTCCAGTGCTACACTGCACTTAGTGCAAAATAGTGAAACATTGCAAGGGTTTTTTCACTCACTGTATGATCTATTTCTGTTTCTGTTTCCATATTTAGTATATTTCTCTTGTGCTTCTAAGTGACTCACTACACTACCATACCAGTATGCCTTACTAATCCCCGCACTATCCAGCTATCTGGTGACTACTGACTTACCTTACTAATGGCTCACTAATATTGTTATTCATCTGTACTGTGTTCTGGTAGTCACTACACCCCAGACATTGCTTTGCACTTTCCTCTGTACTATAAAAGCCTTGTACATACATCATAGCACATCAGATCAAATTTTGAATGAGATACTCATCGATCTCACTCAACTCCAGACAATTTCTGGATAGCTCCAACCTCTGGGACTTGGCAGGAAATAGTGTACTGAGTTGTATGCTAAACTCCAACTACCAAGACTTTCACCTTAGCCTTCCTCTGCCCTCAGACCCTCTTGGAGACTGTTGAGAACCAGTCTTGACAAGTAACATCAATCATTTCACTGAATCAGGTGATGGAATTAGGCAATACCATAAGTTCATGTAGGTAGGCACATGCCAGTCTACTGTATAGTTACCCAGTGATTGCCAGGTAGCACAGCCACAAAGCTGTGGCCTCAGGCCACAGCCCATGGCTTCTCAAAGGGTCAGGCTGAGCCCTGAGCCCCCACAGGCCATCCCTATGACTCAGCTCAGCTTGGCCTAGGAGGGCCTGGCCTGGCTCAGCTCAAGGCTTCAGGCTGGACCCAGCACAACACTAAACATGGTGAACAAGCAAAGTGTAATGAGGATGCAGCATTGAATGTGTGTCCATTGGTTGACTGTTACATGCCTTACACAGCATAGCCACCATTGGCATAGAAAAGTAACAAGGTTCAATGCAGCATAACTGTAAACAGTGTCTCTATTTCTTTCTCTTAGATGCCTACCTCTAAACACTTGCAATCTGCTACCATCATAGGTAGCAATGGACTTACACCAGTCACATGCAAGGTGGCCTTGACCCTGGCATGACATGGCCTTTTTAAACCATGAGGGACTATACCAAGGAATCCCTACTGCCCACTTCAGATTTGGGCCCACATGTACATAGCTGACTGTGATGGTTAGTCCAATGGGAATGGCTGTGCACAATTCTGGAAAGCCATTCTTATTGGGCTAACCAATACTCTTAGTTCTGGCTGTGATGATGATTGTTCAACATGACAAAGGTGGTAGGTTTGGTTTGTTCAATACATCATGCTGATCAAGCTCACCAGCAACTGAGTTCAATGTTACTGGTGTGGGTTAGAGGAGGGAACTGCTACCCTATGGCAGTGATTTGAAGGCAGACACTTAACATGAGGGAAGTTGATGCCCTATTGCATGGACATGTACATGTAAACTTGTCATACCCTGAAGTATTTCATACAAGTTGAGGTGTAACACTGCAAGCATGTCACAATTTTTCTTCAGAAAACATGCTGAAAAAATGTAGAGAAGAGATACTCTTTTATTTCAGATAATTTCTCACAAAAAATGCAAATATAACTTTATCTTTTTTGTGCAGAAACATGGATTAATGCTAATGCTCATTAGCTTTTACATTAATTGGCATTAGCACCAATTCATATTTTCTGGAAGAAAAAAACCATTTTTTATGTATTTTTTCTTTCCAAACATCTAAAACAAAAGCATATCTCTTCCCTCCCTTTTTTCAGCATGTTTGCTGAAGAAGCATTGTGGAATGCCTGCCTGCAGTGTAAACTCCATGACTTACTGTAACGTCCTTGTCATTTTTGCCAAACACATTCATACATGCACAAGTCATTCACTGGTTGCAAGACCTTCTCAGGCCGAATACCTTGTCAACCTCTTCAGAATTCCTATTCCAGCACTAGAATTCTGACTCAAGGTGTAATTTACGCTTACATTTTCGGCCGCGTGGTCGGATCGACCTGTCACTATGCACCTCACTCATGGCCTTTTCATCTTTATCAACCCCTTCATCATATCGAAGCTGTTGCCGTCGGGCTGTAAATCAATGTACTGATTGCTTCCAGATGCGCCGCTCAGGGGGACCGTCCGCAGGAGTCCATAATCCGTGGTGATGCTCTCGATGCGCACGATCGTATGCGGCGTGGTCGTGGTCAGCGTGACGATTTGATTTCTGCATTTTTTGAGTAAGCAATAGTGTTTAGTAAACCTGGAAAATAAAAACACAACGTACGAATGTACCCATTTTGAAGTGTAGCGATCGAGAAAGGGTTCGAAACCCCGTTCCTCTTCTTCAAGAAACGATTCCCATACACGCTCAAAGGTGGCTAGTATGGCTGCAGCGACCCGTTCAACCCGAAGATCGGTTGAAGTGTGACCATCGCCTCCAAAAGCTTCCACCAACTGTTGCAGAGAAGCGACGGGGGGCCTGTTCAGGACGTTCAGCCCGCAGCCTTAACTGTATAAGTCATGGCCATTTGCGCAACGTCGTGTCTGATCTCCTACCGATGATGATATCTACCATCCCACCCTCAAAATGCAAATTGACCAATATCCCACCAAGTTTCTTCAGTTCAGACGTCTTTCCCGATCCTTTTTGGGCGGGGAACTCGCCATATATGTCGTTGGGCCATTTAAGTTTGACTTTGTCGGCCCATCGACCTGTTGGGTCGAGGACGTGACATGCTTCGGCTACTGCGATCGCGAGGAGGTATTGGGTAAATATCAAATTGGATGCTCGAATGCTACGAGCGGTAGATGAGTGTTGTGTTGTGCTCTTGAGGGGTATACGAATAAGGAGGGACATGAGTATGCATCCCTCAGGTGATACCCAGGTGTTTGCACCTCGCCCTCGTCCAGTGGTTTGCTTCGATGCAAAGGAGAGGACGGGAGGTGTGAGAGCGCGGAGGAATTTCGGGTTCCTTGGAAAGTAAAAATAAGGTGTTGAACAGGCGTGGGTCGCGTGTGAATGCTGGGACGGGGAAGTCTCTACTTACTTGTCTAGCATGCTTTGTGTGCTGGTGACGACTTCTCCGTACATAAGCACATCTCCCATTCTCCAGGAGGGGACGTCTCTACGGGCGCCGTGATCCGGAGCACGGAACTGGTCTAGCGCAGAGAAAAAAATAGAGGGCGAGAATAATGGAACATAGAGCTGTTCCTGCTCGAGGGTAAGGGGCTGCATTGGAAGAATCACATGTCCCTCATCCTTCCTGGAGCCGGTTTCCGACTGCGGAAGGAGCTGGAGTATGGGATGGCGCGAGCCCTCTACCAACGGCAATTCGCTGACAGGATGAAAGTGGAATGAATCGGTTGCATCAGAGAAACGGATGTCTCTGGACAGCTCATTAAGCTGATGTGGAGGGTCGCCGTCGTTATGTTGAAAGCCGAGGGCTGCACTGTGGAGAGCTTGTTCAGAAAACAAGGACCGTAGGACGATGTCCCTGGCCTTCCAGTTACGTGGGTGAGCAAGGAGAAGCTGTGGAAGAATGCGTGGATCTTCTCCATCTGACGGAGCATCAAGGCGCAAACCCAAGGCCACGAAGGTGGCGCGGATGAGTTTCTCGTGTAGGGATGGCGCACACGACCAAACGACAATGCGACCGCCTTGAGATGACACACCGGCGGGCGCGTTGTCATTGATGAAGCGAGCAAGAACCTTGACCTTGGTGGGGTCGACGTCGATGTTAGCGGAAGGTACGCGGGATACCTGAATCTGCGCCGCGTCGATATCGACGGTGGCTGGTGAAGGGGTCTGTGTTGGGAAATCGATATAGTACGATGTCAGTCCTTCGGCGAGACGAAGAATGGTAGTGTCAGATGCAAGTCCAAGGGCTCCACCGCCAGAAAAAGCGTGAAGGGAGTCATGTACGCCGAATATTCCATATGACTGCCTCGTCCCTGCACCCAAGGCAAGTACCCTCCCGCCGATCTCGAAATATTTCCGGACGGCTGTGTGATCAGCGGGTGGACCAAGAAGGACAAGGAGAGCACATGACGAGTGCCAGGGATAAGCCGGAGACGCGAGATCTACGGGTGAGATGAGCTGTGGAAGGTAGTGAGGGGCGAGCACAGAAGTCAGCGATCGTACTAGCGCGTCTGCTGCAGGGTGTGTGGTGGGGTGGATGAGCACGTCCATTAATCTTGATTGCTATTAAGATATGTACGCCTCGGTGGCAATTCTCGTATCTACTGCATGAAACCGCTCACGTATCGCAGCCAGGCAAGGGCAGTCGAGCCGTCGTAGCACAATGGTAGTGCGTTGCCTTCCTAAGGCAAAGGTTGTGGGTTCGAGCCCCATCGGCGGTACTTGGGTACTTCATAGCGGCTCACCTTTTTTTTATTTTTTATTTTTTATATTTCGAACCCACCCCCAAACCGCTTAGCCCTTGTCGGTCTCGTGTCCACCCCCAATCAGCAGACGGGCGAACCCCTTGCACGTGCTTGTCTGTCCCTTCTCCTCAACCCATCATGTCCGACGTACACACGCCCTTCATGAAACTCGACCTCCCCCCTCCGGAGGAGTTCAGGAACAGAAAAGTCGCGTTGGTCAGTGGTACGTCCATCCACGATTGTGCTTGCAAACAGCATCCATAATCACACCGTATCGATCTCTCATTGCAGGCATCACCGGGCAGGATGGCTCGTATCTGTGAGTCACACCCACTGGCACGCGACATGGCAGATGCGCGTGCGGCTGTCCTTCACAGCACTCAACTGGTCTCTGTAGCGCCGAACTCCTGCTCGAAAAGGGCTATGAGGTCCATGGTATCATCCGCCGTTCATCCAGCTTTAATACGAACCGTGTACAACATCTCTACGCCGATCAACACGAGCGTGCGTACTCGTTCTCTTATCGCTGTTTTGCAAATCTCATCCTCTTTCTCACCATCAGGTCCCAACAAATTCAAGCTGCACTATGGTGACCTTTCCGACAGTACCAACCTGGTCTACATCCTCGCCCAGGTTCTTCCCACAGAGATATACAATCTTGGCGCTCAGTCTCACGTCAAAGTCTCATTCGAGATGGCCGAGTACACAGCCGACGTGGACGGCGTCGGCACGTTGCGTCTCCTGGATGCCATTCGAACCGTCGGCCTCGAGAAGCACGTTCGCTTCTATCAAGCTTCCACCTCTGAACTGTACGGCAAAGTTGTCGAAACACCTCAGAGTGAGACGACGCCATTCTACCCGCGCAGCCCATACGGCGTCGCCAAACTATACGCTTACTGGATCACCGTCAATTACCGCGAGGCGTATGGAATGTACGCGTGCAACGGAATTCTGTTCAACCACGAAAGCCCGAGGCGAGGAAGAACTTTCGTCACCAGGAAGATTAGTAGGGCCGTCGCTGATATCAGCCTCGGGAAGCAGCATTGTCTGTATCTCGGTAACCTCGACGCGCAACGTGACTGGGGTCACGGTAAGGCACCACTCTCACAACATGTGTCATCGCCACTCACAGGGGCGAATGCAGCCAAGGACTACGTCGAAGGCATGTGGATGATGCTCCAGCAGCCCAATCCCGAAGACTTTGTTCTTGCGACGGGTGAAACACACCGCGTTCGCGAGTTTGTTGAAAAGGCTTTTGCCGTTGTCGGCGTGGTCATCAAGTACGTAGCTATTACTTACACCTTTTCGACTTGTGCATATCTTGTTTCTTAGGTGGCGTGGGTCCGGTGCACAAGAGGAAGGTTACGATGCGAGAACCGGAACAGTCGTCGTCAGAGTCGATCCCCAATATTTCCGGCCGGCTGAAGTCGAGTATGTGCCATCCCTCTTCTGGGGTGTCGTATTGTTGACTAAACACCCTTGTACACTAGCCTCCTACTCGGCAATCCGGCCAAGGCGGAGCGCGTCCTGGGGTGGAAACGTAAGACGGACTTTGATTCGTTGGTCCGTGAGATGGTCACCGCCGATCTCAAAGCTTCAAAGAGCCTCGTCGAAGATCAGAACTAAGCGGAGACCGTTTACTTGGCATTGAGGATTTGGGACTCTTCGAACACTTTTAATACCAGTACCGTTTTTGTCAAAAGCTCTCGATGAACCGATATGCACACCTGGCATGCGTGCAACCGTGATGAATTTTGCAAAAACAGTTTTCTCTGCCCATTGTAAACATGCGGATGGTATGGAAGTCGAAGAAACGAAAGAAGTCCGATCATTGTCTACAGCGTCAACAGTCTCCAGCAGTCGTTACACACTCGTTAGCATACACTATAGGTTCGGTGAGATGCGCATTATCCAAATGATCAGTTTGAACCATGCCCAGTTCTGGCGTTAGGATAGTTATCGAGGAACCAAGTGACGGTCTCTTGCAGGGCTGTAAGGTCGTTAAGTTTACAGACGAAAAGACTAGCAAGCAGACACACACCATCTTCAAAGGGAGTGAACTTGAATTCGCTGATGAGTTTGATCAGCTTGGCATTCGAAGCGGGCTTGCGATCTTGGCCGTTATCGTTGGGTTCATTCTCAAACTGAGCAGGATACGGTCAGTTGACGAGTCCATGTCATAGGCGAATATGACGTACCTGAGCGCCTGCATCGTACTTCATGACCTTGACGATCGTATTGGCCACGTCCCTGATACTGATTTCGTCGTCTTCGTCCACTATGATCACGGGGTGAGCATCGTTCTAGGCACCCTTTCAAACAACGAGCACGTTACCGGAGAAGATGACAGGTTCCACATCGTCGTACTCCCGCAACTGCCATATGAAAAGCTTGGCCAGGTCCCGCGAGTAAATGAATTGTCTCAGGGGAGACCCGTCTCCCATGACCTTGAAAGGGGTTCCGTTTTCTGTTTCAGAAAGGTCAGAGATGGGCCCGCGGAATAGACAAGCAAAATAAATATTTTTTACTCTTGGCAAGGTAGCACTTGTGAATGAGAGCGGGGATGACATGCGCATGTTTCAGATCACTATAGAAACCCTACAATTAAGCCGGTCACACGCGCGAGTTCGTGGGGCAAACTGACAAGTTATCATGTGGGCCGAAGACATTTGTGGGAATGGCAGAGGTGAAGTTGCAGCCGAACTCCTCCTTGTATGCGCTGTAAGAGCGAATAAGATCTCATTATGCCAGGCGATGTTGATACTGACTGATTCTGCACGTCGACCATGCGTTTCGCGTAGGCATAGCCGAAGTTGCTATCGTGTGGTGGGCCAAGATGAACCTTCTCTTCGGTCAGGGGGTAGTCGATCTTGTCCGGGAAAACGCAGGTAGAGAGACACGAGATGACTTTCCGAGTCTTCTTGATGCGAGCCGTGTACAGAACGTTGTCGTTGATCAACATGTTATCACGAAGGAACGTGGCCTGTAAACTGTCATCGGTACCATCTTATTGGTGGTGCCTGAAAGGATACTGACCTTGCGCTCTCTGTTTGCAAAGAGACCACCGACTGATCGTGGCTTCGATGAGACGAACTGGGGACCGAACGAAGCATTGGGACATACCGAGTGCTGCCAAGTGAATGACATGGGTAGGCTGGTACTTCTCGAATAGTTCCAACGTCTGTTTGGGATCTCTGGCATGGGGAAGTAGAATAAAACGCGACTAATTCTCTACAGCGTACACGCACATACCTCAGATCAGCGTCTCGAGAGCTGGCAAAGATCCACTTTTCGCCAGGACGTTTTGCGAAGCGCGATCCCTGTGGTTCGTTCTCGATGACATACTCGATGGCTTTTCCAACGAGACCTGTTCCACCCGTCACCAGGATCACAGCAGACATATCTTGGCAGACTCCTCGAAGCTGGGTAAGGCAGGAACTCGAAATAGGGACCAAAGCCCAGACCGTGTGTAAATCAACTCTTGAATTTCCCACCGACCGGTGACTTTAACTGCTCCTGAAGCCACACCATCATCACCGCCGGTCATCCATGGACAGACAGAAGATAGCCAGGGACGTCTATGACCTCGCCCAATCACAGGAACCCATTGGCAAGCTGGTCATGGAGTCGCTAGACGTTATCGAACAGAGTCTGATCACCTATGGGTGAGTTCGGGTGTTAGCCTGTGGTATCGTTCATCTAACTCATCGGTTCTTAGGCCGGAACGGATATCGTTGAGCTTTAATGGTGGAAAAGATTGTGGGTGTCGTCGTGCACACGCTCAGCTTGCCGGTCGTGACCTTTTCTCCCCTCGTACTAGGCACCGTGCTCCTACATCTCCTTACGGCTGCTCTCGCTCGCTGTCATCCGAATGTTCTTTCCATCGCCGCCGTTTACATCCCCATTCCTTCGCCCTTCCCTGAACTGGAGAATTTCATTACACAGGCAGCCAAGGCCTACGGCCTGGACCTCTTCACTTGCACGCCTCCTTCGGGCATTCCCTTACCGGTGGAGAGCATCACACCTCTAGCAACGACACCTGGGGCGCAACAATCTGACCATGATTACCCGTGGAAGAGGAGTGCAATGAATCTTCCCGTCGGAGAAGCTCGGGGAGGTGAGGGGATGAGGCGTGCACTGGAAATGTACAAATCACGATTTCCACGCATTCAAGCAATATTAATCGGGACACGGCGAACAGATCCCCATGGGGGTGAGTACTTTCTCCGAAAACTTCTCTCTCTGAAGTTGCATTTCGTTGCGGGGTGGCAACGTTCATAACTGCCTATTTTTTTTATTTTACGCAGCCACCCTCACTCATCGGAACATGTGCGATCCCGGTTGGCCATCGTTTGAGCGCATCAATCCGATCATCAACTGGTCGTATTCTGACGTTTGGACATTCCTTAAAAAGCTGCAAGTGCCTTACTGCGCTTTGTACGATCAAGGGTAGGTAGTGCGATCTCGGTCATCGTGGGGACCACTTATTCCGATTTGTGCAATACCAGGTACACCTCCCTCGGTTCGACCTACAACACGTTCCCTAATCCCGCACTACGTATCCCCTCGACTTCCGATGCCTCCGATTTCTTCCCCACTTCGTTTGTCCTCGTGGCAGATAACCCAAATGCAACGTGCCAAGCTGAAAAGACCCCTGTATCGTCCCGAATATCACTCTTGGATGACCAAGATTTGGGAGCATTCACCATCGTGGCTGACGATCCGGAAAGTACATGTTTCCCTGAGTCCACTACAGATCCAAAAGTTTCACATCACCGAGGTTCGTCAGCAGAAGTCGGTTACGGCCACTTTAGAGTGATCGCCGCAGATCCAAACACTGTATGCACCACGGAGTGTACACTTCTGGACGAGAGCGAATCATCCGACCCACGGATATCGACACCGCAATCGTCTTCCCGATACAGACCGGCGTATGAGTTATCAGACGGTGGTCTCGAGCGAGCTGGTAGGGTGCCTGGAGGGGCGTTTGCGACAATGGTCCCTTGACACTAATCGGCGTCACTGTCCATCCTCCCATATTTTGGGATAGATAAGTTTCTTGTTCGTTTGTCTTTTTATGTCGATTATTTGTATCTCTTGTATCAGAATAGGTGTAACCAGGCAGTGGTGTGTTAGCTCTAGTCTGTCCAAAGGAAACCGTAACTGAACCCCACTCGAATGTCAAACCTTACAAGTAGGACGCTAACAGAGGAATGGCATTCCAACCTCACCAAACTTCGGCCGCCTGATGGACCACGTAGTACTAAGAAGAAGCGGTAGATGGTGATGAGGCTCATGTACTGCACAGTATGTGTCGGCGATCTGGGTCTCTCAGCGTCCCGGTGACCTTGGTTTCTAGTTATCGAGGCACGCGGACTACTGGTACCTTCCCAGCGGGGTACTACGTACTTATCCAATGCGGCGTGACTACGGATCGGAAACTCCCCGTACGCTACGATGACAACGTCGTGAAGTGGAATTCGACCCTGGAATCCACGTGAGTGTTGCACGATCGAGTAGGTGGGATCTCGGTGGCGATGAGCTAACTTGTTAAACTCTTGACAGTCCTCGAGGGACGATCAAGGGGAGCGTATCGATCTATGCGGCGTTCGAACTGGAGCACCAACTTGGGCGCGGGGCGTTAGTCGGTGAAGTGAAGGTCGCAAACTTACAGCGCCCTGCAATGTGCACCTGGTACCAGTGATGCCGGCCCGCGGAGTGTGTCCCGTTCTCAAGAGTTTGATGCTACTACGAGCTGCTTACTGCACAGCGATCGAATTTCCTTCTATCCAGAGCGCTAAACAGACGTCTAGTAGTACGCCCAAGTTGCAGATCTCTATCAGGAAAGGCACAGGTACAACGGCCAACTGCGGGGTACGTGGTTCCCTCACAGCGTATGGGCCTTGTTGTAATGCTAAATATTAGGTACAAAAAAAGTCATTAAAGCCTTCGGATGACGGTAACCGCACATTATCACCGCGCCCCACTGAAGTTCCGTAGCAGAGGCGGTCCTCGGCGTGATATCTTGCTGCAAAATTTCATCTGTCTCCTCCGGGCTCGCTGTTTCCAGTGCCGTACGGATACCGATTTGGACGATCTCATCGAGTATCTTAAGGAAAGGTTACTGTTCAGCCGTCCATACCAGACCGAACATCCGCTCCCCAGCGGGAACTTGACGACTAGGGTCCGCGACCGCATCAACCAAAGGCTGAGTCTTAGCTTTCCCGGAACCATTGCAGAACGTGAAGTGATGACTGGAAACTTGGTATTTTACCTCAACGGCCCTTTCGATAGGAAACAAGATGTCGGTGATTTAAACTTTGGCACCACTTTTCTGCGTGAAGCCATCCAAGAGCCGCAGATGCGCAGTGACGCACCGTACTATGTGTTGCTCAAGAACCTTTCCCTATTCGTCCGTTATCGTTTCCGCAGCGGAGGAGACCATGCAGAGCTAGATGAAACTATTCGCTACTCCACATTCGCACTAGTCCAGTTACTCACCGACAACCCCGATCGCATACGTGCACTCAAAGATTTTGGGGCGACGCTCATGTTACGTTCGGAACAACGCGGGACCTCCGACGACCTCGGACAGGCTATAGCCCATTTGAACGATGCTTTACAGCACTGTACCACACAAAGTCCCCTTCACGCTGTCCTGTTAGAGGACCTCTGTGCAATCCTGAGCCGATACCGAAACAAAGGCGACCCTGCTGATCTTGACAAAGCTATCGCTCTAATACGGCAAGGCTCGCATCAGAGAGGCTCTGACAAAGTCAACGCATCGCTGTCCAATACAAATCATGTTGCTGCACCTCGGATCCGGTTCGAGGTCGGAGGCGGTCCAGCGGAGTGGGCTCGTCAGTTGGTCGCGCGTTGTCCCTTGGCCCAACAGGTCATTCACGCGTGAAGGTCTTGAGTGCTTTCGGCACAGTTCCGCGTCTCCGACTTGAGCAAGAATGAGACGAGCGTGACCTCGATAGATCGTTAGAAGTGCATCGCGAAGCCTGGGTACTGACCCCAACGAGTTCCGTGGACTCCAGGGAAGTGAGGGTTGGTCTCTCCCACACTCTTCGTACGGCGTTTCAAGTTCGAGGCGGCCTAGACATTAATCTTAACGAAGGCATTGCCTTGCCAGAGTCAGTTTGCGATGCGCGCCCTAGTTCTCTGGGTCAAATGGAAGTTATGGGAAACCTCGCATGTGATTTGCAAGTTCGCTATGAACAGACGTACAATGATTCTGATCTGGAACGGGTGATCGATTACTTCGAGAGGATGTCGCTGTACTGCCATACCAACCATCCACACTACTCCATCGCTGCCAGAAGTCTGGCCACGGTTTTGTGTGCTCGTTTCTAACTCAACAGAAAAGAAGACATACACCGCTGCGTGCAGCTTCTCCACGCTTTGTACAAAGTGGACCACGCTGGAAACCGTGCCATGGTAGCCCATAATGGGTTGGGCTCTTTCCATTCAATTCGAAGTGTTTGGTGACGAATGGGGCGTTGACGATGCCATCAGGCTCCACGTAGAAAGTCTCCGACTCCTCCCTGAAAATCACCTGGACCGCTCCCTCCCCCCTGGTCTAGTATGCATGTGGATGGGTATAGCATACTATGCATTATATCAAACAGCACTCATCCAAAGATACCAACCCTATGAGCAACCTCGTTCAGGCCGTTAATGAGGCTGCTGCAAGTCTGAAACATAATGGTCGTCTGAGACATTTTTACGCTTCTCTCAAATGGATTCAGTGTGCAGAGGAAACTCGTGATGCATCTGAAATGGAAGCTTACCAAACATCCTTATCCCTCCGCGATTCCCACTTATCATCTAGGCCCTCCATCGCGTCCAGGCAGGAAGCGATCAAGAAATATCCATCGTCTCTGGGCCGTCGATGCCGCAGCATGTGCTATGTTTGTTCGGCCGTGGAGCTACCGGAACAGGGACGCGCTCTGTTGTGGACTCAGTTAGCACGCTTCCGCACTCCGCTGGATGATCTACGCGACTCAGGCCAGAAGAGACGTGAACTGGCGGAACGAGTGGCCTGGCCGAATGCGTTTCTCGATCACGCTCCTTCTAACCTGAGCGCGGTCGGAACAAGCAAGACGACTGTTGAAGCGGAAGTGCGACTGTACACGGATCGGGCGGTCGAGAGGGAAGCAGTGATTGGAAAGGTCCGACAATTGGATGGAATCTCCCGTTTTCTCCTTTCTCTCATTTTCGGTGATCTGCGGGAAGCTGCGAGCGAGGGTCCCGTAATTGTCATCAACAAAAGTTGTACCTCCCTCGACGCTATTATCATCTCTAGCAGGGCCCAACCCATGCACATTGACCCCATAGAAATTGGAAGAATTGGAAAGACTTCTGCAGGCAGTGACAACATGCCGGGACTCGGAAAAAGGGCTTGTGAAACTTCTTCGGCAATGTTTGAGACATGATCGCGCGTCCAGTTGTGAGAGTGCTACAAGGAGAACTCCAACTTCCCGTTGGCTCGCGGATTTAGTGGTGTCCACCGTCTTCCATCTCTTCCATGCCACTACATGCCGCAGGCCCTTACCACCGCGTGGAGGCGAACTTGAACCAGATATATGTTTCCTCGTGCACACCCACCCTAGCTTCTCTCATGAAGTCACGAAGAGGAATGCAACAGAAACAAGAATCGCGCTCATTCTTGGCGATCAGTCAAGCAGATTCGCCCACCGCATACCTTTCCGGTGCAGTCAGTGAAACTAACTTGGTGAGGGCTTTGATTCTCGAACCTCCCTCCTTGTGCACTTGTCGGGCTGAGAAGCGACGCGTGGGAAGGTGTTGGGAGCGCTGGAGGGACGTGGTTGGCCCACTTCGCATGTCATGGGCAGCAAGATATCCAGCAGCCGTACAAATCCTACTTTGAGATGGACAGAGGCGAGAAGCTCACGCTGCTGGACCTGATCGATGCAGGCAAGCCTCGAAGCGAGTTTGCGTTTTTGTTGGCATGTCATACCGCCATGGGCGACAAAGCCACGCCGGATGAAGTGATTCACCTGGCTGCTGGACTCCAAATCGCAGGGTTTGAACTGAAACGTCACTGGTACGCTGTGGCGCGTCGAAGACAAAGTCGTCCATCACATCGTTTCGGCATTCTATGCTTCTCTGTTTGAAAACAAGGAGTGGGATTGTAAGAGAGCGTTGAACAAGGGGACGAAGGTGGTGGTACATACAACGTTCCAATGAGTGGGAGGGTCGCATTTGTTGCTCATATAGGGGTGTAAAGATTACACGTGACATATCCAAAATAGGCAATTTTCATCTCTCTGGATCTCCTTCCAATCCTCGTCGCCCTCCGCTGCGCGCCTCGACGCGATGGCTTCACTCATCGCGATACTCGACCTCAAAGGTAAACCGCTAATCCAACGCTCATACAGAGACGACGTATCGCCATCATATATAGAGCGTTTTCTGCCTCTGGTCCTAGATATCGAAGAGGAGGGTCAACAAGTCACGCCTTGTTTCTCCAGTCAGGGGATCAACTACTTGCACATCAGGCATTCTAATCTATACCGTAAGTCTCGCTCATCACTATCAGTTACGCCAAAAGTCACTGTATCGATACGTCCAAGTTCTTGCTCTTTCGAAACATAACAGCAATGCGGCCGAGATTATCACCTTCCTACACCGACTCACGCAAGTCCTCGTTGAATATTTCAAAGAACTCGAGGAAGAGTCGATACGAGACAATTTCGTCATCATATATGAGCTTATGGACGAGATGATGGACTTTGGGTACCCTCAGACAACGGAAAGTAAGATCTTACAAGAGTGAGTGTTAAATACGCAGTGTCCTCGTTATGGCCTCCGCCTTTTGCATTGCTGCTTGCCTTGGCGTCATAAAGCTGGTTTGCTGACTATTAGAATACAGATATATCACCCAAGAATCGCACAAACTCGAGGTACAGGCACGTCCACCCATGGCCGTTACCAATGCCGTGTCCTGGAGAACAGAGGGTATTCGGTATAGGAAGAATGAGGTCTTCCTGGACGTCATTGAGAGTGTAAACCTCCTCGTGCGTTATGCTAGCTGCTGACCTCGTTCCATCGCTTACCCAGGTATATCTAGGTCAACTCGAACGGAAACGTCGTCCGATCAGAGATCCTCGGTGCCGTCAAGATGAAATGTTACTTATCTGGGATGCCGGAACTACGACTCGGCCTCAATGACAAGGTCATGTTCGAGACCACTGGTCGCAGTACGTCTTCAGTCGTTCCCGCCGCGTGATGGCTCCTGACTTGGAGATCGCCCATTGCGCTGGTGCCTCAGCTTCGCGTGGCAAGTCTATCGAAATGGAAGACGTCAAATTCCATCAGTGCGTGCGACTAAGTCGCTTTGAAAGCGATCGCACTATTTCCTTCATTCCGCCGGACGGCGAGTTTGAGCTGATGTCGTATCGACTCTCGACACCCGTGAAACCTCTGATATGGGTCGAAGCCGCCGTTGAAAGTCACCGTGGTTCGCGTGTCGAGTACGTCGTCAAGTGCAAGGCACAGTTCAAGCGGCGTAGCACGGCAAATAACGTGGAGATATGGGTACCTGTCCCAGATGATGCCGACAGTCCGAAGTTCAGAGTAAGGGTCAACCAGAGGACTTGGGACCGATTGCTTGACGCTGTGTTTCTGTAGGCTACAACGGGCAGCGTGCAATATGCACCGGACAAGTCGGCATTCGTCTGGAAAATCAAGCAACTTGGGGGCGGCCGTGAATACCTTCTGCGTGCACACTTTGGGCTACCGAGCGTCAGGAGCGGTATGCGTGATACATCTCCGATTAATTGTTCGTGTCCTAATGACAGACATAGAGACAGAACCCCCCACGCGCGCTCCGCTCACTGTCAAGTTTGAAATTCCGTACTTCACTGTATCTGGCATCCAAGTACGCTATTTGAAGATCGTTGAAAAGTCAGGGTACCAAGCGTTGCCTTGGGTACGCTACATTACACAAAATGGCGATGACTACAGGTACGTTTGGAATTTTGCATCAACCTGTCACTGTACCGACCCGTTTCATTAGTCTCCGTACAGCGGTTGAGAAGGGCAATCCACCACCCGTCATGCAGACATGAGCTGTGGCAGTTGCCTCGAGAAATTGTCGAGAGATGAGATGCGCGCGCACCGGTGGCGGGATGTATCTGAGTACCAGTCGATGTCTCAACAATACCTAACGATGTCATATTATTTGTCACACCCCACAGCGACGTGTCACCGAAAGTCATAGGCATCAGCTATGTAGAAATGAGTTGGCTTCCATGGTAATACAAAAGGGTTATGATCCCCGTGAGCTCTCGGTGTAGATGGTTCAAAAATATGCCTAATCCAACCTTCCTTAGCATACGGCGATCTCAAATACATGGTATCATTGACCAGCCAGACAGTCCAATATCACCGAATGGACAAAATCCCTCTACCCACAGAAGTCTCTTGCTTTGCCTTGCTTTTCTTCTTTACCTCCTTCGCCTCCCAGATTCTCCAAAACTTGAGATTTTCGTCTCCTGCGCCTGTGACAAGGACCTCACCATTAGGCGACAAGGCTGAAAAGAGGACACGCGCATCATGGGCGTCCCTAATCTCAAATATTTTGGCGCTAGATGATGATCCCGCGGCAGCACCTGCCCCCGTTCGCGGTCCAGACGACCCAGATGGTGGAGGGTATGCCCACCCTGCGAGGGCGTTCCCCGGGAAGCCATGCGTGCTGACAAGCTCTTTCCGGTCGCGCGCCCAGTGCACGCCGGTGACCTGAGCACCCGTCTGGTACGTATGCAGCCGTGCACCAGTGGTTATGTTCCAGACATGGATGCAAGTATCTGATGTTCCACCGCCCGATGCAAGGAGCGGGGCCCATGGTGCGAAAGCGAGTGCCTGTTCGTGGTAAGTCGATAGTAAGCATAACGGCATGGCCTACATACCTTGACCGCTGCGGTATGGTTTCGCTTTGTCCATTTGGGTGCGCCTCTTGTAGTAGCTCCGACGTCTCCCCCACGTCCGTCCCAGAGGTTGACCACGTTGTCGTTACCTCCACTAGCCAAAACTTCACCGCCAGAACTCCATCGGAGACCACACACCTCGCCTGCATGACCTTCGAGCGTTGCAACGAGGTGGCGAGGGACGCGTACATCGTGATGATGGATTGTACCCGACGAATGTCCAGAAGTCAGGACGTGTGCATGCCACGCGAGCGATGCACATTGTCCCCCGGCATCATCTGAAGGTTGCATCGTGCGGAGACGTTGACCTGTACCGGCATCCCAAAGTTCGATCGCGCCCGTTCCGAGACCGATCCCAAGATAGGCCCCGTCATTGGAAAAGTCGACGGAAGCGACGTATGTGCCTTGGGGTGCGTCCCCGAGATGGGAGACGACGCCCGAGTCCGCACTCCACAGATAAGTGCTTTCTCCAAGAGCAACGCCGACAGTGTTGAGGGCACTCCAGGAAACTAGGTTGAGGTAGAAGTCGTCAACCATGCCAGGAGCATCGAGTACCCGTTCTGGGGTGGTGGGTACTTTACGACTCTTATCCTTCCATGTGCCATTGGAGCTGGGGAGGTCCGCGCGGGAATACAGAGGACGTGCGAGGTTGCGTTGAGTTGTGAGAAAGGCGGCATTACTAGAAGCGGGAGGGGGCTCGTGGTAGGCGAGAACGCGACGATTAAGAGGTACACCGGTCGCATTCGCGAGGCGAGCTGTGTGACCGGGAGAAGACGTTGCGGTGGGGGCGAGGTTTGCGGTGGCTGTGGACGATAGCGATGCAGGGGCAACATCGTCCTCACGGGTAGTGATGAAACGGTCGCCATGAGAAGATGAGTGTGAGAGGGTGCGTTCACGCGTAGAAGGCGTGGACCGAGATCGCTTGAGCTCTGGACGTGCGTTCTGGTTGACCTTGGGAGGGTGGTAGTCGTGCGAGACGACGTCTAGGCGAGACTCGATACCGCCCTTTCTGATGACACCCCCATGCGTTACACCACTCGACGAGGGAAACGCAGTGCCAGTTGTGGCTCGTTTGACTGGCGAGGCTGGTCGTGAGCGCGCTAGGAAAGGATTCGAAAGGTCGGCCGGGTGTTTTCTAGGTGAGAGTGAAATGGCATTGAAGGAGGAAATGAGCGACGGCGTGAGAGGCGTCTTTGCATCGCTACGTGAGCGGAAGCGCGACGGTGTTTTTGGGTTGCTCGCCATCGTCGACGACAGTCACAAAAACAAAACTCGACCAAGATGACACGCGTTCACAAGCCAGTCACGTGTAAAACTACAACACATCACGTGGAAGCTACTTGGTTACTTCTGCCCCCTGAATATCTATCGCGTATTTGCTCAGCAAGTAAGGCTTCGGCGTCAAGGTATACTTATTCTTGCTGAACGCGGATTTACTAGCCACCTGCAAGATGATGTGTTTTGTCTCGATGGCAGGGACTGGATCACCCAATGCAACAGCGGCGTCCGGCTACTCATTATTTTGAGTCCACGCAATACCGCAAGAGACGACGAGAAACGCACCAACTCCGTAACCAATACTATCACCGCATCCGAGATGGCATAAAGAGTGGATTCACTGCCCTGGATCAGGAAATCACGTTTCACTGCGCAGAGATGGCTAAAATCGGGGAGGCTCCCCGGAGACCATAGGAAGGCCCCCAGGACATCAAAGCCGCTAACAACCGCCGATGCGTATGCAGTGACCTCGCCATCCTCTGCCACTACAGCAGGTGTCGGTGCAGGTATCAGAGATCTTCCACTTCTGTCCTGAACTATCAAACACTTTGCTTGGTTTTCCCCCTCTGATGCTCTCTTGGTCTGACATAGCCAGTACCACCCTGGGTGCGCTGTCATGTCCGGAATTTTTTCAGGCATCGGGTCATCCAACACAGGAGCTACCCATCTGCGAGTTAAGTCAGTAGGCAACCTCCTAGGTAGTATATTATCGCTCACTTTCCAATGAGAGGCGCAAATATCCCGATGACTTGTTGGCATAGATCGGGTTCCAAAAGCTCTATGATAGGAATCGCCTTCTCGACCTTGGTAACCACCCAGCCTTGGTACCTCTCAGTGGATTGCAACCAAGATGACGCATCCCGGACCAGAGAGGATTGACCACCCTAGGGGATCCTGGTCAGTGCCCCGCAAACAGCCAGTCAGTAATAGGGTGCATAACCCACATTTGTCCGGTACTGAATGCGTACACTCTTGTTCTTGGGCCCAAAATCGACATCCACGTCCACAGAGTGGGCGTCTTTCCATTCCCGTACCCTTCTATGAAGCACATTTGAAAGTAAGCCTCCACAATCTATATGTGCGACATCCTGCCAATGTTCTTTTCCAGTGCTGAAGCACTTGACGTGAGTACGACTCACCTCGATGAACCCTGAGCACTGGGAATTTGAGCCCAGCCATACACGAGTTGGGAATAGGTGTCCAAAACGATTGAATACAGCCTTCAGGCATTTCTGTACTTCTTCTCTGGTTTTCCCTTGCAGAGCAGTAAGGACTGACCCTTTGAACTCACTTCCGATATTCGATCTCAGTTTGCGAACGTTAAAGTCCACGACACCTCGGACACGATGAGCAAATCCACAGCCGAAAATGATGTCGCTATTATCGAAGAGTGATATACCACAAGTCAAAAAAATCCTATGTAGCTGTCAGTAAAGGAGATAAGTACCGGCTGAAAACGTACCACGATTTACAGACATCGATCGCACCTCCAGACCATCCACTCCCTACGAACATACACGCCTGTGAGTTCTTGACGGATGAGACCTCGTAGATAGTATCATTCATGGAGGCCGCAGGGAGTTCATCCTTGAAGTTGAGGATGTCCCATGTACTAGGACGCAGCCCGTCAGGGGTGACGATAACACCGCGAAGTAGATTCGTCCTTCGAATCTTCCGAAACAGGCGTCAATGCGGACTCCCCAAATTTTGGGATAAAACGTACGAAATCAGCGCGCATTTGCGAGTTTTCGTTGATATGGTGGAGTACTTGGTCGCGAAAAACCACTTGTGGGGTTGTGGCCTGACCGATGTTGCTCGTTTGTGAAGCCATTCTACTGGCAGTGAAGAGATCTAAGCGACACTTTCATGCGACGTTTTTCGTCTGGCACCCACGGTGACCAAATGAGTCGACGGCTTGACGCTGGCAGTCGACAGAGATAAGGATACGGGTGGGAGCTCCCATCGCCTATGCAGGTTACCAGCATCAATATGAATACTATACGGCGATCACAGCGTCGTCGGAGCGAGCAGGTACGTTGTCGTCCTGTCCGCTTGCTCAACTCCTGTGTCGCAGCAGGTTTGTTCGCATCAGGTCGTCGTGACCCTTTGGCACATAACACTGCAACCCTTTCCATCGCCAGAGATGGCTTTACTCGCTGTCGGTTGCCAGCGGAGCGTATTACAGTCACTCTCAGTGTGCTTTGCACTTCGACTGTGATACGACAACTTGTGCCACCATACCCCGCCTTTTTCCCTTTTCGGGGCACCCCTGAACCGCAGGCAACTTGAAGGTAACCAGTTACGTAATGCCATCAAGAATGCAATGTGATCGTGATTGTGCCATTTTTGGACGACCGCCTCATAAATAAATATCAGAGGATGGCAACGCGTCTTTCTCGTTCTCCCAGCCTTTGTCTTTTCTACCTCACCTCAACTCATTTACTTGTCAGGCAGGCCCTGCTTTGCGCTTCTTTCGTACGGTCATCGCTGCTGGATAGGGGACCGAGCTGCCTACCTTCGCTATGGACGACAAACGTTCGTCAGGCCTCGACTTCAAAGATCGTGATCACAACCCTTTCACCGACACAAACTCACTTCCTGCCCCACCCAGTTATGATCCTTCAGGGCCTCCTCCTCTTTACAGAAACAGATCTGAACGGGCGAGACTACAGGGCATCCAGCAAACATGGATAAAACCCAAGTTCACAAAGGCCCGAGAAGAGCCCAGCACTCTCGGTCAGAGATTCGACCTCTGGATGATCAATGAAGGAGGAAAGCGCTTATTCTTCTTCACTTGGATATTGTTTCATTGCCTCGTCATTGCATTCGGTTTTATAAATTACGACTTGAGTGATGACCTCACAACAGCTCGGGCAACCTTCGGAATTACTTATCGTGAGTATCTCCCTTTTAGACTGACAAGAGCGGGGTGATAAATTCCGTCTCTAGCCATCGCTCGTGCGGCCGCTCTCGTGCTCCATACGGATGTTATTTCTATTCTCCTGCCTGTCTGCCGAAATTTTATTTCGCTGCTTCGCCAAACGCCCCTTAACCAGTTCATTCCATTCGATAAAAACATCACATTCCACAAGGCAACTGCTTGGTCTATTGTCGTGTTCACCGTCATCCACATTGCAGCTCATATGCGTAATTTCCAACTGCTTGCCCTTTCCGACCCTAACGCGACAACGACCCGCCAACGCATCGTTGTCTTCCTAGAAGCTAACTTTACTACGGGACCCGGTGCAACTGGTTGGTTCATGACGCTCTGTCTTGGAATTATGGTGTGGTTCGCCATGGACCAGCGCCGGCGTGCTAACTTTGAGAGATTTTGGTACTCTCACCACTTATTTGTCTTTTTTTTCTTGGCGTGGCAATTCCATGGCATGTGGTGTATGATAAAGCCTGACAGGCCGCCTTATTGTTCGTGGAATTCGATTGGTGTTTTTTGGGTACGTGTCGTCATGGCAATTGAAGTCCTTGTATTGTCACTCACGGGTTTCTCTCAGCGCTACTGGCTCGTCGGCGGTCTGATATGGTCGTTCGAGCGTATCTTGCGTGAAGTCAGGTCTCGCCATAAGACATACATCTCCAAGGTTATCCAGCACCCTTCTAAGGTGGTCGAGCTTCAAATTAAAAAGGAGAAAACATCCATCCGTGCTGGTCAATATATTTTCATATGTTGCCCTGCGATATCCTACTTCCAGTGGCACCCTTTCACCCTTACCAGGTGAAGTGATTGGCGTCGCTACTAGTTCCATCAGCTCACTCGAATATAGCGCTCCGGAGGAAGACTACATTTCAGTGCACATTCGCGTCGCCGGTGATTTCACTACCGCGCTTGCTGAAGCGGTCGGCTGTGACTTTAATTCGGAAAAGGCAAAAGAGTTTGATGCCGCTGGCGGCAGAGTGATTGGTACTAATACTAACCCACCCCTTCACCGTGTACTTCCCCGTGTTATGGTTGACGGCCCATTTGGCAGCGCCTCTGAGGATTTCCTCAACTACGAGACGGTTTTGCTCGTAGGGGCCGGTATTGGTGTTACGCCCTTTGCTTCGTAGGTCTATCGGTTTAACTGGTACGAGCACTCTTTATCTGGTCCTAGGATTCTGAAGTCCATCTGGTATCGGATGAACAACATGAATAACTCCAAACCAACGCGCCTTTCGAAGGTTTATTTCACTTGGGTTATCCGTGACTTCGGCAGTGCAGAGTGGTTCCATTCACTCTTGAAGGCCATCGAGGAGCAGGATATCCATAACAAAATAGAAATTAATATTTACTTGACGGCACGGGTCAAGGAGGACGACATGACAAACATCATCGTACGTCTGTGTTGTCATTTCGTTCTCTGTACTGACGTCTTATTCATGTATCTAGGTCCAGGACGTTGGAGCTGACAGGGACGCAATAACGGCACTCAAATCCCCTACTCATTATGGTAGACCGAACTGGGACAAAGTCTTCTCCTCGTTGATGGACAAGCACCCCGAAACTGATGTCGGTGTAGTAAGTACTGCACCTTGGGCTTTGGGTTTCGGCTTCTCCAGCCTGACGTTCTCTTCCCAGTTCTTTTGTGGCCCACCTCCCCTCTCTAAGCAGTTGCATCAAATGTGTAACAAGTATTCCAACCCCAAGGGGACGAGGTTTTTCTACGGGAAAGGTTTGTTTGTCTGATTGCCTCAATGATTTGCGCTCAAGAAGTGCTTCCCTGTGTAGAGAATTTCTAGGGCTGAATTAGTACATCTCGCTATCTTTGCGTCTCTTGTTTTACAAAATATTGCATCGTTCGGCTATTTATGTAAGATTGCAATGTAAAGTTTGTTTGCTTTGGGAGGATTATTCCGTTAATTTTGATTTATGCTAAATTACCCTGGACGATGACATTATTGAAACCGCCCGGTCAGTTTCACTACCTGCAAGCGCCGTTGCGTCATTCCTTTGTAAATCACAGTACTGCGTGCTTGACTGTGATATGTGACTGGCATGGCCACTGCACAGTTGGCTAAATAGAGTCTTCCAGATTGGCATGATGGACTCATGTAACACACGAGGTGAGCTACTATCAACGTAACGAGGTAGTCACTCAGGCGCCTGAAGGCGACATGGGTCTGGCGCCCCAGGTTTCCCTCAGTTTACCACCATGACCTCGCATCCCTGGCAGTTATCCAGTACGACTTGCATCACTAGTTGGTACGGCTTCCACGGTGCTGATTCTCAAACAAATGCTGGGGTACAGGTATCAAGCTACAGGGAAAAAAGGACATAAAATCTGCTGACCTTGTCCTCGGTGATGTGCGACGCCCCATCTCTCCACAAGGGGAAGGCACATTCATGGAACGCTTCGATGAACGATTGTCAGTTGTTCTTCGATATATATTAACACTAATTTCATGTCTTCGACCTCCCATGAAAGGCCGTTTGCAACCGATCAGCTCTCTCTCGAAGTACATCGTCAAAAGAAACGACTTTTTCGCGCCCCCGTGACCGTCACCGAGACCGTCACGGTCAACTTTAGCGAAGTTCAGTCCGGATCAGGTAGTTTGCAAAGCCGTCATGTGCCGTGTGTCGGACAGCTTCTGAAAAATGCACAGTAATCAAAAGGGGCAAGGTAGACATCACCCTCGAAGTCTCTTCGCAATCCGTGTCAACCGTGTGTCAATAGTAGGCAGTACCCGATACATGCTGACAGGATGTTTGTAGGATCCAACTCCTAGCCAACACTCGCTCCGGACTGCAACTCCTGGGGGCTTAAAGCCAACCACGGACGATCTTATTGAACAGTGTCCTCGGTAGGTGCCATTTCCCCTTTCGATACTTACTTATCTCATCTATATACTATAGCTTCCGAATCTTGGTCATTGGGAAGGTATTGGAGTTTGCGCGCCACCATGCGAGTAGCCATTGAGAACTATGTCTTTGCAGACAGGTGCCGGGAAGTCTTCTTTGATAAGCCGAATCTTCGGCATAAAAGATGCAGTTGAGTGATTCAGTCAGCATTTATTCGTTGCACTGATGAAGGACATAGCATGCCGCCCATGATAAACCCGGGGAAGCGGAGATCGAGAAAGAGCTGATCTCCCCGCAGAACGAGCGGTTCATCTTACACGACAGCCAAGGTTTCGAGCCTGCTGAACGCGGCAACTATGGTACTGTGAAGTCGTTCATAGAAGTTAGAAAAAAGATGCCACATATCAAAGATCAACTTCATGCAGTGTGGTATGTCGTCCTCAAACAGCTACATTGGGGACTCTGACAGACGGCTGGATATGATAGGTTGTGTTTTCCGGTGCCTATAATAGAAAACGGTGAGCGACTGTTAGAGGATGGCGCAGAGAACTTCTTGAGGGAATCGAGTAAAGCCCTGGGGAATAGTGAGCAAATAGCCTCTCCTCCCGACTCTCGCAGACCGACCCCTCTCAGTTCCGACTGTCGTTGTATTCACCAAATGCGACTTCCTCGTAACACACATACAGATGTCCGGTAAAGGGGATCTTGAAGCAGAGATGAAGCAATATCTACAAGAGCATTGCGTCGAGCCAATTCAGAAGTTCTTGGAGGGCAAGGCCATTTTCCATGTTGCAGTCAGCTGTGAGTCTTGCTTGTTTGATTCCTTATCTGCTGTTCACTTGGCACATTACTAGCGAATCCCAAGTGTGAGCAGGGGCATGACGAACTCACAAACCTCACTTATGAAAGGGTATCTGAGAGCTTCACTTCTAAGTCGAACATGATATCACCGGTACCTTTTGCAGCCGCAGGAGCTCAAAGAATGGTACCTACAGTAAAGATTGAATCATCAATCAAGTAAGCCTCATCCTAGTGTGGTAGTTCGTGGTCTGAGCCGTTTCTTGTACAGCGTGGGAAAGCAAAGTGGGTCTCCATGTATAAGGTGGTATATTAGTGCACTCATACTTCAAAAGGATATTGGAGGGCTTTGGCTACCAGCCCAAATTTTCCTGGTTTCACGATGCTGGAGTGCCTGAGTGTGATACATACCGACATTGTCTCAGCCTGGAACTTCTATGATCCATCGGGGGTGTGCATCCCTGCCTTCCTTTGAGAACCACCGTGGCTTACTGATAATACTTTTTTAGTACTTGAAGAACAAAGAATTTCGGGATATGATGGTTAACGTGGTTGATAATGTAGACCCGGCAACCAAGTCGCCACCTGTATCTACCTCTCCCGCTCCACGTGATACGTTTTCGGGGTAGGTGCCTTCGTAGTTCCTGCTCCAAACTTAAAGGGGTTTGACCCGTCCCAAGTGGATCCATCCCTCTCGCGGTCGCAATGGTTGTGACTCTGCCGTTTGCTGCTGGTTTAGCCCTTGTCCGATGGGTTAATGAATCGTATGAACGACTGTACGTGACCCAATATTTACGATCATTGGGATTATCAAATAAGTCATTCTTCCAGGCAAAATGTGCATCAAAGGTTTATGGCATACATCATCGACCTGACACATGTGTTGGAAATATTATTTGCACTGAAGGGTAACGAAAAAGAGAAGGGCCTCACACGCACGGCGATTAAGCTGGCCATTAAAGCTTACTTTGAATCGTCATGGATGAAAACTGATCACGAATTGATCAGGCAGTTCAAGCCCACGATCACGGATCGCGACGTAATTGTCGAGAAGATCCAGGAAGTGGTCCTCGCAAGTGGTAGGGAGACTCACGTGATGAGTGTGGTCAGAGAGATACCGCCGGTTGACCTGGAGCGAGATGAAGGATGGTAGCGTGGATGATACAGCGTGCTGTAATCCGCCGAGTTGCCTTTCTATGCTTTCGTTGATGTTTTTGCGTCATTTTGTTACTCTCCATTGTTATGCTACTCTGAGGTCATCGTCATCGTGTCTTGTAGCTGTTGTAGTAATATCCTGTATATAGTCGACTGGAATGAACTTCTCTCCGAATTGGACACCTCTCGAAGATGCTGTGATCCATTTACCTATGCTACTTACAAGCTGCTTCACCATAAACGTTGGTGTTCTCATATGAGCTACCGTGGTAAGTATTCGTTTCTTCGCTGGTAGGGATATCGGAAGCCTCCGAACGGTCGCCCCATATTGTCACCAACACTGTGGTAGGCTCGCCTACAAGCGGGATGCGGAGCCACTTGCTTCTTGAGGACAGTCTAGGTCTTACGTAGTTGTCGACCCAACTTGAGATGAGATGGAAGGCCAGGTCCTCTTGGAACGATTTACGTTGAACATGGGGACGGACACCTAGCCCTTCAATTCTCAGCTATCTCTTGCCGGATTGTGAACGAGCACACTAATCCTTCAGGAAAATCACCTTGAGCTTCCCCGTCACTAATACCTGCAAGTGCCGTTGGGTACTTCTTTGTAGATTAGCGACTTTGTACATTTATTTAGACAGACTTTTTTCGCGTGATGACTATACCACTGTGGAACGTGTGGCTAAGGTAGTGGCGGTGGTGTGTGACCGTTGGGAGGATGGGTTGAAATTCTGTAAAATTTAACCCCTGCCTCGTCCTCTTGCGCCACGTACAGGACCTCGTGCCGAACCACGACCTAGAAATGCCGTTCTTAGAACAAGGGAAAAGAAGAGTGAATAGGGGAGTGGACACGCACCTCTTGCCGGAGCTCCCCGACCTCCTAATAAGAACCAAGATAGACAAACACGAAACACAAAAATAAGTGCGGTGGGTGAGGGGGGTGAGCGGTACGTAAGGCACAAGCCCACAGCAGTTGCACACACAGAGAGAGAGCAGGTCAGTGATGCTGACTCGCGTGAGCAAGTTTCGAAACACAACACGCACCTCTACCCGCAGGCCCAGCCCCTCTCGCGCTCCGACCGGCCTCACGTGCACGTGTCTGCTCCTCCTTCACAGTATCTAACAGAGTATCTGGTACGCGCAAGTATTTTATCTGTCGACACACACATAACCCGTGCGCATTCGATCAAAGAATAAAATACACAGAGGACGTACCGTGCTTCCTCGTATATAACATTCCTTGAGTTTCCAGAACCGATCGCCGTCTGCGCTCGTCTGATAGACCTCTCGTAGAGTGATATTCATGAAGTTGTCGCAGTTGACAAGGTGGCCATTGAACGTTTCACCATTTTTTAGTTCCACGAGCTTCGTAATGCGTCCATGGGTATTTAAGTTTTAGGAATTCAGATGGGTGAGGAAGAGTGAGCGGAGGGCTTACCATGGGCTTGTTTTGGGCCGCTGACAAGAGCGATAGTGGGAGCTGGGAGGTTTTTAATCAGTTCCGGGCTGGTTAAATCGTTTTTGCACAATACATGTACCATGTTATCCTGTTGGAAGTTCAGCAAGTGCTGGAGATCAACGTCCTTTCCGCAAGCGATACGGAGTCATCCACCGCAACTTCGAGGTTTCGGCATGCTCGGTGGCTGTGCAATAAGTGAGGCGCTACCCCCTGAACACGTTCCGCGACAGCGAGCACCAATCGTAACGACAATGAAACCATTCCAGATCATTCACGGACGGACTCAACAAGCTGTATCGCGCGACAGCGAATCAGAGAAAGCCAAGGTCTACTAGGGGATATATCTGTCGGCCAATTGTATCCAAGTATGTGTAAATACATCGGAGGGAGAACGAGACCGATTGTTGAGGACACCGATAAGTGCAGAGGAAGGCGCAGCCGACAATTCGAGGTCAAGACCAGACTGCGGGAGTGGAAGAAGCATCCGTTCACAAAGGCGCGTACGCTCTAGCCTCACCGAGAGCGGCGCAGCGAGAGAGCAAGAGTACTTGGATCTCCTTCTCACACTGATCCACGACTTGAACATTTATGCCGAGAGCTGATTCTGACCAAACGAGACAAAGTTAGGGGAACGCCGACGGAGGTAAATGTCGCCAAGGAGGCTCCCGCCAGTTGTTGAAAGTTTGTCGAGAAAAAAAAATTGTCGTGTGGGCGATTTTATCAACTTAGTGGAGCAATGACAGTGAATAACGATGATTAGAAGATTGGGAGCACATAACACCTCGAAAGGGTTGCAAACATTCTCGATCTTTGGTTGCTACCTTATCACTCGGAAAAACGTCGTAGCAATGTTAAGCATCAAAGCAGAATCCCAACAGACGGTACGGCAGCGATGCCTTTCCAAGTCCCAGTCGTCGTGGTACCTTGACAGGGGGCGCGGGTGACGCACATGTCAAGTCTCGCTATTCTGGGTCTCACGACGTGAACTCCATCCAGAGGCCCGCATCTGTGGGCAGGGAGAGTGCCCTAACTGTACCCGGGACAGTCCTCGCCTTTGCAAGACTCAGAAATGCATAAAAACCCATTTTAATATGTTCTGCTCACGTGGGAAATAATACCCACTCAACTTCCCATCCCTTTCTGGTACGGCCACCTCACGGGGCCTTGTGAACGACTTCCTGTTAATAGCAGCCGTCCCGCGGAACAGTCAACAGTGACCTTCAAGATTCGAATCTTCTCTCATCTCGGGACGAATGAGAGGTAGCGCTTGCCAGAACACCCAGCCCTAGCGCAACCCGCTACCCCGAGGAGCCATGGATCTTGATTCTTGAAGGCCTTCAAGTATCGTTTCAAACCTGATAAATCATCGGCCATGAATATTGCCGCATGAGCATCTCGGATCGAAGTTCATTAACAAAAAAACATACGAGAGTTCTGCAATGGAATGTCTTCGTACACTGGGTTGAATCCATGGTATTTGTATAAATCATGGCAAACTACTTAGGACTCACCCCAAATATCTGTGAGCTCAATCTCGGTACTCGTGTGGTGTATGGCTAGTGCCTCGTAATGTCCAAGTGTGATGGGGATTTTCAAACCTCATGCAAATGACGAAACCGACGAGAGGAAGGCCCTGGTGTACCTTCTGCTAAGTTGATGTCGAAGGACTAGACCACGCAGTTTAGGGTCTATACACTGACCTACCCTTTTTTTTTTTATAAAAAAAAAAAAAAAAAAAAGCACGGGAACAAACTGATTTGTATGCGGCAATTGGAAGGGATTCTAATTCCGAGTTCCGACTGGCACACGACGATCGTAGTTCAACTTGTCAACGATGTGGCAGAAGATGCAGGCCCAGGTCTGGCTATCACTTGTTCAACGAAAGTTAAACAACCTACCACTCCTATAAACGTGAGAGGGGGTCACAACACCACTGTTCCCTGTCATCTAACTTTTAACCGTACTTCGCCAAGCTTCTTCGAGATAGCCCGGTTTATGGTCGCTCCACGGACTCATCGGATGACTGGGGGGGTATCGGACCCTACGTCAGGGTGAAGGGCGTAAATTGAACTGACCACATAACCTATTAAGGCCGCAAATATTGAGCTGTACTATCCTCGATCTGCTGCATCACTACGCGCTCGTCACGCACCACAAACGCCAGCCAATAGGAAGTCGAGTATTGGTAATGCACTCTTCCGAAGTGGTCCAATTTTCAGGGACTGGTCAATGGAGCCAAGCTTCAAAATTCGAAATGACCACTATCAACCAGTCAGAAGGTGCCAAATGGTCAGTATGCCCGCACCATGCATTCGACGGGCGGCCGAAGTTGGAATTTTTCCGCACAGCATCAGGCCCGTGACAAGTGCCGGCCACCTCTTGCTTCAACAGAGGCAACCGAATTTATCGAAAGAAGAGAAGGTACCCCCGTTGATTCCTCATATTTTTGTACGTCGGTATGATGGACACAGCTAGTTAACTGACTTCTTCTCCACGGATCGACCGTGTCTGGCATAGAGCATGAGTTTGGAGCCGGAAGGCAACAATGCCTCATTTCAACAAGGTTTGCCTTGTGTACTTGGAGTACAGCCGGCGTTACGCAAGGGAGCTCCTTCAGCGTCAACCCTCCGACCAATGGTTGGCTTCCCATTACACGGCAGGGGAGACTTGTCCGGAGGTATAAGAGTCTGCAGGTATCATAACGCCCCTGGGACCCGAATACACAGTCCATCCCTCGCTCTCCCTGAAGTCTTTTCCTTCTACAATGTTCTCAGAAGCACAGGGGGCACCCGCTGTTCCTGTTTCCATAAACAAGGATACGAATAACCTGTCCAGACCGTCGGTCTGGCCTCTGGATACCGTTACGGAGGGTGCGCCTTCAACGTTACAAACAAAATGCGACCGACTTTCTCGAGAGGGTGCTGTTTGCTGTAAAGACCTCAATGCTGGAGACGATCGAACTCTCATAAACCCGGACATTGTCCGTGACATGTAAGCCCTCGGCACTTTGGCACTGTTTCCACCTAGGCGTAACATATCGAATCTCAGTGTGATTGGCCTATCTGATGGCCTTACTGTTCCCTTCGCTCTCACTGCTGGTCTTTCATCTCTCGGACAGTCACGGGTTGTCATTATGGGCGGTTTGGCGGAACTCATTGCGGGCGCCATCTCGATGGGCATTGGTGGCTTCCTTGCATCACAAGCCGAAAGGGATTATTACCACTTTAAAAAGCGCCAGACGTCGTCGAGAATACATCATACATGCACGGGAGAGACGGAGAGGGAGGTGTTTTCCATTCTCGGACCTGTGGGTGTGGATGAGCGTACTGCACAAGCTGTGGCGAGGTGTCTACGGCATGCTGAAGGCGACCCGGTAGACGCGGGAAGCATGAGCAGGACTGCGGGCCCGGGAGACGAAGAAAAACAACAGGCAAAAGCAAAGGAAGACGTGGGATTGACCTCGTTCGTTCTCAGATTCGGACTGGGTCTAGGTGAGCAACTAGTTTCGATCCTCATTTCATTCCGACACTAATCGTCCTTCCCGCCAATAGAGGAGATACCAACAAAACGACTATATATATCCGCTGTGACAATAGGGATCGGGTACCTCGTCGGCGGGATTATCCCACTCATTCCCTATTTTTTTGTCAGCAGTGCACGCACTGCACTGCTATATTCCTGCATCATCACCGGCGTGATTCTGCTGATTTTCGGTGCAATCAAGGCTCGGGTTACAGGTGCTGCAAATACCCCACTTGGTTATCTACGGGGAGCAGTGAGTATGCTAATAGTAGGGGGCGCTTCGGCAGCTGCGGCCTATGGAATGGTGGTACTTTTGGACAAGAGTTATAATACTAGTACATGACGACTTGCGATCTCCGTGGACCTCGAGAAAATTTCATAACTATTTCGTTAGTACCCTCGTACATGTACTAATTGGTTATCTTTTGTATCTACCGCTTCCATTTCTACTTACAATGTACCAAAATTTACCATGGAGGTCACTGACAGACCCGTTCTTCGCGATGCACCATGCAATATTTGTTGTTTGTTGGATACCACTAACTCCTTGCAGTGCTGCTAAACTGGAACATCTTTCAAACTTTGGATCCACATTCTCTGAAACATGACTGCTGTTTGCTTGGTAAGAATTTGTATCACTTACAAGGGGTAGGAATGCTAACTTTCTGTCTTAAGAATTCTTTTGTCCTTGTCAATTTATTTTACATTGTAGGATATATTCAAGTTTGAGACCCTCTGATACCAAAAGTTGGCCCAAGTACCCCGTTGCTCTAATACCGGTTCACATAGAATTTCAGGGTTCCTCATCGGTCTAGTATTATTTCTCGCAGTACGCTCACCCTTACGCACTCGTTGCCTTATACGCCGCACATTATTATGACCTTCTACCCTCTGCTAATTCTCACTGTCATCATGACAGGGTATAATATTTAGACAGAGGTATGTGAACTAACGAGAGTCCAATAGAAAATGACGAATGAATGAGGCTCAGATTAGTAGCCCGTAGCCGACGTGGGGTTAAGGAAAGGATCATTGCTGTAGTTGAAGACAGAACAGCCACGCAAAACCGTCTGGTTACACGAGAAGCACCAGTTAACCGTCGAGTTGATCGTGCTCGACTGCACATGGGAGTGTCAGAAAAAAGAGGGCAACTACGATAATGAAAAACTTACATCAACAGCGTGGATGAGGTTATTCAACGAGATGCTGTCGCTGCCCCAGAACTTCAAAGTCTGGAACTGGTTGTCGTTCGTACCGTTCTTGAACTTCATAGCGATGTTGTATTGGCCTTGAGAATCTTGAGAGAGCTCGAGAGCGACGACCGAAGCATAGTCAGCTGCAAGGAGTGAGAACCAGGACCCAGGACCGTCAAGCAAGCGGACCCACCGATACCAGAAATGTTGGGGTTGGTAACTGTAGCGTTCGTGACGTTGAACAAGGAAATAAATGGCTTGTAATCGACTTCCGTCAACGCAATCTTGACTTTGTTGCTTGGCAAGGTCATGTTACCCAGCGACCACAGCATCTCGGGCCACAGAGTACGAATCGCAACTATGAGTCATCAGTCTAGAAACTCTCAGTATCACATTTTGGATGTTGCTTACTTTGACCAATACCGTTTATTACACTGTCCGTGAAGACATTTTGCTCGTGTAGGTTGGCAAAGTAACGAGCTTGCTCGAGAAGGGTGGTCGGGAAGTTCTCATAGAAGGTCTTGTTGTGAGTGTATTGGACATTGATGTAGTCATAGATCTGGCCAAAACATTTAATGGCTGGTCGAAGTCTGTCTCTAGATACTCACGTTCCACTACAAAACGAGCTTAGTTTGTTGGAAACCACGGCTAATTGGACAGAAACTCACCATGTTGAGGAAGCTGTTGTTCAAACCATTGAGGTAAGGCGTAACTGCTTGGAGGAATGGAGCAGAAGTAGCAGTAAGATCCTTGAATACGACACCGGTGTTCAAACGGCCCAGGTGGAGATCGAAGTACTGACAGAAACATCTCGTAATCGTCTGTTTGAGAAGATAAGCGACGTACCTCGCAATCCATCCAGCTGGTAAGAGCTGGAGCCTGCCAGAACTCCA
Organism: Pisolithus thermaeus; assembly: GCA_024663475.1. Taxonomy (NCBI): domain Eukaryota; kingdom Fungi; phylum Basidiomycota; class Agaricomycetes; order Boletales; family Pisolithaceae; genus Pisolithus; species Pisolithus thermaeus. The sequence continues at coordinate 306,197 of JANFAF010000040.1, forward strand.
ATGATTCCACTGGTACATACTGGTAGCCACCGAGAGGTGGGGTGGCTACCTTTCCGTTTGCCAAAGTAATAGCAGAACTCTTCGTAGGAGGGTAGAGACCTTGCAGAAGGGCATATGCAGAATCGAGGATGACGTTGCCTCCGCCAGCATCGGCGCGAACGTAGAGTTGATCAACGTCTACGACATCAGTGTTTACGCCTTGAATGTAAGAAGGCGACGAGGGGTTGAGGTACGTGTTCCGGAGGAACTGTCCCAACTCATATTCTTGTTGCTGTTCGAAAAGTAAATACGCGTCGTAAAGTGAGAGGTGTCGGTGTACATACGGCACCCAAAGCACTGAGGTATCCCTGAGTAGAGTTGTAAGTAGCTGGGTCTTGGTAGAGCGTTGATGTGCGATCGCCATGACGAGCGAGCAGCACGACACCGATGAGGCCAGCCGAGGTCGACGCGTTCACCATTTTCGAAGGAAAGTCAAACTCGGGGGGAGACAAAATTCGTTGATTGACTGCCCCGTACGTTTTTGTAGTCTGTCGGCAGCTAGTCGGTAACTTTTGGATCAAGCGAGTCTCCCAGCTTCATCTCGGCACCCAGCCGCTCCAAATCCGATTAGGGACGCGGGTTTCTGGTAAACATATAGTAAACATAAGTCATACGGTTGTGCCCGTTGGCCGACTTGAGTCCCTCCGGCTGACACTTTTGTGGCGGTGAGTGTATTCTGGCATGACACTGGCTGCGGCGCTAGGCCAGGGCATTAGGATATATCAGGAAAGCGATCGAGCCGCTCTACTTGCTTCGTATTACCCGCCATCACCGTGACTGCCCTGCCGCCCAGTCATCACAACAGTACATACACACGTTACATTCATCCACTCGTCTTTATGATTGCTACGTACCCCTGCCAAGTGCCTCTCTGAAACCAGTGGTCGGGAGAAATGCGCTGGCCATTACGTCAGATGATGACGTGAGCATGCGTATGGGCCGCCATGTCGGTGCGCTGCTGAAAAGATGCGAACAAACGTGTCTTCATGGACGGGCGTCACCGTATTTGACGCAGGTGATTGACCGGGTGGGAATGCCATTTATTTATTTAACTATAAGGTGCCCTGGTACGTCTCCATTGCACGGAAGAGGGGACCCTCAGCCAGCCAATGGGAATCGTCACATTGTGCATTGCCGTAGGAACCTCAATTGGCGCCCAATGGGCAGCCTGCTCTAGTTTGACCTCCTCAATAATATACGCGTTTTACAAATGAATGGTGAGCCTTCCGTGTGTCCCTCCCCGTCATCAGGGGCTCAAACAGTTTTTCCGAACCACCAGCATGGTCTCTAGAGTCTGCGAGTCCAGGAGCGCAACTACCGCTTCAGACGAGGTGCAGTAGCGATAGACATGGCCAAGATTGCACATGTTCTATCGACCTCCAGGATGAAGACAAACGCACTCTAGTGGACCCGGAGATCGTTCGTGACGTGTAAGTCATCATGTCGTTGGACCTCTGTCCCTGCTCAGCATCGAGTGTATCAGTATCATCGGTCTCTCTGACGGTCTCACTGTCCCCTTCGCTCTCACTGCTGGTCTTTCGTCCCTAGGAGAATCCAGACTCGTGGTTCTTGGCGGTATGGCAGAACTCATTGCAGGTGCTATCTCCATGGGTATTGGTGGCTTCTTGGCATCCCAAGCTGAAAGGGATCACTACCAGTTCTCAAAACGACGCATCTCCGCTCGGGTACAACGCAGTTGCGACGATGAAATCGAAAGAGAGATATACGCGATTCTAGGACCCGCCGGCGTTGATGGGCGTACCGCGCAGGCGGTCACCAACAGTTTGCGAGCTGTTGAATCTGAAAGGAGTGAAGGTCCAGTCGACGAGGAACGGCAACAACTGAGGTGGAAAGATGATGCTAGGCTCACTGCGTTCCTGCTCAAATTCGGTGAAGGACTTAGTGCGTAGTGACACTCTGACCTTTTGCAATTATTTTACCGTCATCATCTGAACAGAGGAGATACCAACCGAAAGACCCTACCTTTCTGCCATAACCATCGGACTCGGTTACCTAGTCGGCGGCATTATCCCTTTGATTCCGTACTTTTTCGTCAGTCGTGCACACGTCGCTTTGCTTTACTCCTGCATCCTCACTGGGGCTGTTTTGCTTGTATTCGGCGCCGTTAAAGCCCGGGTCACTGGTGCTGGAAACAGTATGGCAGGATACGTGCGGGGCGCAGTAAGTACGTTAATGGTCGGCGGGACCGCGGCTGCCGCAGCATACGGAATCGTCGCATTCTTTGAACGGAAACCGTAACTCCAAATCGGCTCCGCACCATAATTTTAGCAAAAGTGGTTTGGAGAATACTACATGTACGATGGCGTTCACTGCTTGCAATACCCCGGTCATAAGTATCGTCGTTATTCCACGAATCTGAGGTTAGCTGTATTTATGTGAGTAGCATGCTTGGTCGAACAAAAGAGGTGACTATGGGAGCTGCAAGATGTTGAGTAATGTCAGGCGTACTGCCGCGGTTAAGGTAAACCTGTAAGGTCTGCAATTCAGAGGGAAAGCAGTGTCTCCTGTTGATGATCCTATATTGAGCCCAAACTAGGAGCGCGAGCATTTATACCTGGCCCTGCTTACGAGGCGATGTTAATGGTGTGAGTCAAGCTAGGCCACAATATATGTACATACGATATGGGATCAGAGCGCAGCAGCATCCTCAGTCTATCCACAACGCCACGGGCCCCACAATGATCTCAGGAAGGTTAAAGGAAACCCTCGAAGTTACTATGCCAGGTCTTGTTGAACTTGGCCAATCCCCGTTGCATCATCCATCTACCCGAGGTTACTAATCAGCCCCGCACTGAGGAGCCGGGACCTCGTCAAGGGGCGGTGACCCCTGGCACCGCACGCCAAAGACCACAGGCGATACGACTTCGAAAAGGCGGGCTGCTGCCTTGCACAACTTTTAGGTAAACCGCAGCGCCGTTTTTTCGTTTGGTTTCTGCCTTGAACTGCGAGTGGCAGAACTGGCGCGGCGAAGGCGATTACAACAATTCACTGGAGTCGTCAACTCGGTGAGAAGTAATTCAGGAGACCAAACGCCGCACTTTCCTCACACCTCTACGACCTACAAGAGTTTTGGATTCCCGACGTCCAGAGTCCTCTGGAATGCTGGTACAGGCATCTGAAACGGCCGTGAATTTGCTTGCTCAAGATGACTTCGGGATCGTGTACTTCATCCAAAATGCCCAACAGTTTTGGTCCGGTAGGTTACATGCTTCCATGTCAGGCGTGGTCTCTTCACATCAACTTTTTGGGTTGAACATCAGAATTGGATGATCTCCTTCGCGTTCCGGCAGAGGTAACGCTGTCGTTGCTGGACACTACTCTCAGGAGGTTCGTATCGTTATGTGCTTCTTATCATGGTTAGTCGTTCCGTTCCTAATTGCAGTCTTACAATTGATCTTATTGCCCTTCGATGGGCAGAGCAATACCTCCAGAGCCCATTGCAACTAGAACATGCTTGTCAACAACTTCTAAACTCGGAGTTATTCACGTTCCACTCCGAGAGGATGTGTGAGCTGATCATCGAAGATGCGCAATCGGTATGTGGTCTTTGCCTTTGAGCATTTCATGCCAAGCTAATATGTCTCCGCAGAAAACAGATCCTCACGTACAACTCATATTATACACCATTCTTCTCTATTATGGACGTCGACAGACCAGCTTTCTCCGTTCCAGCAAGCGGTGGAAACCTCTAATCCCCTTACTGATAGACCACGTTCTGGTCGAGATAGACCCTGAGACTGAATTTACGGTTCTCTCTGCGAGCTCCGCGAGCGGTTCCCGACAAAGTATCTTTATGGGTCCCGTGACTATAGAAGCCAAACTGAGGTGCCTCGGTGTCAGGTTACTCTACGAAGTGTGCCGAGTTCAAAATCTCTCTGCACAGGACCTTCGTGTGTTTTTTTTATGTTAATCATCGGTGTCGGGCCTCCGTTGATGTCAACCTCCCATTTTAGGCGTCTTCACCAATTCGTTCATAGACTACTTATTTGATCTCGTCGAGCAAACCAGGTTTGTACCAGATGAGACATTTAACTATTCGGTTATCAAACTTCTGGTAAAACAGCCTCTTTTGGTCTTTTCGCGAACGTTGTTAACTGTTCTGAAGGTCGCACTTAATGAGCAATTCATGGTTGCAGGGTTAGATAAAAAGACCGCTCTCTCATTTGGGAAAACCTCCGAGGTTCAAAATCGAGTAGTCCACGTGTTGACGTCTCGCCTCGGATCAAGCAAAACCTTCGGAGCGAACATGATCTTCATGCTCAACCGTGCATGTACGTTCCCCTGAAACTAGCTTTCTGCACAATTCAATTCTAACACAGTTTGATAGCCCAATCAACTGACGATCTCTGCATGCAATTGCTGGTGTTGAAGCTTCTGTATATTCTTTTCACTTCTAAAGCTACTTCCACGTTTTTCTACACCAATGACCTCTGCGTTCTTGTGGATGTCTTCCTTCGTGAATTAGTTGACCTCGGTGAGGAGAACGAGTCTGTAAGTACGCTTCAATCGTATAATGACCTTACCTTTCGTGCTCACGGTTGTTGTTAGTTGCGGCAGACATATCTTCGCGTGTTACATCCTCTGCTTACCAAGACGCAACTCCGGGATGTGTCTTATAAGCGGCCACAAATAGTCATGACGTTGGAGTCTTTGATACGACAAACGCAGTTCCGGGAAGTCAACCCGACGACGAAACGCCTTGTGGAACGGTGTCTCAGTGGCGAGTGGTGTATGCAGATGCGGAAATCGTCTTTCGACAGGGATGCTATCACGGCTGAAGGCAACTTCCGTGAAGGTAGTCCCAGCCAAGATGTGGTAGCGTCAACAGTGCATGATACCTCGCCAGCTCAAACACCGATGTCTGCCACCTTGGAGCGCTCGTCAAGCATTTCTAAACCGAGGCAACTCAAAAGTAGCCGTAGCATAGACAACTTGAAGGCCACGTTCTCTCCGCGGTTAGGTGTGGAAACGCACAGGAGGCCGAGCGTGGAAAGTGCCCCGAGCTTCGGTGGCGCCACTTCCGGGGCCACAGGAACGGCGGCTAGAAGACCGTCTAAGTCGGGATCCATGGATAGCGGGGCTTTCCTTTCTCACCAATATGCGACACGTCAAGCAAATCTTCACACATCACCGTCGTCGCCTGGATCAATCAGCCTACCCCCCAACCCCTCAACAGTGCCTCAGAAATCAAGGAGACCACCGCCACCGCCGCCCGTAAGGCGGAAATCACCTCCAACAGCTGTTGGCATGACTAATGGTGGAGCTATTATTACTGCTATAGCCAGCTCCTCGTCTTCGGTTCTCAAGAAATTCGGTAATAGCAGGGGCCAGTCGACTGATTTCATGAAAGGCATGATATGATACACGCTCGAGCCTTTTTTGCTTACAGTGGACTAGCACCAAACATTGCAGTTGCATAGCATGCATTGTACCTTACTTTCCTGGAGAATACCCCTTACCTGCCTCTCTATCGGCGATTTTGGGCGTCCTACCATGCCATCAGGCAGTGCGCTGCGCGAAGTGCATTGCGGTATCCTGATTTACCTAGTCCATCTAACGTTAATTGTACTTGTCACGTTTTGCTATCTGCTTACGAATATTCAAAAGGAAGGCTGCAATTCCATGAAAATACACTTTGCGGCTGTCCCTGTACTGATTGAACTCGAGTTGATTGATGTCCACTGGATCCCCACATGATATAGAGCAAGCCAAGTAATCTCATAAGTCACTACATCTACTAGCCCACAGATCTGGTTCAGAGCAGGTAAGCCTCAACGAAACCTGTGAGCTTTGAAAGCAGAACGCGTTTGTAACTTGGTTTCTTGTGTGATTACAGAACAAGTGCTTCGGATATTGCCGAATTTCTGCCGAGACTGCATTGCTGTCGGACTCCGGAGACTCGGAGGAGCTGAACCGCTAACATCTCCGGTGTATCTGTCCACAGTCATGTCCTCGATGGAAGCGGGACCATCAAAGATGAAAAAGCAAAGGAAGAATAAAAAGAACGCTAGGCCTCCGCTACGACCGCATCAACTCAAAAAACTCACCGAAAAGCAGGAGCTGGATGTCCTCGACCGTACAGCAATGGAATTCGTGAGCGACCCGGTCTTGGATATCGTCATCGCTCAGGAGTTCACCTTCGATGCAGGAGCCACAGAACGGATTGCGTGCTTTTGTCGATCTGCCCATATCAACCCACACGAAACGCGGTGCGTGAATACGTGAACGTATAGGCAAGCCGCATTATGTTTACCGCCCTCAGGCTTGAAGAAGTGCTTTTTTGTCGAGATGACTGATATTCAGGCATCAAGTATTCCTGTATCTCTCAAAGGAAAAGATGTATTGGGCGCGGCTCGTACAGGCAGCGGGAAAACGCTCGCGTTCTTAATCCCCACACTTGAGATTCTTTATCGTCGTAAATGGGGTCCTCAGGACGGCCTTGGTGCTTTGATCATATCTCCAACTCGTGAACTAGTGAGCAACGTCGTTCATCTGAAGCTCTACTCGGTTTTCTAGGATTGTTGCAGGCAGTCCAGATTTTTGAAGTCTTGCGGTCAATCGGGTGCTTTCACAGCTTCTCTGCTGGTCTGGTCATTGGAGGAAAGAGTCTCAAAGATGAACGTGACCGATTATCTCGGATGAATATCCTTGTAGCGACCCCTGGGAGGCTTCTTCAGCATCTGGATCAAACTTTCGGATTCGAGTGTGACCATCTTCAAGTACTTGGTCAGCAGTTATTTGTATCTACGCTTGTTAAGTCTAACATGGGGTATTATAGTCCTTGACGAAGCTGACCGCATACTTGATATGGGATTTGCTCGAACTCTGTCCGCACTTCTTACCCATCTCCCAAAATCTCGTCAGACTCTGTTGTTCTCCGCCACTCAAACCCAATCAGTCGCACAGTTGGCACGTCTTAGCCTAAAAGACCCGACTTTCATTGGCGTCGACAAAGAGCAAAGTAAAATAGACACCCCCGAGACTCTATCACAATACTACAGTATCTGCGAACTCGACAAGAAACTTGATGTTCTTTGGTCCTTCATCAAAATGCATCTGCAATCGAAAGTTCTTGTCTTCCTATCAAGTGGAAAACAAGTACGTTTTGTATTTGAAACCTTTCGTAGGATGCAGCCAGGAATTCCATTGCTCCACCTCCATGGAAAGCAGAAACAGTCTGCTAGGCTAGCAGTGTATACTCGTTTTACGTCCTCACAACACGCAGTTCTGTTTGCGACCGACATTGCAGCCCGTGGGTTGGACTTTCCTTCTGTGGATTGGGTCTTGCAAGCAGACGCTCCCGAGGATGCTGAGACGTATATACACCGTGTGGGTCGAACAGCACGGTATGACAGCTCAGGAAAGGGCCTTCTACTCCTGCTTCCTAGTGAGCAGGAGGGCATGTTGGCCGCCCTCGAGAGAAAAGGGGTCAAAATTGAACCCATTAAAATCAGGTCTAGCAAAACACGTAGCATCCAGAACGAACTGCAAAAACTTGCGTTCCAAGATCCCGAGGTGAAATATCTTGGACAACGTGTACGTTCGCTTGTTTGCCTCATGCAACGCGTTATGCTCACATCTGGTCCTAAGGCCCTGGTATCATACTTTCGTTCCGTGCATCTCCATAAAGATAAGTCAATATTCAAAGTCGAAGATCTTCCCGTGGAGAAATTTTCCGAATCACTAGGGTTACCAGGAACCCCTAAAATCAAATTTCTGAGCAGGGCACAAACCAAGGGCCGTAAGAATGCATCTCGAGCGGCGACCGCGGTTCAAGCGGAAGATGAGTCTGAGCGCAAAGACGACTTGTCATCTGGCGAGGAGAGTAGAAGCTCTCGGGATCCTGACGACAGCGATGACTTTGAGAGCTCAGCAGAGGAGAATCAGGGTGCGCCACAGAAGTCGGTAGAATCGGGGAGTTCCAACCCGTCCAAGGTTGGCTAATATATTCATCTGGAATATTTTTGCCTTCGACTTACACGGTGATGACATAGCCTGGTGTGCGGACCAAGTATGATCGTATGTTCGGGCGCAAGAACCAGAACATCTTATCTGAGCATTATGCTAAAATGGTCGATCATGAGGACTCTGGCGATGAGGACTTCATCACGCTGAAGCGGGCCGCCCATGATCTCCCAGACTCGAAGGAAGCCGTGGGGATAGACGTCGAGGACTTGTCAAAACGGAAACTCAAGTTATCGCGAACGAAACGAATGGTCGCAAAATATGGGCAGCTCGGACAGAAACTAATTTTTGACGAGGACGGGAACCCACATGAGGTGTACGAGATGGTTGAACCTGGAGAGTTCTACAAACATGGGTCAGATTCCGTGAAGGAAGCGGGGAGAAAGTTCGCGGAGGGGGAGAGAGGTCGATTGAAAGAGGCTGATGTCTTGGATAAACAGCTTGCCAAAGAAAAAAGGCAAGAGAAAAAGCGAAGGCGTAAGGAACGCGAAAAAGGGGTGAGTTAGTATCAGTGATTCCTTCATTAGAGCACTGAATAGTGTGCGTATAGCTTCGCGGCGACGAGGATGGGATACATGGACCTGTCGTTGCTCCATTGGGGGACGAGGACGGTTATGTTACTCCTGAATTCGACTTGCCCTCGGAGAGTGAGTCGGATGTAGAGCTACCGCCTCCGAAACGTAAAAAGCCTTCTGCATCTGGGTCATCTCTCTCTCGACCACAGAACCTGGAGGATGAAGAAGAACTTGCTCTGCGCCTCTTGCGAAAGCATTGATGCCAAAGACAATCGATAGCCATTCACCAGTTGGTTTGAGCCCCTCTTCATAGTAAACGTTACTTCAGATACCATGTAAGTGATCTTTGGGTATCGCGTAATTTACTACACGTCCTCGGAGTGCGATGCATAGGTCTACGTAGCGTGCCTAGCAGCAATATATGAGTCTACCAGGGTGAGTGCCCGCTGCGCGATATCCTTATCATCCTGGAAGGTAAGTCTTCTGATAGCATCATCCGCCTGAAAGAACTCCGGACGGAAGTCCTCCGAATCCGTCTGTGTACCCTCTTCCCTCTCGCCGTTAACGACAGTCAAATACCACCAGATAATTTTTGTTCCCTTCTCCTTCAGGTCTCTAAGGGTGATGGCGAAAGGCTCGCTGATGTCATCCACAATGCGTGGCTCGTCAAGCATGTTGGTATATGGTAGGGGAGCTCTCGTCGTCATCCTACACGTTAAAAGCTTGCACGGGTATCCCGTTTCTTCGTAAGTCTCCCGAACAGCAGCCTCATCTATGTTTTCTCCACAATCCTTTCGACCCTTGGGCAATACGTGGACGTTGTCCACGCGATTGTGCAAGACGCATATCTGCCATCTCCCCGCTGTATCACTTCTGAAGAGCACTGATCCTGCACAAATGACAAACGATTCGCTAAAGAGGACTCGTGAGGAATGGGGCCGTGACAAAGCTTGCATTTCTAGGAATGGATGTTAGTAATGCAACTTCGCAAGCACCTTTCACCCACACAGAAAGGACGACTGCAAGTCCTTTTTCTGTGTGAACTTCAATACCACCATGCAAGATACTTATTATGTAAGCATTCACACGATGTAATCACCGTCCAAACACGAAAATCGTGGGAAGAAGAGTAGAACTTCCGTAGCCTAGTGTGTGTATGGTGCTTAGCTATAGCGTATATGCGCATACCGGATGTAATGAATACGATGTGTCACAATATCTCCAAGACTCGTGCTTCCGCATCGGCGTCATCGGTACGGGCTACCTGAATACGATCCGTATGTAAATCGGAGGACTCGCCACCACATTAAGCACGCCAAACGCGAGCTGCAGTGCGCACGGGAATAAACTAAGTCTATGGAGTGCAAATTTCCTCGCATGCCCCATGCAAGAGACAGTCGCTGGAAAGATACACAAGCACAAGAGAGATACATCGAGAAGCGGCTCAGAGAAACACGATATGTGAGTGAAACTGAATTTATAAGTACGACGCGGGCGAGTCGCTGCTTGACATCACCCAAATCAAACTCCGGCCCGTATCGCGGTGGTTGCAACACATAACTGATTATTCCAGGATTTCAACCTAATTAGTACTGGTGCATATCAACTGGCTTACATTTTCACTGGACTCCAACATACCATACATCATACAATATACGTACACTACAAAAGCTAAAACATCAGGGCGAGAAGTCAGTTCCGTACAGTCAGTCCTACGGAGTCGGGACATCGATGAGACGTATCATTGTACACCGTTCAATAGCCTTCGAAATCATCCTTCTTCAACAACCGTCCATTCAGAATTCTTCCCATGTGGGTCACTACGAAGTTCATCCCCCTCCTACGCTGATCAATGACATGTTTGAGGAAAGCAAGTGGAGAGTTCTGGAAAGCACCGGTTGACCGTGCCTTCAGAGGACGACGTGCAAGAGGTATGAACCCATCACTCTCGACCTCCAGATCTGCTTCGCCGGCCAGATCATCGGCATAGACGCAGAGGAAGCGACAAAGGCGAAGATATGTGCTGTAGTCGCGCAGGTACAGCTGCCCGGCGAACAGATTGACCTGGTCTACGAGCGAAGCAGGTGCAATCCATTCGGAGGGAACGGAAGGAATTGTGAATAGACGCAGGTCGTCACAGGGAAGCATTCTCGCCTGGGTTCGTGGCGTGTAGACGTGAAGACAGACGGATCTGCTATTCCTGATCTCTGGCAACAACTCGTTTACCTCGAATGGGCTGAGGATGACGAGAGTGGGGTTTCCATTCGGCTGGCTCGAGAGTATCCAGTTGACGGGACGCAGGTGTTCGCCATCATTAGCTCGAGTTCCTCTTTTCACCACAGTGCAGTAGTCAGAGGTTGCGAAGATGTGTCGGGACCACACGGTCTCTTCATGGATCGGCATTGAGGTATTGCGGAACGAGTTAAACATGAAAGAAAAGGCTTTTGAGTTTGGGGTAACTATGCCCGTGTGCACGAAACGACGGACATCTGCGGAGACTTGATGCACGGCAGGAGTAGCTGGAGGAGGTCTTTCTACTTGCCTTTCGCGTTCTATTTCGTGTATAATTTCTCGCTCCTGTTCCTCGCCCATATTTAAATCGAGTAACGAGGAAACACCAAGCTCTCGGCATCTCTGATCGATTTCCGGGACAGACAGCAGCGGGTGGTCCTTAGGAGTGGATGGCGCATACAGTTCTTCTAGGGTTTTCGCATCTGGCTGACACCAGGTTTTGGAGAGCCCTTGGGAAGTTATCTCACCGCTACAGAACCTCGACCATGCGCTGTACCGCAAAGTGTGCTCTCTGCCTTGTTGAGCCCAGTAGGGAGCACTGTTCTGGATCTCCGTGCACGTCTCGCCCATGGCCCACAGCAAGATGTCTGACGGATGTATCATGTCTTCGTCACTTTTTCTAGCTGCATTGCGGATGTTCCTGTCTACATCCAGAGGACCGAAAAACATCACCGAGTGACCACATCCAAGTTTGCGCATGCGCATGCACCCTATTACCGGGGTCAGCAACACGTCCCATCGACCGATCTCAAGGGTCATACCTTGTGTCAGGCGGTCTTTCGTAACTTTGGGCCCCAGAGTGACTGCTGCACGGAAGCCAATCGGAAACTTGATGTCGGTGCCTCGAGTATGCGCATCATCGAGATATACGATGCACTCGTCCAGTCGACTTGCGCAGGGCGACTCTAGCAACGACTGTGTACTTCCGTCACGTGAAAGCACGGTCAGCTCGTCGTCGTCGTCGAAGTAGATGGCACCAAGTGCATCAGGTCTCATCTCCAACCAGAGCCTTGCTAATTCGTTGTTTTTCAGTTCGAGAACCTGGGCACCAACATCTAGTATCACGCGTATTTCCGGTTTTTGTTCCACTACAAGTGCAAGGAATTCCCCAGCTGTTCGACGCCGACCATCTGGCCATGACATCTGCATGTATGCGTCGTTCTCTGGCTTCAGAAGGTAGGAGAGAACCTTGGCATTGGTGGCTCGCTGGTGGTCAGGGTCTCGTTGTACAATGGAAGTCGGTAGCAGGTAACGGGCATCGTTCGTTCCGGAAAATCCTAATGGATAATTTAGAAGAGTTTGCAGATGAACCATACACTTACCAGTGGTGACCTGTTCCCTCTTTTCTGCAAGGTCCCACCCGCAGCTAGACAGCTTCGAAGAGAACTCCTTGGCTTCCTTCGGAAAAACAACTTGTGAGAGGTAAAAGTCTACCGTCGATTGATTGTGCGAGAATATCGGAAAAAGGTACTGGTTCCACTGGTCCAAAGACTGGGTGTTAACACCGCTAATTCGACGGAGGTTTTCAGGAACTTCAAGGCAATCACGGACCCATGACTCGTACTCCTGGTCCGGGTTATCTAATGTTAGGAGGCGCTCGAAACATAACATCAGCTGCTCTCGGTCCAGCCCACCATAGTAGTACGAGAGAGAAGTGAGTACTATGGCAACGTCAGGATGTCCAAATTCCGCTCTTGGCGCTGGGACGTCCTTTGCGCGATAGGGAACGGCTAACATGGTCCGCGAAGGCGCCAGTCCATAGCCAACCCGCCATCGTCGCTCCATGAGTGCGAACAACAGGATTCCAGATGCTAAAAGCCCGCGTAAGTGTAACAAAGTCATCCACATGGCGGTGCCTCCACAGTAGTCCCGAATCATTTGAACTTCAGAGGAGGCAACGTCCACGAGAGTGATAAAGTGGTAAATTGCAGTCCTTTCGATACCGCGCGTTCCACTGAAGTTGAGTAGCCGTCCGTCTATGACATCTTGAGCGGTCCTAGAAATCAGCTCGTCGCCTGCATCTCGATGAAGAATACGAATGTGAGGGAAAGCTCCACTGCAACGGTGACGTTGTTCATATTCTACGCCAAGCGGGAAGTCCGCATGGAGTATTGGGGCGTGTTTCTTCACCAGGTGAAGTAGCTGTTGCGTGGTCGACCAACGAGTGGGGGAGCCCTCTAGAGGTCTCTGCGAACCGACTGCATAGATCAATTGATTTCGAACGTGCAGGATCTCATCACTTTCATCAAGAATATCGCGAGCATGCGAATGAAGCCACCGCTGAGTTTGCAGTAGTTCCTTAGCGGTGTCCACGGTACCACCTAGTTGCTTCTCAACGCTCAGCAGCTTGAAAGACAGGATATGCTCGGGTTGCACGACCAGGATGCCGCGTTTGCGCATGCATTCTTCTAAGATTGCCTGGATCGCACTGGCTCTCGATTTGTCGACTTGCAATGATCTCGAAAACGGTAAATAAAAGACCTGTCGATTGACGAGCCCACCCAGTCGATGTACGAGCAGATGGAACGTTTGGGATGCAAGGGCTTTTGGGACCACCACTCGCACGAGTCGGTTGCTATCGGCGAGGACTGAGGCTGCTGCCGGTACGATTACCGAGGACTTCCCTTCGCCCATGTTCAATTGCAGAACGGTGTTTTGACCGGAACGAGGTGCTATCATTTCTAACGCAACGTCGGCTTGGATGCGGCGGATGAGGAAATCTCCGTCCAACTGGACCGAAAACAGCGAGGGTGGATAAGCTTCATACAGAACAAGAGATGACGGGATAAAAGTACCTGCATTAGTAACCAGTCAGCGTACAACTCTGCTTCCCAACCATCACAGCCAGCATTCTCCATCTCGTTGTGTAACTCCTCGGCTTGACCATTCTTTGCCAATGCTAACATTCGGCGAGCACGCTGACACTCCAAAGCGAGCTTTGCGAACGTGATGAAATAAACCCGCCAACCAAGAGGCAACGAAATTTCCGAATCTGACGCAAGACAGCCGAGGAGAACTTTCACTGTGATGCGCGGCCACTGACCAGACTTGTAGATCGCGCACTCGCTCGGTGTTCGTGGTCCCAAATACCGTAAAAGGGACTTCAGGGTAGACTGGTATCTTTTCTTGCTTTGTTTGTAATGTTTTCTGAATGACTTCAAGTTTGCGAAAGTGTCTACTTCCGGGGTAGCCTGGTTGTGGCTAAGGTTGTCTGCACACTGTTGGAGCTCATTTGCATAAGTAGCCCGCAACGTCGAGTTTACGTTCTGGTGAAGCTCGCCAAGTAGGTGGCTCATTTGCATAGAGCCGCTGAAATAGGCCAGAGTCAGAACGGTGGATATATCGATGGCATAAGAACAAATACCAAGTTTGAAGCCGGTCGGCGGGGTGGTGGGGGGCGTGGTTATCATGATGGAGACTGAAACGCAACTTCCGAGGCGTCACCCTATTTGGTGGCACGGTAGGCGCGGCTCGCTGGAGGAGGACTTCTAGGGTCACGTTCCAGTTCGCTCGATGGTGACCATGGCTGGATGGTGCGAAGGAATATGTCGGTCGTTGGTTAGTAGGCGAAGCCATTTCCTCGCCGAGAGGTCCCGGGGGCAGGGAGCTAGCCTTTCCATCAAGAATTGACCCTACGCGATTTAAGTGATCCATCAGCTCCATGTTCCGATAGCAACTTGCAAACAGTGGCCTGAGATCAGAATCCAATCCATCAGTGTCATACCACAAGCAGTCTTGGAAGCCACCGGAAGGAGGTTTCACACGTGGCCACGCAGCAGTTAGTTTTGCAATTACTTCATTCTTTTCTCGTTCGCGTTGTTCTTTGCACTCTAGACAGATGCTGCCCCGAGGCGGTTTCACACGCCGGGAAAGAAACCGGTCCAGTGCCTGCTGTGAAGGTTTACACCCGTCAGAGAGGTCGTATTCCGGGTGTTTGGGTGGATTTTCCTTCTTGAATTGAGGCATCGTTGCGAAGGCCAGTAGTGCACCAGCAAGGACTTCAAGCTTCGAAGAGGCATATACCATAGCAGACAAGGAGAATATAAGTTGGAAACGATGCTTCGGCGGCCGGCTCTTGCGACAGCTATCGTACAATGAGAGCCAGACCGCAGGCAGATCTGGGGATAACCAGTCTTTGTTGTAACGCAGCGGAAATGCATGCGAAACACCGGGCAAGGTTCCGTTCCACGACTTCACTGAGTGAAGGGCTTCCTTGGATGAACATTTCGGGGCCGACCAAGTATAAATAGTAAAAGCTGTGTTGTACACACGGAGTTCATCGGCAGATGGTAGTTGTGCGTCCCTTGCCTCGTAAACGGAGTCGTATTCGCAACCCAGTAGGCGAGTATGCGATGCTTGTGGGTAAAGTACTGCAGCTCTGATTTCAGCACGAAGAAGTATGTGATCGCTAGAACGGGGTGGGAAGTCTTCGAAGAGTGGTGCAGGCTGTCCATGAAAAACTTCCTGCTGTTGGTGTATGTCCCTGATAGACGAGCAAGCAGCATAAAAGCCACAGTGCTGGGATGCAACCGGGAGTCCCTTCAGCCAACGCACGGTTTGCATACACTTCAGGTGCTTAGGATACGAAACTCGAGGAGTGGTCAATTCTGCAATGCAACACAATAGTTTGGCAGAGCGGGCGTCAACCTTCAAAGACAGACACGCAGCAGAGCGCAGAATAGATAAAGCTTCTTCTGTGCCGGTCCTCCGCGTCAAAGGGTCCACCGAAGACGGTTTACTTGTCAGTGCATGCAGGTAGGCCCGATAAAGATTGCTCGCCAGAGTGGCGTTGCCAACGAGGCATCCCAAGTCGGTATCGATTTGGAATATTTGGTATCGGAACCTCTTTTGCTCTGAACCCGACGTATCAATCGTGACCCGCACATGGTCGTCCTGCTCCGTAAATGACACATTCCCCTCCGGTACAAGAACAAGCCTCCGGGAGCCTTCGTCGACTAAATTGGCCGTGGGTCGCAAGACCAACTTGCTTGCTAACCCGATCAGTGTTCCCGCAGATTGGCTTTTATCATATACCATGCCACGAGGATGACGGCACTCCAACTCCTTGTCATCATTGATGAAGAAAGACATGCCGCACCGTGGTAGATCGACAGAGACCATATTTGAATTTTCTAACATGATAATGAGGTTCTGTGGATTTTCGAAGGGCTGAAGCCGTTCGGACAACATCTGCCAAGTTTGACTGCGGACGTCAAAAAGTCTGGCATCCCCTTTAGCCATCGAATGGTTTCCAGGCAAAAAGTGAAGCGTCCAGTTATCAAGGGAGGACTTCCATAAGGTCTCTACCGGGCGAGCCTCCATTGTTCGGGTTGTGAGGTTGAGCCAGTGTACATGATTCCTAACCAATACGCTCGGGAGATCTGATCCTAACTTCGAAGAAGGAATCAATTCGAAGATGTCTGGGTCGGTTTCTTTTTTGGCCCGAACTATCAGCCCATTTGTTCCCATTCGGAAGTAAACCTACAAGACTAATGTCAATTATCGATGGATACGAACCAACCAGAATACCTACGCGATATTCACTGATCAAGCCACGAGTGGCATATTCCATGCCAGCCATATCACTAGGAAAGACGTCCAATGTTTGCTGCCGAGAGTCAGCATGCAAAACAGGTTGATATCAAAACACTCACGGCACCAAAGAGCAAGGTAAACATTGGATCTGACCTGATCTCATCCGGTAGTCTTCCCAGCGGTCGTCCACCCACCAATAAAGTACCGCTCAGGACGTCAAAGTGCACTCGTTGCGACTGCTGTGTCGTGGAGGTGGACTTCTTTGTGGTGAACCACCTATGTTTACCGGTGCCCATCCTCGTCCAGCGTTTACCTCCATGGTGCCCAGGCCAGGTGTGTTTGATTCCAAGATCAATGCCATCGTTCCCTTTCAGGATGTTACTGCCTACAAGTTCCTCCAATTTCCATGACAGGCAGCAGTCACGTTCTAAAAGGAGCTTTGACATTCCAGTGAGAGCGCTGAACTGTGAGGGTGTGTTATTACGGATAACTATTGCACAGCACACTAGAATCTCCAGAGCCCTGGAAGAGTCGAGGAGCCGCGTCACAGTGTCGAGCCCCACGTCGAAAGTGCTGCGGCAAATGGCAGCTAAGTCACGAAGACGTCCTCGAAGTCGCTCCTTCTTAGCCTCGTGCGTGGTCTGCTCCAATTTCTGACAGAGCTCCAGCACCCAACTGAACGTCTTCTCTCGAACACTGCGGAGTAGCTCAAGAGCTCTATGGTGGCTATGATCTTGGGTTGTGGATGTCACAGAAAGCATCCTACCGACCAAGAATGAAATCGTCCCCATTGTTGCACCTTCCAGCCAGTTTGCCGACACAGTCGATGCAAGAGCTTCGAGTTCGCCTAACAGTGAGTGACGGAAATCTTCCCCTTCCAACTCAACATGCCACACCAACTTCCCGTCGTTCGACATTGGCCCAACTTGGCTAGCTGCTTGAGCGAGGAGCATGTGGACCTCCTCACGACGGAGGGTTAACGTATTGGCACGAATCTCTCGCAAAATATTGAGCCATTGTAATGAAGGACCACTGCGTAGGTGGCCATATGCGGTGAATTCGTGGGTAGAGAGATCTTTGTCGCAGTCAGCCTGACTGCACAGCACTTCGTTTGAGGTGTGGGCAGTATGTTGAAGATAGCGCTGCAAGTTTTGATACGGACCTGGTGGGAGCTGATGGGAACAAGGGCCAGATATGTCCACGGCATGGAAGGCAGCAGCGAGAGGGACCTCGGACTGTTTATCATAGTAGTAAAAGTTGAGACCGTTGTTGACACAGACTTTGCTCTCCACCGTGGGGATTTGAATAGAGCGGTAATGGGACTGCATAACGGGTTTCGCATCAGACGCCAACGTAACACGAGACCTAGCGTGCTCGGTGCGGTAGGAAAGTAGGGCGGAGTATTTTCCGAGGCAGGTGTGAGGACTCCTCCGTTTCACTGGCGGAGAACAGATATCGAGGAGCAGGAGACAAGTGACAGAGAGCCACATGTCGAAAGCAACCGGGCGATTTAGCCCAAATACAACCATTGCGACCCGACAAGGATCTCTGGGGAGTGGCCATTCGTGCACCGTAATCTCAAATTTCGAGGACTCGAGCCCGCACTTCGTGCATTTTTTTTTGCGGTGTTTCCTATTCCCATGGATGTTGTACCTATAGTCGTGATCCATCTTGGCAGCACGTCTCTGGTTATCGTTGTAGCGCTCGTTCAACTTCTTCAGCTCTAAAACCTTTTCTTCCCGTTCTTGGTGGGCTGCGTTGACGATGCAGTCCCTAAGGTCTTGCAAATGATCATCTTGGTTAAAGTAGCGCACTGTAAAGTTGTTTGCGTCCGCTCGGTCGGAGAATACAGACCACCCATGTCTTGCTCCAGAGTGCCGTTTGCGAACGTAATCGTATGCGAGGCAAAGCCGCTGGATGTCATGTGCTTCCCGAAGCAACAATCGCTCCAGAAGAGTGATGGGTATTTCGGGAGAGTATTCACCAACCATGGGAATCTGTCGTATGAGGAGCTTGTCTATTGCCACCCAAAATTCGATTACGGTAAGAAACATTTGTGAGAAGTCCTCCGGGTTACCCTCGTAGGTTTCTCTAGCTGCCAACGAATACTTGCTGGCTAGGTGCTCCAGCTTCTCGCATGCTGCTGCAGTGCCACCCACCGAGACTGTGGCAATCCAATCATCGATACTCTGACGAACCGCTCGCTGCACATCGTAGAGCGCGACACGAGGGTCCGCTTTGTAGGCATCCCCGAAGAAATCGCCAGTTGCCGATAGATATTCGCCCAAACCACCACACAGGCGGTTGCTGGTCACGGAACTGACAGGCAGCATAACAGAGTGGCTTGAGCTCAGGATGTCGCTGATATACTTATGACTCTCGAGTAGGGAGAGCCGAGTATCGGGCAAGAAATTTAGGGAATGAGGATTCCACGCTGACGAGAAGGCATCGCGTTCCTGCACCTCTTTCCACCTGCTATCCAACAGATTACGAATACCCGTACAAGTCTGTAGCACGGAGACAGACAGCCAGTTGGGGACCGACTCTCCCAGCTTCGTCAGCCGACGACTAATTTTGGCGGATACCCAGTGCAGGACGTCATCAGGCATTCTGCAATCCATGGCTTCTCGGGCAAGTCGATTCATGAAGAATAACATGAACACCTTGTAGCCATCTACCCCGAAACCATTTTGTGCAAGGGTAGTCTGCAGCACGACTCTGATCACCAACCAGAGCGAAGAGCGACGCCAAGGGAGACGGGAATCGCGCCATACAACGTCGTCGCCAATACGTTTATTGATTCGCTGGACTTCGGCAGGCCTACCAACAGCTCGCAGGATACCGGTCAACAGCTCTGTTATATACCGAGGATGCACAGTATCCCGCGTCTCGGAGAAATTGGCACCCGCCTTGCGGGAGGTGGGAGCCGTGTCAAGGCTGTCCTTGTCCATCTCGCAGAGGAAATGAGCAAGCTCGAGGCGGAATACAGCGTCATCAAAAACCTCGTTCGGAACAGCGATCGCGGGACCCGGGTACGAGCACAGGAGTTTGCCGCGGGCACCCATGACCGCTGCTGCAGCGGGGGATACTTCGAATGATTCAGCGATGGTTTCGCTCGCACCCCTTCTAAATACAACGGCAGCGTTCTGAGCACGGATAAGATAGGCGACAAGATCTGTGCGAAGTCAGCAAGAGAAAGAAGCTTCCTTGCGATAACGGTACACACTTCCTGCTGTCATTGACTCGAACTGGGACACGACGAGGGTTTCTTCTAACTGCTGAAGGTGCGTTGCCTCGTAAAGGTTCTGCATCAGCTTCTTGATGCATTCCCAATGAGCTTCTTCAGGGTTATGAAGGTGCCCAGAAAACTCGGTTGCCGAATCGCGTACTGCTTTGAATAGAGCAAGATCATTCGTGTGAGAATGATCATCTGCGTCAGGAAGCTGTAGAGGACAAAAAACGTGCGTGATCTTGTATTGCAATGTCATATGTGCTTGTTTCGAGTACAGGTCTGTTCAGCAGTCAGCTTAGAGAACAGATGTGCAACCTGGCCAGGAAATGGGAAGCACCGAGAGAGTTGAAACATAGGACCCATTACCCTGAGTTTATATACGCCGGAAGGCGTGTACTTCGCCTCGAGGTTGCTCCCTTCTGATAGGCCAAAATTGAACAGGAAGAACCCATGTTTAATAAAGGGTGATGGTGATGTCATACAAGCGGTTCGTTTTCGCAGCCCAATGTGCTCAGAATGAGAGGGCCCTGAGCGAGGACCAGGTGACCGGTGACGTTAGGGGACGCCAGGGCTCTCGCACACCCCTGCATCATGCCGCGTGGTTGGCACAATTTGGGTTGGGTATGAATGTATTTACCTTGTAGCGAGGTCCGGTGCTCGTCGTCACCCGACCGGTATGTAGTGCGGGCCATAGTACTATCAGTCGGCCATTGGAAAATGGTGAGTTCAAGTACACAAGAAAGGGGGCGCTTAAACAGGATGTGCACATATCAGACCACCCGCTGCATCAACCCTGCCCATTAGTGGCAAACAAGGTCGCTGCCCCCTCCCAGCGGCACCTCCCGAGTCCTACCGTGGGAACCGAAGTACGACGGAAAATTGTCCTATTCGAAGGGAGTGGTGAACTCGCTCATGATCATCACCACAAACAGGTCTTGGACCAAGGTCAATCCAAGGTGTTCCATGAAAGCAAAACGCGCGTAGACCTCTCCCAGGCTTTGACGCTGACAAGGATGAAACCAAAAAGGTTGTTATCATGCAATTGGCATATCCAGTGAACAACATTGTCTACATCGAATCTTTTACCAACATTGTGCCACCCCATGTCGTCGTAGAATGAAGATATTCCCTCCGACAGCTCAGCCCACTATGTCAGTGTATTTGCGTCCAATGCATCCAACTGGTCATCCTCTGAGAAGCCGAGGAGTACTCGTCTTTAAAAAAAATGCTTTGTTCAAAATTCCTCAAAAATCTGAGTCTCTCAGCCCGAACCCCTCAAGGGAGCGACATATGGATTCAACAAAATAAGCCCCCCTGTGGGCGGTCTCGCAATGTTGACAATGACATAGGAGATAGTTTGGACCTTGAGAGCGGTAATTTGTTAAAGCGTAGGTAGTCGTCATAAGGTATTGGCAGTACCTGGCGGTGCGAGTAACATCAAATACCTTCTGGCATCTTATATCAAATGCAGATCGATTTGCTTAAAGGTTCCACGGGAATAACGCATTGATCGAGGATACCTAGCTGAGATGTCCGTGTGCGACGCAATTTCACCAAAGGAAAACAGGCAGGTGCTGTAAAATGACGAGTCCATTGCAAGGTATCACGCCAGGTTTGTCAGGATGCAGAATAGTCTCTATCAGAGTGCCACGTGCGTCGATTCAATAGTGATTTCGACATTGTCTAACAAGTCATCGTTGCATCGACAGCCTAGGCGCAGGTTCGAGTGCCAACGGGCAAAGGCATAACATTCTCGCATTGTAAGTGGCAGGCCCTTAATTGTGTCATCGGCGGTACACTGGTGAACCAGTTCTGGGGAGTGATGCGCATGTTTGTATGGTTCCAGATTCGTCGTACTGCATATCTGGGCATGGCAAGACACGCACCTGCCCCATGATGGTGCTGTGAAGTCCGGCAATGAAACCACGGAGTTGGTAAACACGAGCTTGCGCGGCGTGGTGAAGTGACGGTGCTGAACAAGACGCGATCACAGATGATGGAAGGAGTCACGCCATCCATTGTCGACGACCCTGAGTGTTTTTCACAAACTGCGAGAGGATTGAACTTCGACGCAAGCATAATTTGGTTGTCTTGCAAGCAAGATTTGCCCACCGAGTGTCTGTATTACATAAGCAGCCTCGCTGGGAGATATTCCCAGCTGTCTCCTTCAGGACTTTCTTGTTATCGGCCGGTGAGGAAACCAACGTGGTATGCGTGCTGTCTTGAACACTACAGCCAAGGGAAACGCACTGGAACTACAAGACTTGACCACACGCACGGTTTCCACTGACTTAGGCATCCCGAATCTAGAGTTATTGCAGACCGGGCGGATCATGGCTGGGGACGATGAACATTTGGATAGCGAAAGCTACCCATTCGAAGGGATATCCAGCTCGGAGAAAGGTAGGGTGCAACCCGCGCAAGAAAGTGGTGTGAGTTGACCGTCGTGAAGGAGACCTCTCTCCGTAGTCATTCCTGCCATGGGACGACTTGAGGGTCAAGCAGTACTCGGTACTACTACACACAGGAAACCCACTCACAGCGGTTGTTCTTCTTCCTATCCCACATCGCATGCTCATAGTCTCTAAAAACAGGCGAGAAACGACTGCTATTCAAGCTCGGCTTGTCGTTCTTCCTTTTTGGGCTCATCAATAACGGTATGTACGCCCAGCTCCATTTGTGTGGAACATCAAGTATGACGCTGAAGCCAATACAGTTCTTTACGTGATCATTCTGTCTGCTGCGCTTGATCTCGTACCACCATCCACTCCTAAGGGCATCATCGCCTTCTGTAATATCGCTCCAGCGTTAATCGCGAAACTTGGATGGCCATACATATTGAAGGGCAAAATCAGATATACCAGACGTATCTTCGGATGTTGCTTGCTTAGCTTCATTGGCATGCTGGTAAGTCAAAGCTACTCATGCGGTGTCAGCAAGATTGAAGAGTGTCTTCAGGCCGTTGCCTTGCACGAGAGCTTATTTTCGAGGCTTTTGGGAATCTCCCTCGCTTCTTTCTCTTCTGGTGAGCGTGAGATTTTGTATCCCGTTTATGATAAATGCTCAAATGATTGCAGGCCTTGGTGAACTCACTTTCCTCCAATTGTCTACCACTTACAGCCCCGCGGCCATTGGGGGACACAGCGTTGGGTGGGTCGAATGCATGACTTTGTTGGCAGTGTTACGTTGAACATGTTCCAGTTATTGGTCATCGGGAACTGGAGCAGCAGGACTCTTCGGCGCTTTCCTGTGGTGGGAACTACGTGGGTTAGGTGTTGAAGTTGGCGTTGGAATCTCATCGGTAAGTCAGTTCGACGCCCAGCACGGCGTCAAGTAGACTGAGCGATGCTCCTTCAAAATGTTCCTTTGAAGGTGTTGCCATTTGCTATTCCACTCACGTACTTCCTCCTACTTCCGCGCCCCGTTGCTTTCCTTGATCCTACAACCTCTATCGCCTACACTGCGCTTCCATTCGATGATTCTGGAATACCTACAAGTGACGCGTCGGAAGAGTCTTCACTCCTTGGGAACGAGCCTAAATCTGAATTGGTTTTCCTGACTGCTACAGACAAGTGGCGGTTGCTGAGACCTATGCTATTCAAGTATATGCTCCCACTTTGTGAGCCCTCGTTCTTCGTTGGACACGTTCATGTGCACTAATAGTACTCGGTAGTTTGTGTTTATCTTGTGAGTACATCTCTGCCATGACAAGCACTTAGTTGTAACATCACGAATCATAGTACGAATACACTATCAATCAAGTGAGTTTTTCGCTCCACTCAAGAGCGCGACTTCCTCAGACCATCGTCAGGGTATTGCACCGACTCTTCTGTATCCAGTACCTTCGCCAGAACGTTACGGTTTTTTGAGCAAACTCATACATTCTGTGAGGGATTACTACCCATTGTGGCAGGTACGTTGCGTCCTGTTGCATCTTGAGCAATGACTCACGCGATACCTTGTATTCCTCAGCTCGTTTACCAAACGACGGTATTCATATCTCGTTCTTCCATATCTCTTGGACTTCCACCAATATCTATTCGACTTCTTCCGTTGCCAGCTATAGTCCAGCTTGCGATCCTGATAACCTTGACGTGCGAATCAGCATTTGGCATATTCTCAGAAGATCACGAAGGGCGAAGTATCGCATTCGTTTTTATTCTCGTCAGCATTGAGGGCATCTGCGGTGGACTCGCATAGTAAGCCCGGTGACGCTTTCTAATCCGCAGTTCATCTCTGAATGTTCTCTTCAGTGTCAACGTTTTCTATCGGATCAATCAGGAGAGACCGGATCCGTCGACTGTGGAGAACGAGGAGCTCGCGAAACAGGAATGTGAGTTCAAGATTGGTTCATTGGGATTTGCAGACAGTTCTGGCATCCTGTTTGCCTCCCTCTTGGCCATGCCAACTGAGATAGAGCTTTGCAAGCTACAAGTGGCAAGAGGAAAACTCCTTTGCCAAGGGTTATGACGTACAGAGTACTTCCTTATGCCTACACTACCACTACTATAATCAAGTATCTTGGTCGATTGTCGTACAGTACATGTATCGGAGGCGCGAGAGACGCGATGTTTACGGAAAGTACAAGATGTACAAAGGATAGCTGGAGTGTCCGCCCTTGTGCGAGAGAAGGGGGGGAGGGATTTGAATGACCCTCCGTATTCCGTTGTCGCTGCTCGTCCAAGGCACATGCAAGCAGAAACAACACTGAACCTGCGGTTCGGTCAGCTTCCCAAGTCGACCATGACTATGGAAATCTACGCGCATGTGATTTGATCCATGCCGAGGTATATGGGTAATTGTTGCGGGCTATAATGTCCAGTGAAAAACTCGTGATATGCGTAGCTACGGTCCAGAGCGATGTAACTGTATGACGCGGCTATGGCTAGCATGTATGGCGATGTGACTGTTCTGCCACTACATTGGCATAGAATGCTATCTCAACTGGATGTGTCCATATATTAGTAGATACAATACTGTACAGAGATTTGATACTGGACCACACCGGGTCGAGCTCCCCCCCCCCCCCCCCCCATATTACATTTTTCTGATTCTGCTAGTGGGGTGCGAGCTGGTGTGACACCGTATAACTTGCCCTATTAGACCAAAAAATCCAAGACTGTATCACATCTCGTCACACCATTAAGGTCCAGTTTCACTGGGAGTGAGGGACTGGCGGTGAGCCCCTTGAATTTATAGACGCGGGGTTTATGCAGGACTGCGGATTGGAGATTGACGCTAGTTCCATAGTCGTAATCGGCCACCTCTCCGAGGCCTGGTGTGCACGTGCAGAGTCTTGCAGATGCGATGACAGACTGCGGACGTCTACATCGGGAAGGGTGTCGGAGAACCGACGTACATGCCGGAGGACTGCCAGGTCTCCTGCAGGTGATGTTGAGGTGCATAGTCCGTCGCGAGGTAAGACGATACAGACTGGGTCACTGGGAGGTGATCAGAGGAGGTTGGCGTCGTGTTACGATGCTGTGATCCATGCGAAGAGTGCGGCTGACCGCGGACAGCAGAGTCCGAAGGAGAACATTGCGGCCAAATATGTGGAGATGTTGGATCCGGGTAGTTAAGTGGGTCATTCCCAGCATGAGGTTCGATTGAGTGCGGATTGAGAGGGGAAGGGCGCGACATGGAGTTAGATGACGATAACGGAGGTTCCGACTGGGAAGGATGGAATTGGGCCACGTCAGGCTGAAACCGGTACAACCCAATGGACGGAGTAACTGAGGGAGAGAGATGAAGCTGTGCATGTTGTTCGGTGACCTGTTCAAGCGACTGGCAACCCTTAAGATTCCCTCCGTACCACTTCGTAGAATACCCAGGAGAAGACATCGGCGAAAATGGAGGATGCTGTGTAATCCCAGGGAAGGAAGAATGGGGAGGATGCCTTTGTCTCCCCATAGTCAGCGATCCGTCCCCAACAGAGGTCTCAGTGTCTTGTTCAGAATAGCTATCGTCTCGACGGGCGTCAAATGTCCGAGGGCTGAGGTATCTATTAAAATCCAACCACTGCTTGCGCAGCATAGGATGTAAATGCGGGAAGTTTGCAATTTCCGAGTCTGAGACACCATCCGGTTCAAGTTGGATGGAGTTAACAGCGACGGAAGGACTGTTGCCGGCTCCCAGTATGGGCCGCGTAGGTGCCTTTACAGACACCTTATAGGTCTGACCACTGAAAATGGTCAGATCGTCTTTGATTTCGTCGTAAGTTGATGGCATAAGAATGTCCTTGTTATGGTCCACTATTGGAGTAGAGGTTTTGTGGGCATGCTCCGCCTTTTGCAGAAGCCGCTGAAGGATAGGCTGCGGACTGATCAACAGAATGTAACTGTAGGCC
Organism: Pisolithus thermaeus; assembly: GCA_024663475.1. Classification (NCBI taxonomy): domain Eukaryota; kingdom Fungi; phylum Basidiomycota; class Agaricomycetes; order Boletales; family Pisolithaceae; genus Pisolithus; species Pisolithus thermaeus. Next base: position 332,142 of record JANFAF010000040.1, read on the forward strand.
ACAACATACGAACCAAAAATTTACCCGCACGACTGCCATATGTGGAAGCACCTTTGAAGAGGTCAACAGCCTGGCCACAACTATTAGCATTACAATCAACCTCGCGACTACATTGCTGACCCTACGAAATTCTGCCAGGGCAGCACTGGTGATCTTCGACCGCGCCCCCTTGCTAGTAGTGTGCGTCACCACAGAGGATAGTACGACCTGGAGAGATTAGAAGGCGTTGTCGAAGATTATAGCTGTCTTACAGCAGACGAAAATGCGTGCGACCATATACACCATAGACGTGCGATTTGAACTGGGTGCTGGTCGTACTGAGTGCGCAGACTGGCAAGAAATTCCCAGGAACTTCGGTAGCCTGCTAAGAACGAGGGTGCGTATGGGCTTTTCATTGGGTTGGCAGGGTTGCTGGAGATAGCCTCGGCGAAAAAGCATCGGTGGACATACAGCAGCGCTACGAAACAGAGGTTAGATAGAAAGGAAGGGCTGAACATATCACGGCGATGCGAACTCATGTTTCGGTAATTAGAAGGCATGTAATATTTCATCGTCTCCTCCAGTCCTGCCCCCGCGTCCGGAGGACGTTGTGTATAAATCGGTAATTCCATATCTCGAATCTTCCGATCAAGCTCAGTGATGTCGGAGTACTTTGGAACTTTTGCAGCTTGAATGTGCTGAACTACGGCAGATACACAATCATGTGCAAGCTTCGCTCTCCAGGCTGGAACTGTCAAAAAGCGAGGTTTAGCTGGGTAGTGAAAAGGAACTCATACCACGTACAACTGGGAACCACGGAGCCGTCGTCATTAATGTTTGCATCCGGGTCACTCGGTAGTTTACAGTCAACGTATGGCAAATGAAATGTTGCAAGGCGTCCCGTTGCAAGTGCCTGATGGGTCCACGTCACTCCCGAACTAAACTTGTTTGCCACCAAGCGCATGTCCCTACCTGCCAGCAGTCAGTGATATAGAGTTCCCAGAATAAAGCCCGTCTTTTCTGAACCTCTGAAGGCGGTAGTCGCCAGCGAGCGCAATCACGGTCTGAACCCTGGTAAGTTAATGGATGCCTCCTGCGTCCAAGACTTACGAAGACCAATCTACCAAGGCAGCCTTTGAAGCTAGGATGGATATAAAAAAAACGGGCCCACGCACACTTTGGGCCATTCTGGTTGCAAGTCCCATTGTACTCCACATGCCCTCAACACTATTGTCGCCGCCCAAAGCCCCCTGCGTCATAGCCAGTAGTGCAAGTGCCTGCACGGTTGCGACAGACGGAGGCCGCTCCAACACTGGCTCAAGGTTTAACGCTGCCTTCGTTAGTTCAGCATACATACGTGCTTCCTCGTCCTCATTATCAGGTGAAGAGGGAAGAGCATCGTCCATCAACGCGCCGAAACAGAATACAGCGAAAAGTAAAGCCAGGTCGTGCGGGCCCTTGTTGAAACGCTCAGCACTGGGTTCCGATGTGGATGTCACTGGACCCAAAGGACTGAGACCTGCAGCTCCACCGTACCACGATGGAAGACACTCTTCCATCAACTGTTGCCTGGTCACCGGGCCAAAGAACCACGATGCTTGGGACAAATACAGTTGGCTCAGCCGGTGAGCACGTTCCCAAGGAGGAAGGTGATTGCGTAATAAGTAGTCAAGGTTGAGGGTGCCCTGGAATGCAAGTGCGGAGAAAGGAAACGACGCTGCAAGGATCTTCACTTTCTCAGGCAAGTCACGCAATAAGTCTTCTGTGGCGAATGGCAGTGAAGCCTCGGCAGTTTCTCCCTAGCAAAGTATTTAGCCTCCTTTCAGAAGGCGTCCCGTCGCAAACTCACTATCAATAAACTCTGCCAAGTTGAGGATCAATAAGCCTCCGGCATCTGTGAAGTCGCTGCAAATGCCACACACCTCCGAACCAGCAGACGGACCATAAAACGTCGCAGCACCATCGTCCCTCAACGCCAGCGTACCGAACGCTTCTATGTTTCGAGAACATTCGTCAGCGTTTGCACTCCCAATTGCGATCGTGTCTTCTTCTGCAGCGGCATGGAGTTCAATGCTAGACTTCACCGAAAGTAGATCTCTGCTTAATAGAGGGTGTTGCTCGCCAGGCGAGACGCTCGACTGCAAGATCCCAAGTGCATCCTCAAGTTGACGGATGCGATCACTCATTCGAGACACCTTGTCGTGAAGCTTCTCCGTGTCAGCTAAAACGAACCTATCGTAGCACGAACATTTGGAAAATAAATGGTTAGGAACATGGCTGACAGATCCGCTGTTGCTGTGACTCACCGAGTACCCTGTCCAGTGGTAAGACTCCCTGTCAAACCAATAGATTGGCGACTGCCCTAGTCTTCGTGAACAGTTCGACTCACCGTTAGGACATATGGTAGAGCAACCTCGACGTCTGCACGACGAACATGGCACCATCTTGTCGCATTTTAATTTCAACCTGAAATACTAATGCTCGAGCAGGGTTGCATGGAATACCAGAAAGCTTGTAGGCATACCTTCGACACTCGGCACATGATATTGCGCCTTGGTTGCGTTTCTGCTCCTTGTCGATAGACTTCTGGACAACCTTGCCCTCCCGGCGAGAACTCTCGCGCGGCATCACAAGTGCAATCTGCTGGATGAGAGATCACAGAGAGATGAAACCGCACAAAGACAACAGAGCATTCGCGTGTACTTGAAGGTCAGCACACTGAGCGCTATTCCACATAGAACAGTCGCCCTGTTAGGTAACGTTGAACGTTCATTTGGCCAATTCAATTACGAGAGTCTAGTAGTAAGTCATCAAGACGATGTCATACCGCCGAACGCATTGCGAATGTGGTGGGATCCTTCACAGCAGTGCTTTTGGTTATGTACATCGGATCCACTCAACGGGAACACATTTTCCATTAGCAGTGGGGCCATTGCCAGTAGAGGTGCAACCCGGATTCCTCAAGGTTAGGTGAGGGGTTCATGCGAGTAATGCCGTAGGGGGAGTAGCATGTGGGACACTGGAAATCTTGTAAGTATCACAGCGGCACTCCTTGACAGGGGTTGACACTCTTCAACGTGTCCAGGGTTTTTCAACCGTGCGTGTGACGAGCTGCTGGGCTGTGTGCCTTGCATTGGGACAGGCCACGTACGTTTCCCTTTCATGTACAGATGAAAGTGCCTGACAGGACGCGGAACGATCAATGGGGTAGCAGTTTGACTGTTTAAACTGTCTCCAGCAGCGGCATGAGACAGAGGCTTAGAACCGTGTGTCATCGGGACCACGGCAGTCCAACCAACGTGTGACCACGGATAGCCGATTGAAGACCTAAGGCATGCGAGTGGCCTCCGGGTAGACAGCGTCCACTTGTGAAAATAAAACTGGCAGAAAGGTGTGACACAGATACATGGTATGTTGAGGTCTGGGTGCACCCGACCATGACATTGTCCCGGTGATCCTATCTTCACCACTATTAGGGCTTTCCTCCTGCCGCGAAGATAGCAAGAATATATATCCTGCGCACTACGTGAACAACAAATTATTTATACGGTGATCGGAGAGATATCCTTGAGTCAACTACACGGTCATTACTATTAGTTACTTTCGGCCACCATCACATCTCATCATCCCCTTCAGTCGGACTTCTGTTTCCCAGAGGCCGACCAATTCATCCCAAACCAACTAGAGGGCCGCGCAGCAGTGGGCTCTGATCCAGACCCACGCTCGCGCCTGCCACCAGCGTCGTATCCCTCTGCATCACTCGGTACATCCACTTCTTCGAAACGACCGGACCCAATTCGTTCGCGCAAATCCGAGTCGGAGGAGTTGCGAGAAGACGGTCCGACTTGATGTTGACCGGTGTGCCCCTGACGGCCAGCGCCAGAAAGTCTAGGAGAGTTGACAGGGGACCGCCAGCTATCAGCTGATGCAGTACCTTGGTGAAGCAAGGCAGCCCCTGAAGCTATGATGCTTGGGCCATACGAGTGCCATAGACCCACAACAAGTTGAGCGGGCCCAGATGCAGGATCCGCAAGGGTTGGGGGAGCACCTGTATGCGTTGCTGCAGAGAGACCACCTGAAGACTGACTTTGGGATGTCTGGCCGAGTGCGCCTGAAACCTGTTCCCAAATAGCACGGAAACGCTCCTGCACGAAGGCGTACAGACGGGCCTTGAATGAAGCAAGGGTCGCATCGATCTCGGCTTCGTGAGAATGAAAGAAGGGTTGTAGGTGATTGATGTACAGATATGACGACCCTTGCGTCTGGGGAAGTACGAGGTAAAGTAGGAATAAGGTCTTCAGGAAGTAATACATTGGGATCCTGTAGATGCAATACGTATCAAGGGTCGTAAATGGGCGTAGGGGAAGCGGTTCAATTAACAACGCACCATGACACGAGCCACTCGGCAACGTATTCGACTCCTACTATGCATCCCAGAACGGACCAGTACATGAGCCATCGCTCAATGTCCTCTTCGCGTGCCGGTCTGCGCGAGAGTGTCTTGTAGGACGCATACCCTGGATAGAGAAAGGCAACCACCGAACTAGATCGAAGATTGTTATACAACGACAACACGAGTCGTGCATTGCACTACCTACCTGGTTAGAGAGGAAATCAAGTAGAAGAACATGACTGTTGCAAGATATCTTGAAGGACGCAGTCAGCCTGCGCGCTGCAGCTGGCAGGTTAGCTGGGAAGTTCCGCGTCATGCCGATTACGTGGGCAAACTAATTACGTAATCAAACAGTCTCCTCTTCATATTGCACCTACCGTACACTACAGTCAGATAACATGTACAATCGCTAACCATACCAAGCTTACAGCACCCAACCATCGAGCTCCATCAGGGCCACCCCCAATGGAGGGAGAATAACAAGTCACACCTATGCACAAAAGCGCCTTCCACCGTCAAAACAAGTCAACTGGCGTGCTACTGAAGCGCCTCATTCGCTCGATGCTGCAGCAAGGTCCGAGTGGAGAAAAGGCGAAATTTTACTCGTAATCGCTATCACTATCTGTCTCCCTTTCTTTTCCCTTCATGCTAGCACTCCCCGAGGTCGAAGGAGGTGATTTTCTCTTACGCTTCCTCTCGGTTTCGCGGGTATTCAGCCTGACACCGTATCTAGCAAGTTGCTATGCATCCCGTCGATGTATAAGACTTGAAGAATAAGTAAGGGCAAATCAAATTCACCTTGGTAAGTTCCGTTGAAGCTTGCAGTCCAGGGAACTCTTTTGTGGAATAGATCTTAAACTGTCCACCGAAACATTCGGACTGCATGGGTACTTGCTCGTGGCCGGACATGCGGGAGAACAGATCAAAACAACGATATCGAAGGAAGAAGTGGCCCTCGGCTTTTACGGCAAGGTCCTACAACGATTGGTGGCGTGAGTGATGGAAGGAGTGCGGTGGATATAGTGTACGAGAAAACGAAGCTACGCACTGCAAAAGCAAACACCAGTGCTTTTCGGCCGTTGTAGTCAATCACGGCAGGCTGGACAAACAACGCGCCTGAGAGGAAAGCGGTACGTTTCATGTCTTCGGTAATGGGGTGGGAGCCATCGAAGTACGTGAGAGCCGCCGAGGACGGTAGTGGAGGTATGTTCTCGTGGGAGCTACTCAGGTTCTGGGTTGCCGTAGTGTGTGGGTTCGCGCCGTAATGCGAGTACCGGTGATAGTTTGGTGCGCGGGACGAGGAGGATTCGGGAAGGTCCAGGCTACTCGTGACACGCGGAAACTGACGTGTTTCGTGCCCTGAAACCTGTGCAGATTCTAGGGTACTCTGCTTGGGTACAGGGAACAAGTCCACGCAACAGAGCAGACCGAGTGTTTGGACTTCCCTGCGCGACGACATCGTATCGATAGTCTGTTAGCTAAGTGCGTGTATGAAGGGCGACTTACGAGTAATCACACAACTCCCTTTCATATTGGGTATCAGTGCCGTAGTTGAACACTTGGTATAACTTGAGCTGGACGACAGGAGGCGGATCAAGAGGCCTTCGATCCACCCTTGCATACCTAGCCAAGGCAGTGGTGAGCCACGGGTCATAGATAAAAATGGGTATAGACACCTACTTTCTGCCCAGATCAGCCTTTTGAATCTCCTTCAGCTCTGCACGGATAGTTTGACCTTGGAAGTATCCAGATACATAATGGATTGGACGATTGACCCAGGAGCCGATCATGCGAGGTGGCGAAGTTGATGACTCGTGCGGGGAGGACTCCATGACGCAGCGATTGCAACCAACACAGTACACAACTGGGGGCGGATCCTGTCTGTTTTGAGAATATGGCGATCGGTTTACGGTCTGCAGTGGGTAAGCCGGTGTCGTCGAGCTCGACGTTCTTTTCGCAGCAGAAAGGCGAGTACTAAGTGCTGTGTCGATGTATCGGGATTTTCGAACCAAGAGATGAATGTTTGTTGAATCGGTGTGTACCGGAATGGCCGTGAGTTCTTTTCCTCTCTGGTGAGAACATGGCCTGTGCGAGACCGTGGTCTGCCTGAAGACTGGGCATCTTCCTCAACACGCCATCTAAGCGTCGTCATTGCAGGCCAGAACTGCCATTGGGATCGACGAGCTGTTCATTGACTACTACTTACATGAACAATCGACTCCATACGGCGCCCCCCAGTTTCCGGGGATTTGGCTCAACATCATGGCACCGACCCAGGACGCTGGCGGGCTGACCACGTGAGTTCCCCTCCTCGACCCGTTCACATTAGTCGTTCGGTCCATCCACTGCGCACGTCCTCGAGACAAGACACTCCACCGAGTCAATCCTCTGTATCCGACAGTTTACTGGGTGCGGCAAAATTATCTCACCGCTTGTCACATCACCAACCCTGGGTTGTCAGATAGGGAAAGTCATATGCACACTAGATTCCGGCTTTTAAGAACGTTCGTGAGGCTGGTATATAGGTACATTACACCATAAGATGTGTCCTTGCATACCGGTATATGAAAATGACCAGGAGGCGAATACGAAACGTCCTTGCATGAGCGTCCGCGGGCGTCAAGCAACACCGTCGAGTAAGAAAGACAAAGGAGTAACAAAATGGAGGTACATGCATTCGTTATATGGACATGATCTAAGGGAACGTGCAAGAACGGATGGTAAGTTGCACGATTACAAAATCTGACATAAGGAACAGTTGAAATGAACGTTGGCCTGCAGGGCCGCCGCTGCTCCGCTTCGTCAATACACGCTCTGCAAAGTAAGAAAGCACTACCGGTACTCACGAAGTATGATGAGGGCGCTGAAAATTATGAGGGCGATCACGTAGACGATACCGTATTTGATGATCTGCGAAGCCATGAGTACCCCACGGAGCACGCTTGTATCTAAAACTTACTATCCAACGACGTTGCTTTTTCTGTTTGGTGGAGTACAAGGGAGGTCGAATTTGTTTCGATGGACGGAGCCAGACTGTCGGTCAGATGTCAGCGATGTCAGGAAACTAGGTACCGAAAAGTCTCACAGAGTAACGTGGCATGAATGCGATCCACGAATGGGACTAGGATGGGAGGTGTTAACATAAAGAGCAAGAAATGGCCCAGAAGAAGATCAGAGCTCCACAGTGACAACTCGATGATTTTGACGATAAACTCGCGCGCAGGTTGGGACATCGCATGGGCACCGAGACCGCGGCCATACCATCTACCCGTCCACCATGCACGGTTGGTTTCGTCGTGCTTGAACTCACGAGACAGACAGACAGCGATCAAAATCTTGTGAATGGCGCGCTGAATCGCAATAACAGTGATAAGACCAAGGACAGCGTGAGACGTGTCCCAAGACTCGAGGAACCACTACTCCAGTGATCAGGCCGCAATTAACGACTCGGTTACTTGTGACTTACCAGGAACTCGAAGAATCCCAGCATTCCGACCACTCCGAGGATATGAGCGGCTGACGCCATGATCGACCCAAACTTAGGGTATGAAGGATCCAACATTGGCCCAAGGAACAGCGAAATGATGAAGATCACAAGAAGAATTGCCGCGTTCCAAACGATCGGCCCAAGTGCAACAACGGCGATGCGGATAAGAGGACTCGGCGGTAACTTGCCGGTAGAGTCGGGAAATGACTTCACAAACATGTACGCGATGATGAACAAGAGCGCCAGCACGATGGGGAAGATAACCTCCGACACAATTACTGCACGCCAACCAGCTCGGGGAACGTCAGCGGATAACTTCTCAGATGGTACACCAAGCTTCTTCCTCTTGTACCCAGTGATCATCGTCCGGGACAAGCGGCAGTAGCCGATCCAAGAGTTATTATGCGACCGCGAGTTTCCACGAGACATCCACCGCAAAAATTCACTAGTACGACGTCAGCTATGTGTAGGTACGACTGCCAAGGATTCTTACCGATAGTCGATGATGAAGTCAGATAACGAGAATTGATGTGGGTTGAACAGGAAGGGTGCGACACAGAGAGCCAAGATAGAGAACCAGAAGTAAATGAGGTATGGTGTCCACATCGCAATCGTCACGTAAAGAAGGCTGATCAGCGTCCTCATACCGAAGTATATACTAGGACCGGCAAAGCGAGAAAAAAGGACGCTGAAGGAGATACGGGCGGTTGCAAAGCCTCGTCCAGTGGCAATGTACCTCGCTCCTCCGAATGTCAGATTGCTGATAATGGAGTGAGTGTAAATCTGCGTCGAGAATACTTCGAACACCGGAGAAAACGACAGGAACTGTTTCCCGAGTCGAATGATTGCTCTCATCGTGCCACGCTCCACAAGTTCTGTAAAAAAGTGTAAGGTCCAGCAAAGTGCCACGCTAAAGAGACCTTACCTTGAATGAAGAGAGGCAGGAAAGCAATCATCCAGACCAGGAATATACTGATAATGCAGCGCTGAATCCAGTCAAAGACAGGAGTGAGGTTATAGCAGCCATTCATGTTCGGCAACAAGCTCCCATTTGACGAGTACGCGCAGATTTTCAGGGAAGAGTTCAAGGTAGCCAGGAAAACCACTGTGTCACATTGAGTCGGAGGAATAAGCGAAGAACATGGAGTGCAACTTACTCGTGATGACGAAGCACTGAACAGCGAGAATGATCAGCATGTTGTTGATATGGAAGCCAGGATGCCCATAGTAGAACGTCAAGAACCGGTCGATAGGAAGTTGTGTACCAAGGTAGTAATAATCTCTACTGAGCATTTGCTCTCCCATTCCCGTACCGATCTTCGTCTGGAAGTTCAGAATGGTGCCGAACCCAAGGTCACGTCCCTTTCCGCATTGATAGTACTCGGTGTGTTTGATGCGACCACCACGCCCGAAAGCGTTCATTCCCGCATAGATATCCTCGTTTAGATGAAGTCCTTTCTGGGCCTTCGAAACGCCACCACGAGTGTTCATGTAGACGCCATTGAGAAAGTCGGGATGCCCATAGTGAAGTTTTCCTCCAATCCAAGCCCAACAACGGGCAGACAGTGTACCAAACGTTTGTTCCTTTCCAGCAGCGATATCACCAAGAATGCCGATACTCTCCGAGAAGATGTATTCACGGGCGCCAACGATAGCGACGGGGGGCTTCTTAAACTCCTTGTGACCGTAATCCGCATATGGGCTTTGGGCCGACACGGAATACTCTTCGAACTCCCCAAGCACGTTTCGGATCTTGAGACACTCTTCCAAGTAATTGTCCTGGTTGGCATCGATAAGCTGGAGATACTCGCCCCGATAGAAGATAATGGCATGGTTCTGGTTATCCGATTTTCCGTCGCCAAGAATGGGGTTTCCAGGCAATTCGATACGGAACTTCGGCTTGCGGCGGCCGGTCTCCGGGATAAACTCGGAATGACCATCAATGAGAACGGAGAACAGTCGGGGGTCCGCACCCTCCTTGCGTGGAGGTTCTTCTTCCAGATAAGCAATCTGGAGATCAGGATATGCGCGGAGCAGGAACTCGGCATTCTCATGCTCCTCCTTGTTGAACTTCGAGTAGCGCTGCATAGAGACGACAAACTTGAATTTCCGTCTTGACATACGTTCAAGTTCGCGCTCTAGCCTATCGGTATTACCGCCAAACAACTGGACGACTTCCGGATTCTCCACCCGATACAAAAGCTTGATGGCTTTAGCATAGTTCATCATGCCGGATACCGTGCGATATAGTGTTTGGGCACGCAATGAAGCCCAGATACGTGTGCGCAAAGTGTATTCCGGTGCACCATTCTTGAATCCGACACAATAAAGTGGAAGGTCGTCCGCCTTGGACTGTCCCTTCTCGTCTGTGCCGAAACCATTGTCCAACGCAGACTCTTCGGCGAGGATCTTCGTGTCCTTGACAAAATTGTCCCATTCGACAGGATGAAGCTGCTTGAGGTACTCAAGAAGGGTGACGCGGATGTTCTGATCTTCTTCTCGGATAATCTCCCTCAGTGATAAAAGGATCTAGGGAGAGTCACTACGACATCTCAAGAGAAAGAGAATTATTCCACACCTTTTCACTGTAGTGAGGTGTGAGAACTGTGAACGTCGGCATTGCATCGACCGGAAGCGGTTCAGGAACAGGCGTAGTGAGGGACTGAGCAAAGAAAGAGATCCGACGACCTGCTTCACTGCCGGGAGGGAAGAACTCGCCCTTGAAGCCCTTTTCAGCCTGGGAAATGAAAAAGGGAGGAGCCCTCAGACTACGCTTGCCCTCCTGACCAGAATCAACCTGGTGGTAAAGCAATTTCTGGACATGCTCGATAGACAGCAGATGTTCACGATACATGGAAATGATGATGGCATTCCATATTTGAGAAACCAGCACCTGAGAGTTGTTCACACAAAAAAACAGATCAATATGCGTGCTGAAAAACTGACCTTGGGTTTATACTTGACCTCCATCTCCCGTGTGGCAAGAAGCTTGGAAAATATACGTTTTGGTAGGCGGGTGTAGATATCCTTCCATGGCGTCCAGATGGAAAGACCCAGCATGAATGATCGAGAGATACTGAAGACGGAATTCCAAATGATGTACCAGAGGAAAGTATCCAAGAAGAAGAGCACCAGATCCATGAGATACATGATAGTCAACGTGAACGCTGCTTGATTCGAGCAAAGATTCGACCCGAAGAACTTGTCATTGCATCCCTGAATCTTCATGCCTACCATGACAGAGATGGGATCTCGGAAGGAAAGCGTGAGGAAGAAATAAGACTCCGTGGCCTTGCAACCGAAAACCAAAAGCCAGAGTGCGATGGACGCGAGCCTCGCCTCTAAATGCAAGCTGGGGTATGATGCAGTAAATGTTTGGCTGGCAAGATATTTCCGGGACTTCCCAGCGACTCGATCGCCGAACATACGACCGGAAGGCATGATGGCGAACAGGAGAGTCGCGACAACGGAAATAAAGAATTGAACGATACCAAGGATGAGTGCAAGAGAGCCAGCATTACCACCACTGCTGTATTCAGCAATTGCCACATAAAACGTAGGACCAGCCGTCAAGGCAAGTGTGATGAGCAGAAACACTAAACGACGCGAAAGATGAGATGCGTTGTTCCAGGTGAGCGGGATATACGAGAATTCCGCAAGTGTAGCGGCAATCATGATGATCGTTGCCGTTGCGCCACCAAGGGCAGTAACGGACCATGAAAGTGACTGGGGCACGACCGCCGTGTTATCGGACTTGACGATTTGATAAATCTTGGGGGAGTTGTATGCAGTATAGAACCAGTATAGCGATACGTGAATGACCCAAATCCGATTAAAGTTGACCAATAAATGGCCAAACGATCGTTTCTCGTAATAAGTCTTGAAAAACACTCGATTCCAGTCAATGCGTTCGAATCTAGTGTAGCGATGAGACGGCGGCAAATCGATGAGCTTCGTCTGAAAGAATATGAGACAGTGAAAGTTGCAACCGACAACTTAGCAAACCTTGTCTACAAGCACAATCCTGGAAATGCCTTCTGGGTACCAAAAGAGTTGGTTAACATCATCGTAACCGATGATGTCCGCATGGTCGCGTTCTCTCCGAACGAATCGACCATCAACGACTTCGTAGCCCTGATCACGGATGAAACGATAAAGGGGCTTGATGACGGTCCTCAGGTACAGCCCCTCTGGTACTGGATCCACCCGACTCTGACACTCTGGCGAACGGTAATAATCGTCGGCACATTTGAAAATGAAGCACAGGCACTCGGGAACGAAACGGATTTGTGCAGCTTCACCCCATAAGAGAAGGTACAATGCGATCTGACGCAGACGGTCGTACTGGCTCATGTTGTTCATTGCCTGTCGCCAGCGTTCCATGGCCGTTTGCAGCGACTTCTCATTTGCATTCCGAGGGCCCTTGCGTTTCGTGGACTTGAGCCGCTGCAGGCCAGGGTTCTGAACGTGGCCAACGGCGTCATCGAGATCCAACTGAGCGGCGAAATACCACTTTCGGTAATTTGCGTGTTCGCCGCCGATATAGTCCGCATGCAGGGTAAGCAAGGCCTGGTTGGGTGACATGCGTGACGAGCGACTATCGAGCAGGTGCATTAAAAAATCAAACTGAGGTAGATTCCAACGTCAGCGTGCAAATGCACATTTCCAGGTTGGTGGACCGACCATGTTACGCATCGAGTCCCGCTGGAATCCAAATTTCTGCGCCAGGTCCAGAAAAATGTCTTCTATTTCCTCCTTCGAAAGAGGAATGTGGCGTTCTGGAGACCAAGCAGGGTAGGGTTCTTTTGCTGCGAGACCACCTGTGTAGTCGGCATAGGCAGCACCTTCGGACGTGGCCAACCTCGATGGGCCGAGTGATTCGACGGATTGCGTGTACCGCGCTCCGTAGACATCAACGTCTGAGTCCGTGTCTTGAGGTCCTAAAGGGAAATTATGTGAAGAGGGGAACGCTGGACAAGACCTCGACGAAAAGTACCATAGAGATCGTAGGCTCCATTATGGTCATAATACCTGTCGTCGTTCAACCCGTTGTGGCTACTGTCGGAAGCATACGTATCCCGGCGTTCGTAGGGTTCGATATTGTCTGAGTCGTTGTCGTTGTACATATACCTGCGCGGGTAGGGTGCAGATAAACCGAATGGATCTGGCATGTCAGCCATTGGGGAGGAAGAGTGAGGGTGCATCGCGGGAGCCCCTCTAGTCGCCTGTGTTGACTGGCGGTGATGTTGAGGAGGAAAGAAAGGATGGACGGGGGCTGCGGTGCGTAGAAGGGCAGGCAAGCGGAAGTACGTCTCTGCCAACCTCGCCAGTTAACAATTCCCACTCCAAACAAAAACAAACCGAGTCGAGCCAACTCGCAACGCACGCTAAACCAACAAGCAGGAAACCACGATTGCCTTATCTAGCCATGTAAATTACAACTACAGATCACTGTAGTGATCTCAGCGTCACCAGAGGAAGCAGAAGATCCCATCCTGTGCACAGGAAGTAACCGCATGTCCTCTATCCAACAGGAGGCGGTGGCAGAAACAGAACAACCCATCCGCAGCAACCCAGTAGGAAGAATATGTTGTCTGAGTAGCCTCCGAATCACCACCTGGTGCCACCTATCCGCAGCGCGAACCAACGGCGAAATGCGAACAAGATGACCAAGAACAGTGCCAGTACAAGAACGACGACGGCCTTCGTGCCAAGCACGCCTGTTTCATGTTCGACCTATATAGAGAACGATAAGCACGCCGCTCGTGAACGTGGAGGGAAGTGGGTTATTACCACAGAAGTAAAAGGCGACAAGATAGGTATTGTAAAGTGCGTCGCCGACCGCCTCTTCTCAGAGGAAAGGCCACTTGGGACTGAGTTTCTCCAGAACATGTACGCCAGGAACAGAACAAGGGCCATCTGACATCACACATGATCCTCGGATTCAACATTCGAACAGAAAGCGATCGTACCATGAATCTCTCCAGAACGCGCTGTCTCTTTTCATTAGCATGCACGAGAGTCGCTATCTCTTTCTTTAAACGGGTCAATGCATGTTCTTGAAACGAGAGTAAGACAATGCGCGACTCACAGTGCGCCTCTCTTCTTCTGCTAGCCGGACTTGGGTGAGTTCGTTTTGGTGTCTGGCAAACTGGGAAAACACCATCTCTGTCGCCATGGTACGAAAGGCCCAGTACTGTGCAACAGTTGTCCGTGGTTCCATCCCCCGAGGTACTTGAAAGGTCCACCTAGTGCCCCCATCGTCCAGCGGTGTAGCAACACTCGTGTCAGCCGATTGAGTTACACGCAGTAGCGAAGGATCATCTTTGAGCGCAAGTTGCATGGTTCGCGACATGGGAGTGTCTTTGATAGGCGTACTAGGGGAAAATCTAGCGGGATTGGGCTTTCTGAGCTTGTTCATAATGAACAGATCCTTTGTGCTCGTCGCATCGTGTTACGCAGCCAACACAAAGCTTGGTGAGTAGCGCATGCCACGAGTTCCTTTCTGGGACGAGTGAGCTTCCGGAAGGAATAATTTGATCAAGCGTGGACCAGCATCATCGATTTTATCATGGTTCGGCGGAGTAAGACTAGCCCTCCAGTCTCGCACATACAAGTGGGCCAAGTCAGAGCGATGCGGTCCCGGCATCGTACGCACTGGGAACAATCCAAATTGTTCATTCATCTCCCTGACCAATCGATCCAGCTCGATTAGATGACTCCGGTTCGACCGAGTGCCGGGAATTCGGTTGATACAATGACCGCTTGCTCCCCTTTTGTACTGGTCTCCCCAGAAAAGTTGAAGATATCCATGCCAACGAGGCGGTCTTTCTCCGAGCTTATGAGTAAACTTGCAAAGCCATAGCAGACATGTGACGCTCCATTCTGCATTCTTAGCTAATGGAAACCCCCAATTGACGGCCGTTCTACTGTGCATTAGTGCCGGCCACAGTTTCCGGGAAGAGAACCTGTACATACTTCTGACCCTTGAAACTTTGATTCCCAGGGAATAGCCAATGCGAGTGCCTGCAGGTACCGCACAAGTCCAGTAGTGCGAGTGCATGTCGTCCTCCGTGAACCCGTGAACCGTAGACGTGGGACCTACTGGGGCGTAGGCATCGGAACTCCACACCACCCTCTCCTAATCGCTTTCCGGCGAACTTATCCACATACTATCCTAACCCCTTTAACGCCTCCTGAGGCCTGCCGACTAACCTTGGCATGATCTAACATACAGTCCATGCCCTCGCATCGATGCCGCTGCAACCAACGTTCACACTTGTTCTCTTGTTCACATCTCAATCCAGAAGATCATCGACCGCAAACAAATTCCTTCGATCAGCCAACAACTTATGCAACTCTCCAGGAGCAAGTGCGGCGCTCCAGTACTCCTAGGGGATGTCGCACGAAGCAGGAGGCTTGGGTGGAGATGCACGACTTGAAGGATGGCAATCACTTAAGTGCTGGTGGAAAAAACGAGGGGCGTTGTGACTCCAGGATATACTTGCATGTCTCTAATTACATTACAGCTAGGGAGGTCAGAAGGAATGCAATACACATCATAGCCCTTGGCAGAGGAGTTTTCCTCTTGCCACCTGTAGCTTGCAAAGCTCTATCTCAGTCGGCATAGCCAAGAGGGACGCAAGTAGGATGCCACAGCCGTCCGAAAATGCTAGCGAACCAATCTTGAACTCGCGTGCTTGTTTTTCCAGCTCCTTGTTCTCCACATTGGAGGGATTTGGCCTCTCTTGGTTGATACGATAAAAGACGTTGACACTAACAAAAAAAAAGGTCAGCGGTCGAGTTTGGACAGTAGGTATCGCAGGACTTACTACGAGAGTCCACCACAAATACCCTCGATGCTAATGAGAACAAACACAAAAACGATACTACGCCCTTCGTAATCTTCCGAAAATATGCCAAACGCCGATTCGTACGCCAAGGTTATCAGGATCGCAAACTGGACTACAGCTGGCAATGGAAGTAGTCGAACAGGGACTGGCGGAATTCCAAGAGATATAGTAGAACGGGATATGAACACCGTGATTTGGTAAACAAGCTGCATGATTCCAGGGTATCAGGTGTGAGTCATTGTTAAGGAGTGACAGGAAGCACGCACCTGCCACAATGGGTAGTAGTCCCTCACAGAATGTATTATTTTGCTTAAAAGGCTGTAACGTTCTGGCGAAGGCACCGGGTACAGAAGAGTCGGTGCGATGCCCTGAAAATGGGCTGAGAAAGTTGCATTCTCAAGCGGAGCGAGTAACCCACTTGGTTGATAGTGTATTCGTACTATGATTTGTAATGTTAAGGATAAGTGCTCCGTGCCATGGCGGATGCACTCACAAGGTAAACACAGACTATCGAAATCCATTAGCGCACGCGTAGCGTGTAGAGTGAAACACGGGTGCTCACAAAGTGGGAGCATGTACTTCGACACCATAGGTCGCAGCAACCGTAACTTGTCTGCAGTTGTCAGAAAGATCGATTCGGATTTGTATTCGTTCTCGAGAAGTGAAGACCCTTCTGAGGTGTCGTTCGTGGGTATCTCAGTATCATCGAGTGGAAGCGCAGAATAGGCGATAGAAGCTGTAGGATTAAGGAAGGCCGCCGGTGCCGGAAGTAGAACGAAATACGTGAATGGAAGAACAAATGGTAATACCTTGGAACATCATTCAGTATTCTCGATGTCATTCTGCGAGTGCCGTCAGCTTACGGACGAGATCCCAATGCCAGTTTCAACACCTAATCCACGTAGCTTCCACCACAGGAAAGCACCAAATAGTCCTGCAGCTCCAGTTCCAGATGACCAATAACTGAAAGTCATTGAGCATAACGTCGCCAAAGGGATACGTTGGACTCGCCCAATGCTGTGGCCCCCAATAGCCGCGGGGCTATAAGTAGTGGACAATTGCACGTAGGTGATACTACCAAGACCTGCAATAATTTAGCATCCATTATCAGCGACGCACCAAGGCTTACACTCACCAGAAGAGAAGGAAGCGAGGCAGATGCCTAAGAGCCTCGAAAGTAAACTTTCGTGTAAGGCAACTGCCTGAGAATGCCATTCAATCTTCCCGACGTGGGATGAGTAGCTTTCACTTACCAGCATGCCAGTGAAACTGAGTAAGCTGCATCCGACAATACGTCTTGTATACCCTATTTTTCCCCTCAATATGTATGACCATCCAAAGTTAGCAATTAATCCTGGGGTGATATTACAGAAGGCGATGATGCCTTTGGGAGTGGACGGCGGCACAAGGTCAAGAGCGGCAGATAAGATAATCACATAAAGAACTGTGCTGCCTTCAGTGTCATACTCGGCGACGTCGTGCACGGTGGGATTACGCGTACCGTTATTGATGAGCCCAAAAATGAAGAACGACAAGCCGAGCTTGAGTAGCAGCCGTCTCTCGCCTGTCATACAGAAACCATGAGTATGGGATCCACGAAAGGGCGAAGAACAACTGCTGTAAGTGGGGTCCCCCCCGTAGTGCGGAAGCAGAGCCTAGCCGCACTACTTGCACCCAAGTAGTTCCACGACAGGGATGACTACTGAGAGACGCCTCCGCGGAGGTCCAAACACCAACTTCCAGCACGGTTTTCACCTCACCTTGCTTGGAACCGGGTATCCCTCCAAAAGGATATCTCTCGTTGTCCGCATGTTCGATGTCCACGGCCATGGACTGCCCAGTCTGCAGTGACTCTAGACTTGAGGTATCTACGTGGGCGGAGGTCGTGGGCGTAGTGAAGTCCTGTAGTTCCAGCGCATCTTCCCCGACCGGAACGCTTGATATAGCATGCATACCACGCTGGCTTCCACCGCGAGGTGTTAGCAAGAAAAGTCCTGAAGTGGAGGGCTGGGACTCATCCACCAGGACTGCTTATGTAATACGCGTTTCTGTGACATCGAAAATAGGGGGTAAAGGCGAAGGCTCCACGTCTCTTAAATAGTGCTAGTCGGACCCAAAGCAGGACCCTCGAGGCTCGACGCTCTCCGAGGTTAGCTCATTATTCTTCTACCCATTTGATCCCCGCGCTTCATGAAGAACAGGGCACTTTTTTAGGTTTTCATGAAGCGGCGAAGGACGACTGCTGAACTCAGGGATCACCAAACTTGACAGTAAAGCTCGCGAGCTCGGAGTATCATTCAACGGCTAATAGTACATTACACAGCCACGCCCCATCTATTTGAATACTCGAGGCATCCTTCCCAAGCGTGTCTTAGCACGGATCAGCTCTTGAACTCGAAACGAAAAATTGCAATTCCACAAACACACCTCGTCTTCAGTCACAAAGTTTATAATGGCCCTTCTCCCCATCAGTGTGGGCAATGACACCACAGAACTCCTTTTTATGCGCGGTATAGATGACGCGGGCCGGGCCGGGGTCGTGCTTGGGTTGCTGGTCGAAGGGGTACAGATGGCCGTCAGGGTACACAGGGAACTCCAGCAGACTGACACCGTGATGATTGCACCGCGCGTGGCGGAACTGGATACCGTCATAATTGGGGAAGGGGTGAGGAAATCCAGTAGATCCCGCCACAGTGGGCGCCGCGCGGACGTTTTCCTTTGCATGCTTCACGCTGATGTGGAAGTCGCCGTGAGTGTTCTTACAGGCGAACGCATCCTTGAAAAACCGTGGATCGTGAGCGCGCACGGTTGGACGAACAGAAGAAAAACGTACTGCCGCCTGTGGACCCGGAGTCTGCTCAGGTTGTGTGGGGACGGGACCGGCTAAAGCTGGCACGATGGCAAGCGCAAGACAGACGAAGCTCTTAGTCAACTGCATAGCAACTACGATGGGGGGAGAAACCTGAGTGCTCCCCGCTCTCCGGGCTAGTATTAAATACTCTCGGTCAGTGCAGCTGCGTACCCAGTCTCGCAATCCAAAGAGGAAAAGTCAGATATCGAAAACAGGGGTAGGTTGATCAGCAATCTTCGTATCCTAAAATCGAAGAGGAAGATAGTCTGAACTTCGAAGGTACGTCAGCCAGTGATCTGCATGGGTTAGGCACTGCGAGAAGACGAGACTCACGTACATAGCTACCAGGTACTGGACCAGCCTGGACCGAGCCCGAAGCCTGAATCGAGGATATTGGCCGATACCGCCTGCCATAGAAGTCACAGCATCGTCGTGGCTCCTGCCTAATCCTGACTGCTTCGAGACTTGGTGTTCACTGTTCGGTGGCGGATGAAAGAAAGAAACGTACGCGACCATCAAACTGCAGCAATTGGCGAAGGACTCGGGCTAGTCTTATTCTAAGCGAGGCCCGTGTATGACAAAATTCGTGTACGGCGTCGCACGATCGCGGCGAAGCTCAGGGGACGGGCCCTTGATAGGCAACGTATTCCCAACTTCTGGAGTCGATTTTCGCAAGCTGCTCCGCAGCATCATTCGGCGATCATCGAGAATATTTGCAAGACATTTGGCTTACAAGGCTAAGTTGATACTGCAGGATGGGAATCCAAACCTACTTACTGGTATTTGCCGTCTTTCAGAATCCGGCATTTGGTCGCAGACTTGTAGTCGTGGTCCCTGGCGCTGATGCTGACCTGTATGTAATGCGTTCTTCGTGCCTCAAGTTATGGAGTGTTTCTGAGTTGAGGTGAGAACACAACATTTGATATCCGAACTGCCTGTGAGATACACGTAGTATGGTATGTGCAGAGATTATCACAAGATGTACAAGCCTACAGCTTGACCGTTCTGGTCGCCAACTTCTGCTTCAACTTATCCTGTAGTCAGCACTGTGTCAGCCTTCGACGCTCAAGGACACCCAGACAATTAGCACGCACGTTGACAGCATCCATATACACGTTCGTCACTACCCAATGCTCCCTCTTCATGTCCTTACCATAGATGGCCAGCGCAAGATCCTTGGTCATGATGCCGTCCATGTCAATGACCTCAACACATGCAGCCTCGAGATCTTGGCAGAAGAGCCTCAAAGGCTCGTTATTATCCAGCTTCGCTCGGTGCAGCAAGCCGCGTGTCCATGCGAATATCGACGCGACAGGGTTCGTGGATGTCTCCTTCCCCTTCTGGTATTCCCGGTAATGCCGAGTGACGGTTCCGTGTGCTGCCTCGCTCTCCACGATTTGGCCATCTGGGGTGATGAGCTCGCTGGTCATCATACCAAGGGAACCGAAGCCCTGGGCCAGAATGTCGGACTGGACGTCACCATCATAATTCTTACACGCCCACACAAAGCCACCCGCCGACTTGATGGCTTGTGCCACCATGTCATCGATCAGACGATGCTCATAGTAGATCCCAAGTTTCTCGAATTCGGCCTTGTACTGCGCGTCATAAACCTCTTGGAAGATGTCTTTGAACCGTCCATCGTATTTCTTCAGAATTGTATTTTTAGTCGACATGAACTATTCGGCAGTTAGTACTGTCGACCACTCTTGTCCGAATAGAACATTCGTACCAGAGGCATCTTCTTGGACAGTGCCATCTTGAATGAAGAATGTGCAAAACCAGTGATGGACTACGCGCACAAAAGTCGACGTCGTGCATGTTGGCGAACAGAAGAATCGTACCTCATCCGTATTGTACATGGCCATTGCTACCCCCTTTCCTTTGAAATCGTAAACCTCGAGAGTGGTCGGTGCTCCTCCATCAGCTGGGGTATAGACGAGTTGCAGTTTTCCAGGTCCCGGTGCGAGGAAATCAGTTGAGCGGTACTAGTCGTGTGTTAGTTACCTCGAGCGTACCGGAAAAACCCATGACTCACTTGATCGCCGAAAGCGTGACGGCCGATGACGATAGGTTTTATCCAACCTGGTACGGGCTTGGGAATCCGACTTAGGATGATGGGTTCACGAAAGACAGTGCCGCCAAGAATGTTACGAATCTGATGAGGCGCCCAAACCATTGGCCTGGGTATGCGGAAGACGAGAAACCAGGCACGCACCGTACCATTGGGACTCTTCCACATTTCCTTGAGGTTGAACTCCTTGACGCGAGCCTCGTCCGGAGTAATCGTCGCACATTTTATGCCGACCTTGTATTGCTGAATGGCCTTGGCGGCTTCAGTCGTCACCGAGTCGTTAGTCTGAACGTGACGGTCAGCCCGTAAGGCACCCGAGCTCACGGAGCTAAAATAGACGAACCTCATCACGGTATTCCAAACCCAGATCATAATACTTGATGTCAAGTTGAAGATAAGGTAAGATAAGCTGCCATAGTTGGATGGATTTAGCAAGGTCAGCTGTACTGGCACGATGGATAGACTCGCCTCCTCCCTGATCTTCTTCCAGATGATGCGGGTCATCTCATCGCCGTCAAGTTCGACGATAGGATTCTCTACAACGATCCTTTGGGCATTCTCTAAAGACTTTGCGTCAGCAGACATGCTCCACGATTCCGATTTGAATGCTGATAGAGAGGCGGAGGGACCAGCGTCTCCACGCGGAGCCCAGATAAGGCACAATATATCGAAGTTGATGATAGATCGTGGCCACTGCATGCGGAGTACTTACGCAGTCGTCGTGACATAGCAAATCCCCGCGAAGCTGGCAGGGCTATTGGCGAACGTCTGGCAAGGACGAGCGTCCGGTTGCGTATCATGATGCTACGAGCAAGCAGAGGCAGACGACGGTATAGGGCAGGAACGAATGGGGAAAACTCGATGCAAAAACGACAAGTTGTGTGGATTTTTTTCTTGACCCTCGGAGTCCCAAGACTGTGATTTATAACCGAAGACGGAAACGCTCAGCTACGAGCTGTCACCTGCACACCAGCACCAGGGACCAATAGCAACAGACGACGTGGGTGGCCGGGTGCGTGGAGACGGCGCGTTCACGCGAAAACCCTTCTGCCAAATTAGCAGTTGGCCAAGGCTTTCGTATCCTCCCGGGTGTCCCATGGGCCATGCGGGGAAAGCAAAGGCATGGATTACAAAAAGAAGAAGAAAAAAAAAAAGGTCCAATTGCACATATCGTTGCCACACGTCAAATTGTCTGGCCTTTACTACATAAAGACTACCAACTTCGTGTCTACACGTTACGCGTTGCAACGGACCGGCTTGATCCAAGTTGTCAGTCGAACAACTTTATGCGTAGAGTCGGCCGATGGATGTAATTGCTTTACGGTAGACCCACAAATAAGATCGTTGTGTGTGTGACGATATACCAGGCGTATTAGAGCCCCTATAAGCTCGATAAAGGCAACCTCGTCGGTCAAAAACCACCATGTCCGTGGTTCCGGACGAGAAGAAATCCACTCCAACAAACCAAGCACAGTCCGACGAACTTCGTGCACAAATATTCCAGCGTCTCCACCCACATGCTTACCTCGACCGGTTCCTCATAGAAGGCGTCAGACCGGACGGTCGTACTCCAGAGGAGTGGAGAGATGTATTCATCAACGTTGGTACGTTTTACTTGATCTCGCACCGGACCTTGGAGAAAGACCGGAAGATGCGTGTGGCCACCAGGGCGAATGTTTTTTTGACTGACAAACATCCCTCGGTCGTTCACTACTAGGCTCGATATCGACGGCGAACGGTTCAGCCCTTGTAAGGATCGGTGGGACCACGATCGTCTGTGGCGTCAAGGCTGAAATCGCGGAACCAGAGCTGGATACCCCAGACCAAGGCTTTCTAGGTAAGCCATTGGCCTTTCCATCGCTCATGACGACTTGCGACGAGCACTCTTCTCGGATGACATACTCTGGGTGATGGGCGTGTGTTCGTCCTATCATTTCCGACGTGGGTTTCTTCTTCCAGTGCCAAACATCGACCTCCCTGCTATGTGTTCTCCGAAATTCAAACCTGGACCTCCTTCGGAGGAGGCTCAGGTACTCTCTGAGAGACTCAACGCGGTGCTTGTCAGGTACGTGTCTTCACCCTTCTTTGTTTTTCCCCTCTATGGTCGTCTTGACCTCACGTGTTACCTCACCTTCCCATCGTATTTACACCAGCACACAACTTCTCCCTCTCACGACGCTCTGCATTGAACCCGGGCGATCCGTGTGGTGTCTCTATGTTGACGCAACTTGCATTAATTATGACGGCAATGCGTTCGACGCTGCCCTTCTCGCGATGGTTGCCGCTCTGCGAAATAGTGAGGATACTTGGGTTCCTGCTTGCATTTGCGGCATTTCTAACTACCACAACTTTCCATTTACCCTTGTCGTGCTGCAATAGCAACATTGCCCGAGGCCACCTACAACGAGGAGACTGGCCGTACGACGTGTCGTTCTCGCACAACACATCATCCGCTCTCTCTCAATAATGATAAGGTTATCGCAGGGCTTAGCTTCGGAGTCGTACCGACTCCGAGCGTCCCCATGGGTCTGGACACGGGTGAAGGGAAGAACACGTGAGTCCCACCCATACTCCTATTGGGGTCGGCGAACGCTGACGTCGGCCCGTCACTGGTCATCAGCTCACACATGGCTGGCCCAATACTCATCGCAGACCCGACCGCTTTCGAGGAACCTCTCCTAGTGCGCGCACTCTCAGTTGTTGTCGACGTGCAGGGACGCGTCGTCTTTGTGGAGGGTGGCGTGTGCGGAAAATCAGGCACGGACCATGATAGGGACGAGGGGTCGACGCTTATAGAAAAGTCCATACAAGCCGCCCAAGAACGGGCGAAAATATTACACCAGCTCCTACGATGACAAGTTAGTTATCACGAATAATAGAGTGAACGTCGCAGTAGCCCTCATGATAACCTCGTAGTGTCGTGCACCACCTTCAAGATCTCAAGGCTACGGTGGAGAAGGGAGAAAACCTTGACGAGCCGAACCTCTGTCAAAACATTGAATGCATTGAGCGTAGCAGTTCTCTACATATTCTCGGTGGTGCCGATCATGTCGTGCTCAGTCTATCCCCATCCAGGGCTTTTCTTTCTTCTTTCTTAAAATTTCCTCGTCCTCAGCTCTTAATTCAGCGTCGATCATCGCACCCTTGGATGGCTTGTTCCCATGGACGGTCGCAGGTCCTAGAGGGTCCACTTTGGGATCCAGCGACCGTATCTTTGACTCGTCATAGGGACGCTGTTCCCAAGCGGTCTCTATGGTTTTTCCGATACTGCGCTCGTCCCTACAGAAATACCTCAGCACAGGCTGACCCGCTGCGTGAGCGGGCCGTAATAACTTGGACGTACATATCTTCGATGTCAAAATGACTCCGCTCCCAGGCTTCGTTAATCTTCTTCGGAGGATTGTGGTCTGTGCGTGGCAATGTCCTGGCGGCAACGAACACAAAAATGGTTGGCGTTTTACAGACTGCCATGAACTGTGAGGGACCGACCTTTGATCCCCATCTTCGTATACTTGAGGGTTGCCAACCTTGGACATCATTGCACCAGCACGAATGTCTTTGTGTGTCATTTACTATGGTTGAACTGGGATGTTCAGATACGGTTTGAGGAAAGAATTGACTTGAGGTTGACCCAAGAACGTTGCGTCGCGACTTAGGAGCTCCGACTCATCATGATGTAGCTTATGATGCAACCTCATGTGACACAGCCGCTAAAGTGATAATCCGAGTTCGCCGACGTCACAACTTGATGAGACTTTATCCCACTTCGAACATGAAGTCGCTTGAGGTGGCTTGTGAAAGGGAAACCACTGTCAGCGATTTTACTGGTGAGGACGTCGTAGAAACACATGTCACCCTTGGCACCGCCAAGCCTGCTCCGCACTAGGGAAAGTAGCGTGGTACTAAATGGTCTTAGAACGGGAAGGATAACGGGCTCACAGAAACCATCGATTATTGAATGTTAATTGGCGAATGACGACAGGGTCTTCCGGCGTTTGACAACACAATATATTAACAACGTTCCGTAGCTTGGAATACAGCGGATATATGCATACCACCGACGCCACCAGATGTATGCAACAACGTATCATCGCAATGTCATCCGATGGAGATGGAATACAGTGCCCGTGTCTGGGGCGAAAGTTTCTACGTCCTTAACCATGCCGTCTTTGCTATCTTCTTCATCTTTTTCTGCTCCTTAAACCGCTCCTGTATAAGATAAACAATAATTTTCCGAGTAATCAGTACATCCGTCCACGCAAAAATCGTACACACCGCGTACATCCCCCCTCTCCCACAGGGCCCAGCAAAGGAACGAGCAAATGACATATCAAACGACAAAAATGTTGCATGACACTCACCAAATCCTTCTTTGACGGCCTCTTTCTCTTTTTACTGCCGTCCTTCTCCTCTCTTTGCCTTTCCTCGACCTCTCTCTCCCACGCGCTAGTGTCAAAATAGAACTCGCTCATGCGTTTCATGCGCTCGTACTCGGAGAGATGCTGAGGCGTGCGCGCATCGCCAGCAGTAAATGCGCCCGTGCGAGCGTTGAAGCGGGCGGTGAATGTACCCCCAGGCGCTGCATGAGCGGGTAAAGCAAGGGAGGGGTCGAGGTGAGCGAGCGAGGGATCAATGCCTGCGGCGATCGCACGGGCCTCTAGAGAATTAGGGTCATACGAGTTGCGATTTGCACTCGCTGGATAGTTTGGGTCAGAAGACGTTGAAGAAGATGAGCCAGCGGACGGCTGTTGGATGGGGTTAACCCAAGTAGTCTCGTTGGTTTCCGAATTATAGAAGTAGTAAGTGCCATGTTGGGGAGAGTAAATGGCCTGCCATGCACCAGCGGTCAATGTGCCCGAAGGTA
This sequence comes from Pisolithus thermaeus, assembly GCA_024663475.1. Lineage (NCBI taxonomy): Eukaryota > Fungi > Basidiomycota > Agaricomycetes > Boletales > Pisolithaceae > Pisolithus > Pisolithus thermaeus. Next base: position 357,643 of record JANFAF010000040.1, read on the forward strand.
CCTGTGCGGTATCAGAGGACGAAGAAGATTGTGCGTCGCCCGTGTCTGGCGATGTCGACCTGTCCTTGCCATCGTCGCTGTTCGTCGTCGCAGCCGATTCTGGCCCGGACGTCGTTTCAGGCGATGCGGAGACGCTTTCCTGCTCTTCTGGCTTGTTGGACGGCACCGGTGAGGGACTCGTCATCGTCGCTTGCAGCAAAGTCAGCCGTCTTGCAAAAAATATGGCAGTAAGAGTTATTTATTTATTTTGTATGTAAAAAAATATTATAATTGATAAGGGGTGCCAACAGTCGAAATATGCCGGTTGACGGTCGACGATGAGCAACCCGGTAATATCTGAACCATCTACGCACATGCAGCTGCTGTCCCCACCGGTCCTTCGCTCGGCATTCAAGCAATCGACGGTATCACGCCCATCGTCGCCGTCGGTGTCACCGCCGACGACAAGTCCACGTGACGGCAGTAGCACACAACTCTCGTCCCCCCCGCAAGGACCCCCGACACGGACGACGTCAAGCTCGTCATTGGCGGGACTATCGTCGATCTTGTTCTCCCCCACAGCCACAAGACCATCCACCTCCGTAACAGCGAGCACGTTCATGGGTACCCTTGCACCATCCTCACCACCTGTGCTCAGCCCCAGTCTGCCCATTGCCGCTCAGGGTTACACGCCCAAGGTCTCTTTCGACACCTTCGAGAATCCCGCAGCGTCCATGTTCTCTTACACACTACGTGTTGAATCGGAAGGCTACACACGTAACACAGCGACCCGCGTCTTTCTTTGTGCTGCCAGCGCAGATGAGAGTGGCCGGGAGGCGTTAGACTGGGCTCTCGAATGTCTTGTCCAAGACGGGGATGAACTTATCGTATTCAGAGGTATAGACCAAGAAGAACTCGGTATGTCTCCCCTCCATACGTGTGACCACGTGCGCCCGCCCACCATCCCCCTATTCCGTTTTGGGATATACAGACAAAGACCATGAACTCGTCCGCGAAGAAGCACGCGACTTGATGAGACAAATTCAGGAAAAGTGTGTCGAATACGATCCAGAGAGAAAGGTTTGTTCCTGTGGTTGTTCCGTCGTGATGTATTTCGACGCCATGTTTAGGTGTCCATTGTACTTGAGTTCATCGCTGGCCGCCCGACGACGACCCTAGATCGTCTCATTGCCCTTTACCGCCCCGAATCCGTCGTCGTTGGGACGAGAGGCCAACGAGGTGTAATGTCCGGTGTTCTTAGTTTTGGTGGTATGTTACCGATGCTTTTCGTCGGGTGCTGTTCTCTCACGCGCTACTCTTTCCCAAGGCATTGGCTCAGTATCTAAATATGCCCTCTCTCACTCCCCTGTGCCCGTTATTGTTGTCCGGCCGGAGAGCAAGGTCCGCAAAGTGTTGGAAAAGCGCAAGCGTGATCCCAAACGGGGAACGCACTTTGATGAGTGAGTGCTTTGCCTCGACTGCGATTGATAAGAGTATTCCTTTTTGTTCCTTTTTTCTAAACATTCGCTTTACAGGCTTGTCCGTGAAAAATCACGAAATGCAAACGTGACAAGGCCGTCCACTAGCAGGACCTAGGCAGCCCGAAGGTCTGTTCTTGCCATTTAACGTCTGTCAGGTTTCCCCGATGAATAACAGTGTATTTGGTTCGTTCCACCATGCTTTTGGGCATCATTGTCACCCGCCCATAGTACTCTCAACTTCCTGGCGGCTGAATGTCTCCCCATTTATCCGTTCCCTACGCCATTCTGGACTCTTTTGGAGGCCATGTACAAACCTTTAGGTATCCCATCACCGCACTGTATCAAATATCTAACATCACGAACGTCAACTCCGGTGTTCTCCGTATTATCTAGACATATCTCCGGAACGACTTTCATTCTCCCGGAATATTGCTGTTGTGCTTGGCATTACTCGCAGTGAACGTTTTTGCGCGGGCCGGTGTTGACTCTGAATGCCATCTTGGTACCAACTCGTCGTCCCACCCTTCCCCTCACGAGACACGCTGCTCAAATTGACACGATTTCTTTTCCCATGCTGATCGCCCTATCAACCATCACTTGCTTGGCTGCCTTTGCGGGTTAATCCCTCAAGGCTCACATCATCAATGTCTCGTGTTATCCCGCATGTCATTCACTCTTTGTTACGTTCATCCTGTTTAGGTTCCCACCCGGGCAATGTACATATAGAACAGTGGTTTCCTATTTTCGAACCTCGTCAACTGACAATAGCGGTATTTTTTTGTGATCGTCATCATGGAAGAGTACGGAGCAACCTCAATAAGTAGTAAGTATCAGCCTACTGGATATCACCAATTCACGTTGTCCGTATGCAACCTAAGCACACGGCACCAGCCGAGCCATCATCGCGAATGAGCCATTTTACAATCCCAAGACCTCCTTAACCGTTTTCCAATGATGTCCCTCCCACCCCTTATTACCACTCGCGGCGTTCTCCGGGACGTCCTTGTCGAGATAATTATCCCAACCTACACTTAGCCTTCCCTCAGCAAACTTGGTTTGTAGGAACGTTTGCTTGTCGAAGCCATCCGGGAGCTTCTCGACATGTACAACCGGCACCGGGGGAACACGCGCCTCATACAGGGCGCCGATGGCCTCCAGAGACGTACGATCACCCTCAATCCGGTACGTGGCATCATGTAAGGACGATGATGGGAAAGTCGTGAGAGCATGCGCAACGAAACCTGAGAGACAAGTATGAGTTCACAGGCACTGAGTTACGCTATTTTGTGAGGATACCTGATACGTCATCTAGCGATGTGAAAGAACAGAGCTTGTTTTGCTGGCCTAGTAAATGGAATTTACCCAGTTCGACGCCTGTCAGCCACGGGACAAACTCTATGAACATGCCATTCTGGATAGGACGTCTGGTGTTACGACCCCCTCTTTGTGACGCTCGATGACAATACGTACATAGATACGCAGCACTGGAATGCCTAGCGATTTCGCGTACGCTGACAACTTGTTAGCTGGAAGCTTTTTGGCAAGTTACTCATGAGAAGACAAATGTACCAGCAAACTTTGCTTTGATTGCAAGGGCTCCATCCGTCACCCCTTCGGTTGGCATTCCGAACTCAGATGGCACCAGTAGCTTCACGGCGGCGGATTGGGCAGCCTTAGCGAGGGAAGTTTGAACCTGGAGTGCTCCGAAAGACAGCGCGGAGATGACAACTTCTACATTATTATCACGAAGCACGGTCGACACCCCGGGCACGTCGGCATAGTCCACGTTTGCGATCTTAGCACCTTGAAGAAGGGGACTAGCAGTGGATCCACTACTCGGACGCGCTAGTACGACCACCGATGCGCCTCTTTTGATCAGAGCCTGTAATTTGTGAGTTCGAGGGCTATTCGTTCACTCCAAAGTCCACTACCGCTGACCTGTACGATACGACTCCCGACCGTGGGTCCAGCACCAGCGACTGCAAACGACGTGTAAGGCATCTCGAATAAAGGTAAGAGATGGACAAATTTTACTGATCGCACCTCTTAGTTGCTTATATGTGGAATCAGGATAGACGGTGGCATCGCGGTCCCGCTTCCCATGTTGGCTGACTCAGTATGAGTAAATGCTTTGCAATACCGAGGGGCGGTGTGGGACAATTGAAACTTACAAGGGACCGTGATTCCTATGGCAGTATAAGGCTCCCAGTCGATACCGGGGGAGCGAGTCTAAAAGTAGAGTCATTTTCGGAGTCACAGCAACTAGTATCAACAGCACCTGGGTGTTACGAGCGTAAGTATGAAACATGCTATGCCGCCGAGGACCTATACGAGTAACAAGTGAGCTTAGGCACCTTCAACCGGCTGCCTTCTCCGTCGAACATAACGGTAGTGGTGGAATGTGTACGGCGCCATTCTGAGATACCAGCTCAGCCGGTATGACCCGAAGCCGTACGTCGGTGGGCAGAGATCCCCAAAAACACTCGTTTCCCTATTCACATGGCTACTGACGAAGCCTTTGCAATAGCAATCGTCGACTCGTCACAGAAGCGGGAACGGCCGACATCATGGTGTGGCGAAACCGGGCAATATGTCCCTCACGGCAGACAGTCTCCTGTGAGAACCTGGGAAGTGTGAAGCTGGTCTTGGAAAGCTTTAGTCAACGGAGGACATGCTGACGGCCGCTTGAATCCATGAGAGGAGCAAATGGGAGAAGCGTACGTCCCCCGCACAGGCTGATTCGGAACAAGTTACACCAATATTTATCGGTCGAGCTCGGACGGGTTCCCATGCCAAAAACTGAGGTATGCAGTCTTTTCGCCGTGGCGTCATTCTCGATTCCCGTGAGGATGAAGTTGGTCTCGGCGGCCACCGTTATCCACTATTTTTGTAACCGATTCCTCAGATAATGCCGTTCCTAAATGGAGCGGCTGTAGGTGTTACGATGATCATAAGCTGTGTTCCCGAGTAAACCATCTTAGTCTGTAAACTCTGCACTACGTTCGCGAGGACGCAAGTCACGGACAAATCTAAATCGTGCGACGTAGATATATACAATACCCTTAATTAGAGAAGCCGACAAAAAACCGTATCACCAAATAGAAAATGTTTAATTTGTCGTAGCATCAGTATAGGGTGTCGTGGCAAAGCCCACGCGAGAGTTCGCGGTATCGAAGACACTGTAAAAGCGCTCGAGGAAGGTCTGGCCGTTGATGAAGTCCAGACCAGAGCCAGAGTTTGAGCCAATGTTGTTGACGATGAGGTACACGTAAGAGGAACTGCCGCCAATGTACGTGTTGAGTGAGCGAGGCCAGATCTGGCCATTGGGAGTCAAAGTGTAGGTGACCTGTATACCAAACATTAAGTGAGATCAATATGCAAGGTGTGTGATTGGACTTACACCATTGATGTTGAAGTAGAGGTTCTGAAGTGCATTGTATTGCGAAGTGGTGAGACGTAGCAAGCCAGTGGCAGAATCGCTGACAGCGCCGGTTAATGCCTGGTACTGGTTGAACGCGTCTTATCATACAACCATCAGCTTTTAGTCTCTTAGCGCTAGCGGGAACTCGACTTACTGGTGGCGATGAGGATCAAAGTGGTACCAGTGTCAACAATACCAGCGGTTTCCGATAAAATGACCGTTGAACCATAGGTAATGCTCTCGTCAATACCCCAGTAGTACGCAGCGGGGGCCGTGGTGGTGAGGGGACTAATGACAAGCAGTATCAGCGTCGCATGTATCGACGATATCTTCATGCTTACGTGTAACTCAAGGAACCAGTGTATTTGGTGGAGTCAACGCCACCAAAGGTCAACTCACCGTTGGTGGACGACTCGGTATTGGTAGGCTCGAAGGAAACGCCAACAATTTCGGCTGGAATCTGGCCCTGCGAGTACAGGTTCTGGGTAACGGTAGGGATTTCGGTAGCTGGCTCATTAGTCAAAGTACGCTGGGTCAAATCTTCCGGACCGATACTACGCAATATTAACATTCTAGACAACATAACATAGAGATATTCCTTACCCAAGGATGCCGTCTACGCCCGAGAAACCGGACGATTGCGACGCGACACCTATCGACTGCTGGGTTATGGAAAGCAACCCGAGGGTAACGGTGTCGGTCCACTCCGTTCCTACATTGCTCGATCATCACATTGACAAATAGGTGCGGTGGGGGGTGCTCACCAGAGAAGGAACCAGAACCGTAGGTGACGGACTGCAACAGTTAATGAATACCATTTCATGCGGTAAGCAGCCATCACTTACCACAGGTTCGCCAGTGTCCACGCTGGTGCTCGTTACTTTGTAGGGAGTACTGGCTCCAACCCAGGTGTTTGAAGATCCTGGAAACCCATCAATGCCGTGAATGGATAAAGGAACCATATTGAGTACCAGTGTCGACGATCAAGTTGTCTACACGTGACATCAGATCAGGCAACCTAGTACAGTAAACTTAATGTACATACAAGTAGTAGCGGGGCTACCGACGCCGACCGCTGCGATGTAAGAGACGGCTATGTTGGTGACGGGTATACTGCCCCGGCGACGGTCAAGCTGTCCAGCATCGGTGGCATCGCCCGGAGTACGAAGGGCAGTTGCGCGAGCTTGGTCATGTTGGACGAGGTTGATGGCACCACCCGCTGTGTTGAGTGTCCTTGCTAAGGGCAACGAGATGGGCGACGAGCGAATCTCAACAGGGCTGGCCGTGATAGATATCGCGAGGAGAACAGTGGTAAGCAACGATGCAACAGGAAACATGTCTGCTGGGGGTGTGTCCGAATGCCTCAAACGCAACGAAGGGAGCCGGTCGCGATAACCAGCCCTTTTATACGAGAACTCATACAGAAGAACACATGGCTAACTGCTGGCCCGGAGTCGCGAAATACCAGAAGATGTCGCACGCATGGCACATGAGTGCACGCCAGCCCTATTCGGAGCATGTGACAAAAATAGCGAACGTACGTGATAATCGATATGGGAGACATGCATTGATTGGCGAAGAGTCGGCCGTCACTGCACGAGACAATTCCTCAGATCTGGCGGCCATCTCGCAGATACAGGCCGTGAGGGCGGGGGTTAGCCGGGACCTCGCTCCAGAAATGGTTCGGTTGGGAAGGTTTAGTTCACATCGCCGTGATCGATGATGGGGCCCCTCCCGTCCGAGAACAACCCGAGATGGTCCTTAGAGTCCCTCCAGCACGGTACGATGGAATAACATGTCAGAAAGACGCACATGTTCAGAAGCAAAGTTATCCTTATGGGGGATAGCCTCTCCCAGTAACAATAGTTACATAGCTACATGAGCATACGCTGTTGTTTGCGAGTTGCATACCTGGTCTTGGGTGATGATAACGTTACCACGCAAGCCAAGTGAGAGAAGAATCAAATTAACATTCCGAGGTTCGGGGGCCATGAAGCCTTATTGAAGCGACGCGAAAAGGCGAGGAAGAAAAAACTGTTCCGGTACTGCTGAAGCGCTGATACGACAAGGCGTGGTCGACGCTACGTGTACGTAATTGGAGAACGCCTTATAGAAGATTATTATTACATAACATTTGAGCACTGCTTTCAATCAGTGCGGCAAACACCCGTGCATACTTGACCCTCACTCGCATAAGTAAATTCGTTCTACAGCAATGGAGATTTTGTGGGGGTGGGGTGACATTGTTCAATATTGCCCCGGACGTTACGTGATTCAAGGACAAAATCGACATGTTGCCATGCGATCCAAAGCTTAGTGTACACACCAGAACTTGGTTCATTGACCCTCAAGCTGAATGATCAACGCAACGACCATGAGTGGCTGGGAAAATGACAGGAAGTACGTACACCCGTTTGTCGACAAGACCACATCGTACGGGGGTCTCGGTAGCCCAAATTACGATGGAATGGCGAACATAATTGCGATACTATAGAGTCCAATCACGACAACTTGTTCGTTAGCGCCATAAGAAGAGGTATCACGCGCCAGAACTTGAGCCTAAAAGGTTCAACACCCTTGAGAATGGTTCCATTGAGAAGTTGGAGAATTCTGGAGCAATGAATCTTCTTACCAAGTAGACAACCTAAATGTACCCATTCCTGTCTTGCTAATCTGATGTCATGGGCTGGTCGATCCGGATCAGTGCGAACCTGGTGACAGTTGACGAGTGTCAACGTCACGGAACCAATTCGAGTCACCCCCTTCCCGCGGAACGGTATTCACTCGTGACTAGTTGACTCTCCATGACGCGTGGATGCAATGAGATCTCCTAGTGCTCTGCTGGATTTCCACCTCCGCCGTCGTCAGCACTCCCAGCCAAGCCGGTTGTCACCCAGACGACAACCGCTGGTTCTCGGTTCTTGTCCGCCCTGCCTGACCCCTGGTAGATGCAACGTGATGACGCCAGAATGGCGTACATGATCTCAGGCTGGCGGACTTCAAGTGTTCTTATTGGTAATTATCAACAACGCCACTCTGATTTTTACGATTTTGCTGCGGGTCTCCTCCTAGCAGTCTCTACACGATCACATGAGCAATATGGTTTCAAGAACATGTGGAAAACTTGTAGAGCTTATCGAACCACCCTCGAGCGATCCTACATTATCTCTCACTGACACAGTGACAATTGTCCTCAAAAAAAGATAACGGCCGCATGGGTCCGCAATGCTGCATGTGAATTCTCCTTATCGCTGCCAGACGAGGACCATAGATAGACATGGGGAACAGGCTCCCGGCGGGCGTATTATCATCCGCTTGTGACCTATGGCCTAGATCATTTTCTTCACATGTACCTCATCAACATGTAGTCTCTTTGGACAGAACCTCGTTGCATGCGTGCGCCAAGAGATAGCCGCCCTCGGCAAGTATCATCGAATTCCGGGGATCCGACACTCCTACCACGTCGCCACATTACTTCGTACCCCTGAGATGCCATACAGCAGGTCAGAAAGGGAAAGGCATGAGATGGAATGATGGGATTGACAGCAGTGACAAGAATAACCTCCAATTGTTCCAGCACTCCGATTTGTATTTACTACTGTCAAGTATTTTTGACCTTCCCCACGGAGTCGAGAACCGTACTACTCGAGGGGACCTTGGTCTACCTGGGCCAAGCAGGCGGATGTCTTTCGCGATTGACTGGTCGGTACGTCCACTCGATCCCACGCTTGCGCACACATGTATTTGGTTATTTTAAAGGCAAAGCATTGACACCAGCGACTTGACACGGCCGCCCGACGTATGAAGGGAGTTGCTTTCGCTAGGGGACGTAGGTGTTTGTCAAAACCCGTGCTAATAGCAAAGAGGAGCGCGTGTGCTCGGGACAGAGCTCCGTCCCACTTAGCGGGCGCTGGCGTTCTAATTTTCATGCATCTTCGGAGTCTTACATACTAAGCTCAGCATGAATACTCCGCAGTGAGGCATTGAAGCAGGTCATAAACATTTCTAGGTACGAGCATCCATGGTGTTCGAACTTTCCAGTAAGCAAAAAGTCCCTAACGGACTAGTCACTACCGACCTCGGACGATGAAATAGTGAAAAAGCTATGTGATACTTCTTCAATCATCGCGTGTCGTGACGCCTCAGCTTCTTTAAATACTACACTTGCCAGACTTGGTACGCACCTTTTTTGCCATTCAGTGTGCCATGTCCCGGCCCATGAATGATGGTTAATCCATACTCTGCTTCGAATATCACGCTATGCGACTGTCTCTAGGGCTGACGGGTACCTTAGCTACCCCTCGGTCGTCTTTGCCAGGATGCAACTCAACGCGGGTACGCAAGGTTGACTTTACGCCGGAAATTAGTTGCTGGTCATTAGCCTCCGTCGGCCCGATGGTAACTACGAGAAGACGACGGGAAACGCGCTGGTTCTCTGGCGGCAGTTCATCTGCGCATCTGCGGTCTCTAAACGCCACCGTGGGGGTGCTCTGTATGCATTTAACATGTTCTAGAAGACAGGCGCTTGAATCCCGATGAACCATCGAGGACTGTACTCAGGTCACAACCTTCGGCCTCTATCACCTTACATCTGCTCCAAAGCACCGAAACGCATTAGTGGTAAGGCCGCGTTTTCTCCACATTGTTTTCGAGTGGTTGAGGATGCGACTTTCTACTGGCGCACGCGTCTCATTAACCCTGCAATCCCTCGTCACCATGCCGTTTCTATGTTCCTTTTGCATGTTCTGTGGCAATGGTCTTAAAGTGGTGCATGATGCGCCACCAGTCCATTGTCGATTTGAACCGTAGCATCTCTCCTGCAGTTCTATCGCCCCTTGGGCTGTGATTGGACGACTGCTCGCTTGGAGCCGAAAAGAATACTCGTAGGAATTTGCAATCCGTGAATGAGTTCTCTTCTGTTCTCACAGTTCGGTCGGGCATGCAAGCAATTCTTGGCGATCTAGTAGGTACGATTTTTAAAAAAAAAAATGGATGTGAGGACAGTGGCCGAGACGGGTCCGTGTGCGACATAGACCTGGCAGAACATCGCTTTCCACTCACGAAACTCCACTGAGTCCTCACCGACATCGTCCATGCACTGTTATCGGAACAACGAATGCTTTGAAAAAGCAATGCCAAGGGATCATCAGCACCACCCGCTTCATACACTAATCGGATCAGGTAAGCTGACAATATGAGAAGTGATCCGTGTACACTGAGCTTCATAGCCATCTACAACCAACGCATGAAGTAGTATAAGGTAGCACCTGCACCTGTCCGGTTGCGAGTCGTCGTAGAAAGGTCCACTGGCTCCGCAAATGTACATACTATGCTGCCGTCTCCATTATCATGGTGGGAACTCTCATCTGTAGACAACCGCACCGATCATTCATTTGGAAGGGATTAAGCTGACGCCATCTCGTAATTTGCCGTAGTGGGGTGAAAAACATTGGCAATCGCAACGATGCATTTGGTTACTTGGGAATAGGTAACCTGGGAGAGTGTAGTCTCCTTCCCACGCGCTTCCGTCGAGTATGAAGGCCTGTTCCAGGAGTTGGAACTGCAGAAGGCGTTTGTGATTTCATTACTGCTGGGAACGTACTGTCGGCAACCTTATCCAGGAGAGTATCGACCAGAGAAACCCATGTCACGAGAACCTCCTTGCGGATGTGCACCCGATGGCTAACAGCCATTCGTCAGTGACGACCCTTGGTGCCCGGCGTTCCCAGTACAGGGGAAAGAGTTCCCTCATACCGCACGAGGATTTTGTTTGCTTTCACATAGGTATCCCCTATCGCGCTGGTATGCAGGTCGCCTGCGTTGTGTTACATGACTTTACAGTCGGCGCTGCATATTATGGTGTGAGAAATACAATACACTTGGTGCAGCAGTTGTCCCAGAGTATCATTATAATTCTTATCCCTTCGGTCACACTAACGCGTGCATCGCCGAAACGCCACCAGTCGAAGAAATGGATCTGGGCGCGTTTTGTCCATAGACCCTTGCAGTATTATGTAAGCTGGGGGGTTCATCGACTGTATGATGATGTTAAAATTTTCACGAGCTCCCATCTCCTATCAAGTTATGCGTATGGTTTGTCGGGTGGGTGAGTATGCACCTTGTCGATCTGCCTCTCCGCTAAAGGAAGTGTAGGTGAACTTGCTTAGGATCTAATGCACTTTCCCCTGCCTTAATTTCGGCTCTGGATCATCATACTGCCGAGGAATTGTACGTTCAGGTGACCCTTTCTGAAATCTCTGCGTGCAGTGTCTCATAGCATCAAAACAATCGCAGGTGCCTAGCTGTCGTTCCTCATCATCATATCCGCTCGTGAGCACTGCTGTATACGTTTCATCAATCATTCCCCCACGAGACTCGCCAAAGCGATGTTGATATGTATGGGAACCTCTTGGCCTGTTCACCGCCATCAGAGGCTCAGCTTAGCCTATATGTGCACTTACAACAGTGGCACCGGGTGAGAATAATTGGAGCAGTGTGAGAATCGAGTAAAATTTGTCAATAGTTGCCTTCGTGACGGAAAGTTGTCATTAAGTACTTAGGTGTGCTTCAACTCAGTACAGTCAAGGTCGACTGAAGAACGTGAGCGACTGTTTACGCGAATGTGCACCTCTCGCGCCTGCAACATACGGTTATCCAGAGATGTCCTTGTGGCTCGGGAGACGACGGCGCCGATCTGCAAGTTATTTGACGACAGTCTGTTCACATGCGGCATGCGGCAGCGGGAATTCATGAATCATTCGGAACGAGGGGCCGAATCGAAACTCCTGGTCTGCGTTATGTGGTCCCTGAGGCGAGGGCAAAAAGTCGCTATTCTTTCGCACCACCTACGGCCAAGGGCCAAGGCGATACCGGTAGTCCAACTTTCTTTACATAGCATACAATACACATGGTAAATCGAGTGATGGGCCTCCCCACGTGCAGTGCTTGATGACGTCCTCGCTGATGATGTTTGTCGTGGCATACACATAAGCCAGGCAATGTGTGCGAATTGGCGAGCATGTCCCTAGCATCAGCGCGTGATCCTGGGGGTACCTAATGTTTCGGCATGAATTATGAGCACACGTACGATATTTGTTGCAGTTGATAGCGGTAGGTAGCTTTTCGCGATCGGGGAGGACCCACGGGTATCATGGTCTTTCGTCCTCCAATCTCAGCGAAACTAGCCGACCCCAGCGGTTAAGTGGCCCATCTATGGCCAGGCCAGAGTTCCGAGTGCTCAGTGCTCTGCTGTGCATGTCGGACCTGAACGACTCCAGAGCATTATGTTGTCTCAACGTCAACTGTCGTAACAGAGGCATTGTGGTAGCGTTCACGTTAAGTACGGCACAGACCGGTCAGCGGATACGAGCGTCTGAATGAGTAACAAAATGCTAGTCAGAACTTCCTTAGGTCCCGGCATTCCTCCATCGAAGCTCCTGTGTTCCATGATAATCATGGAAGATGGCACTACCATCACGCCAGCAGACTAAGAAGGACCGTTATCAGCCAGGTGGGGTACGCCCACGCCTACGCAGTACTAATCCGATGCGGCCCACGGCGTCCTAAAATGGTCGTAGGGTCATGTCAAATCTTACTACTAACCAGTAACAATCCAGCAATCTGATCATGCTTGTCAGCTCAGATGCACTGCCATGCACTCAGCCAACTTTATCGTCGACAGTAGCGTTTGAGGTTTGGCTCTCACGTCAGTACAGCTACGACACATAGGAGTGGTCGCCGCACTGGGCTGACTTCGTGGAGCAAGAGGGATTGCCAGAAGTCAATCCGTTCTCTTCAACCCAGGTTTACCGCCTTGGCAACGCGCTCTTTTGTGGACTCGACGAATAATGAAGTACGCTTCGCCACAGCCTCGTCACCATTCTTGGTTGGTCTCAGGTCCGGTGGCTGATGTAACAGCCCCAGGCGGTCGGATGTAGTACCGTGTGGACCCAACGAGGCCTTCGGTGTCTTCAAAATGCGGCAAGTGCCATCAGACATATTTCCTAATAAAATACTTGTGGCGGCTAACCGCTGCGGCCATAAGTAAGGACGGAGTCGTGCACTGGGTTCTCGGAACCCTCTCATGGAGCAAGCGCCGAGTTTCAATGCGAACCCCATCCTTGGTCCCATTATCACCGGCGCTGTACTCTCAGGAGTTCTGTATGGATCTGCTACCGTTCAGGCATACCTGTATTATCAGAGATTCCCCAGGGATAACTGGAAAGTGAAGAGTCTGGTACGGTTGATCGTTGCTTCATGTCCGAGTCCCGTTACTGATACACTCCAAGGTTGCGTTCCAGATGTACGTAGCCCATCTTACAGCGCCCATTTGAGCTCTGATGGTTTTGTAGAACGATTCAGACAATACATCTGGCATTCATGATTGCAGGGATGTGGGTAATGGTTGTAACGGATTACGCAGATCCACAGGAGCTCAGCGTTCTTCCTAAACCCACCGTCGTCACGATAATTCTCTGTTCTCCGATTGCACTCGCTGTCCAGGTGAGGTGTCGCTCCAAAGTACGCTTGCTACGGCAGACCTTATCTCCACGCAGGGCTATTTCGTTCTGCGAGTGTACAGGCTTTCAGAGCAACCACTTCTTTTGCTCTTGGGCGGCCTCCTTGCCGTTTCAAAATGCACACTTCATCTGGTGTTTGGTGTCGCTGCGTACATCGTGAGAGACGTTGTGCCACTCGTCCAAAACTGGGGTTGGTGCATCACTGGTTTTTTGGTCCTCTCTATCTCCTGCGATACTCTGATTGCGACGGCGTTGAGCCACCACCTCAAGTTGCGAAAAACCGGGTTCGACCGGTAAGCTACCTATATCACATGGTGTTCCTGGGTTGCAACGATAAGTGAATGCTAGGACATCACGGGTCATCGACCGCATGATCATGTACACTCTTGGTGAGTGTGCTAGTTGTCTCGTAATCGTCGCACTAATCACGACCATACCTGCTTAAAGCAACTGGCCTGATAACCAGGTACATAGGTCACGCCATGTCCCTACATAAAGTAAAGCTAAAACTCTGTTCAGTGCGACAGAACTAGCAGAAGCCATTTGCGTGCGTTCATTGATGTTTTCACGTCACGGAACATTCTAACTCAAGCTTATGGCAATTGTAGTTTTGGACAATGGACTACAACTGTAAGTTGGAACTCGAGAATCCGGTTTCAGCGCTCTAACGTGTTGGGTGCCTAGATGTGTGGATGGGTCTGTACGTTGTCGAATCAGGACGTGAGTCAATGTCCTTGTTAGCATGACGTAGTATTAACGGCTTGTTGTCAGTGTACACGAATTCGCTTCTTGCCGCGTATGTTGCGTGTTGTTGTAACCATAACCGTCTCTGAGCCGCCTTCCACGTATAGACTGAATAGTCGCACCCTCTTCAATCGGCTAAGGAATTCTGAGGTACCTCTCGAGTTAGGGTTTAGCCCAAGAGGTTCAGAGACCGCAGGGTCTAGTTACCGGGATCAAAAGGTAGGCCAATCGAACTTCTTTTTGGTGCAATTGATGATGTTTCTTGCTCGTCCATTAAGACTCCCCAACCTATACTAATCAGCGTTACCCACGAGACCGTGTCCTCGCAAGTTGATGGAGTCCCGGTAGGTTCTCACGCCAAGGAGAGGAATGGTTCATTGACCTTTGGGACAGCTCTCACCCGTTCCAGATAAATGACTTTCACGAAGCGTCAGATTGTCGACATGTACCCTATCATCCAGTGTTATGCCCTACTCTAGCAAGTTCTCCTACTGTACCTTTACTGCGGATATTCGAAAACAGGTTCTTCCATACTTGCGCACTTATTCTATCGGTCTTCTACAGCCCCGCTACCTTGACTGCTGTTACCTTCTCATCGGTATTCCAAAACTCATGTGAGGCTACACCTCTAAGTTTGAGAACCAAGGCATTGCTATTGGATTATACCAAGTGAATTTTCATGAATCAGACAGTAGAACCCAGGTAACTTCGACACTAACTACTGCGATCAGTCTTTACCGGAACATCGAGCAAAAACTTCTAGTTGACAATCGAGGAACTGTACTCGGTCGACGCAAACCCAACACGGTTCTGATCGGAATCATAGACGCTGTAGTACCGTTCTAGGAAGCACATGCCATTAACAAAATCAAGGCCCTCACCAGAGGGTGTGTCAAGATTACTGAAAATGAGATATACACGGTCAGAGGTGCCGCCAATGGCTGCGTTGAGGGCACGCGGCCATATTTGCGCGTTAGGGATCAAAGTATAGGTATCCTGTGACAAGGTTACGGCAGAAAAATGACAGGAGTTCAGATAGGACCCACACCACTGATGTGAAAGTCGAGATTTTGGAGTTGGCTGTACTGTTCGGTGGTAAGGTACAGCAGACCGGTGCCGGCCGGTGCCGGCAAATCCTGCTGAGCGCCCGTGGCAGCCTGGTATTCAAGGAATGCGTCTAATATGTACGATGAGGAGGGTAGCGCATGCACGAAGCATCAATGTACTTACTTGATGCCAGATGGATAAGAGTAGTGCCTGTGTCGACGATACCGGCGGTGTAGGAGAGAATCACAGTAGAGCCGTAAGTGATGCTCTGGTTAATACCCCAGTAACGGGACGCAGGGCTTGTACCAGTGACAGGACTGAGGGCAGATGTCAGCGGCTGCACTGTACCGGAACTTCCACCCTACTAGTATGTTAACTCGCCAATGTATCTCGCGGGATTGGGGGCACCGAACGATAGCTCGCCCTCCGCAGTATTTGTCGAGGAAGGTTCGAAGAAGAGACCAACAAGGGCTTGGCCGATCACTCCAAATTGGTATAGATTCTGTGTGATAGTAGGAATGGTCCTGGTAGGATTTTCCAGTATAGTCCCCAGCGTTAAATTTTCCGGACCAATTCTGAGTGCATTTAGCATCAATAAGACTTGAAGCAGAAACGCAACACCCACCCCAAGACGCCGTTGTAGCCTTGAAAACCTTGAACAAATTCGGCTAGAACGAAACCTTGCTCCTCAACGGTAATACAACTACCAAGGGAGACGGGTCCAGTATACAAGGTACCTAGTAATCCGGAGTCAGCGTAGAATGAAATAAAAAAAAGTGCACAGACCAACCCTCCATTTGACCGGAGCCGTAAGACACTGACTGTATCGTGAAGTCAGCGAGGATAAAATGGGCCCTTCGGAAAGGTGTTCACCACTGCCTCGTTATCGGACGTAGTGCTGCTGTCTGGTGTCCACGGTTGTCCGGCACCCACCCAGGTGTTAGAGGAACCTGAGTCGATTGCCATGTGAATAATATCTATATATCGTTCAGAATGCTCCGCGTACCGGTGTCCACGATCAGATTGTCTGTATTTTAGATTAGGAGGTTCAGTAGATGTGAATAGAGAGTTGAACGCACATTCAGTAGTGCTACTGCCAAAGTTGACTTGCGCAATGTACACGACCGCCTGACTCTCGCCTAAGGGGACAGCGCCACCGCGGCGGTTTTGCTGGCTGGCGATGTTCAATCCTCGTTTGATTAAGGTCCGTACCCGAGCTCTGTCTTGGTCTACCAAATACTGGGCACCACCACTTGTGTGGAGTTTCTTCGCGAGAGGTAGAGTGACAGAATTAGCCCGAATTTCGATCGGCTTCGTTGGACTGGTGAGAGCGAGGAGGACAGTGGCGAGGAAGACACTACGGGAGTGCATGACTGTATAGATCGAGCTAACACTCGAGCAAGGAGAGGAGACCCCTTCCTCCCCCTCCCGTCCCCTTTATACAACGGTATATGGGCATGAGACACGGACATCCCATCGTTTAGAAATAATCAGGTTTTGATGTTTGACGGGACGCAGAAACCTTCCAGTGTTGTCTGGAGAGCTGAACAATTGTCAAGGGTGGGGAAAGAGCAGGATCGGCAGGTTATGACTTTACTACAAGTAGTGCTGTTGTAACTGCCCACCGTGTCCGCTTTGCCGTCAACTTAAATTAGGCCACGAGAGCCATCACTGAGCAGGAAAAACAGAACGTACTTTTTTGTGTGGATGTCAATGTCGAAGGTGAGCTGCTGAATTATCACGTAGCACAAACAGGATGAATCCCCAAGGACGGGAGATGACGTGCATTGAGGGTATGAGGACGGGTGTAGACATGAAATACTAGCGACGTATAAGAGGGTAGCTACCAGAATATGGCATCTCCATGAGACAAGAAGTCTGCTCGTCGCCCCCGCACATCCGCTCGAGACATAAATCTGTTCTCCTAAGCGTTGACCGCCGTGCAGCCCACTGTGCCACTAGCACCCGTACAAGGCCTTATTCTATTGTTCTCGTCATCATTCAACGGAAATTTCCCAGGTTGCCACTGATGCTCTATCCTGAAAGGAGTTTCCGAGCGGTCTACCAGCGAAGGTTATGGCAGTTGAATTTGGACACCACACAGCAATCATCACGATCCCAGGGACGCCTGCACTCCGCTCCCCTGCCAAGTTCTGGTATGGAGCGTGAGACAGTGGATGCGTGGGTTATCAAGGTTGGAGGTGTCGTTATCCCCCGGGATCTAAAGTTTCAAGCGGTTCCAGGATTATCGGCTCGTGGCCTCCGGCTGATCTAGCTCATGCCGCAAGCTCGAGCGACAGAACGCCGACCACCAGCACTGCCTTGTGTCTTGGAGTGCAAGTCACGGCAGTGACACCACTGACAGGAGCTTCGCCTCCCAGCTATACCCAATCCGTTCCTGGATGTACCCCCGGCCCACCGTTAAAGTCTGAAGCGTCTATTCCTACACGTTTCTTTCAAACCACATCATGGCGCAGACAGCAGTGACCGATGTGAGGACCTTACTTGGCCCTATGGCGGTTGGCTCTGTGCTTTCAGGCGTCGCCTTCGGGTGTGCTATCGTCCAGACATACTCCTATTACCAGCGGTTTCCTAGGGATAGCGGGTACATCAAAGCACTGGTGTGTATCGGACATCCCTCGCCTAGTCGAATACTGATATGCGAGATTAAAAGGTGAACTTCGAGATGTACGTGCATTCGATCCCAAACTAAGCCGTCAGATGCCTCACGGAACCCCCACAGGGCATTGCAAACGATTCATCTCTTTCTCTTGTTGGCCAGCTTGTGGCACATGGTGGTCACGATTTACGGGAACCCCGACGCATTGGTCCTCTTCCCACAATACATGAACGTTACCCTAATCATCTGTGGTCCCATCGCGTTTGCTCCACAGGTGGGAAGTTCCGCTGACCGGCTAGAGTTGACCTCATGTTTCAAGTAGGCCTTCTTCATCTACAGGTTGTGGAGGCTCTCCAAGAATGTGGCACTCGTCGGATTTTGCTGTATGCTGGCAGCCTGTCGCTTTGCCTTCCACTTGATCGTCGGCATTACTGCGGCCCGCGTGAAGGACATCGCGTTAGTCGTAGACCAATGGAGGTGGTGTATCACTACTATGTTCGTCACGTCGATTGCCTGCGATGCTATAGTTGCAGTTGCTGTGACCTACATTCTGAGGTCGCAGAGAACAGAATTCAGACGGTGAGGGGTCTTGGTTTCGGTGGGAACGGTGATTGACATAACGACTAGAACCTCTTGGATCATCGACAAGTTGATATTCTACTCTGTTGGTAAGAGGGAATCTGTTACATCGTCTCCCACAATGTTGACTTCTTGCAACTACAAGCAACTGGTCTTGTCACGATGTAT
This sequence comes from Pisolithus thermaeus, assembly GCA_024663475.1. Classification (NCBI taxonomy): domain Eukaryota; kingdom Fungi; phylum Basidiomycota; class Agaricomycetes; order Boletales; family Pisolithaceae; genus Pisolithus; species Pisolithus thermaeus. The sequence continues at coordinate 376,201 of JANFAF010000040.1, forward strand.
GTATCAGGCTCTTGCCCTTCATACAAATCTCTCTGACTGGACAACAGCGGGGGTGAATTAGCCCAGGCACTATGTGTGAGCACTGAGCACATTCTGCGAAGCTAAAGGTCAGCTAAACCATATTTGTTTAGTTTTGGGCGATGCCGCATAATTGTACGTCCGTGCTTCCTCCCCTCTTGCTCCCCATCCGATGTTGTAACGTACTGGAATATTGCAGACGTCTGGTTGGGATTCTACGCTCTCGAATCGGGCCGTGAGTATACCTCTGTCTGGCCTAGTACGAGTCTCCCTGACATGATCCATCATAGTATACACAAACTCTCTTCTGGCAGCGTATGCTAAACGATCTTCCGGGCGTTCTTGTGGACCTCATCGATTTTTGCAGACTTAATACCCGTGCTGTCTTCAATCGGGTGTGGCCCATACAACCGAGTACCGACCATAGCACTCATCCAAGCTATCCAAGGAGTGCCACCCAAGTCAATACTGGTGATAAGGTGCCGCCTCTCACGTGTCTCCGAACCCCTTAAACCTCTGTGTTAATGCGGCTTTCCCATAGGTGCCGTATTTCTCTATGACAAACATTCCCTCAGAGGAGCAATCGGGACAAGGGGAGTCCCCGTTAAAAGAGGAGTTTTGAGGAAAAATGAAGTTGGTCCGTCTCCGTTCACAAAACTTTATGCTTCTTTTTTCGACTGCTATCTCACGCGTGTTATCTTACATTTTCTTGATCGGGCTCCATCGATTGTGATCAGTTTGAAGCACTAGTATACCATACCATACTTACTATGAGACTGGTGGCTGCGACATCTTCCCTTTCGGAGAGTGAGCCTGACGAAAGGGGCGTTGACATGATCCGATTTCTGATGTCAGGTCATTCTTGCAATACTGTGCACCGCCATACTTGGCCGTACGTATGTGTACCGCGAATCTTACATTATAACGCACATATTTCCAATGGCTGAAGACCACACACATATCGGAGCCGGAACTAGCCATGACAAGCAGCATCGTGATACTGTTTCATACAACTTTACTTGTCGGGTCATTTTAGCGGCCGGTATAGGCACGCAACGCGGTCAATGCGTTGTCACTCGTACAACGGTGGCGATAGTTTGTGAGGAATCGGGCTGTCCATCGCAATGTGCATGACACAATTGCTGCAAGATCGATGGGCTACTACTTGAAGGCAAGAAAGACGAGATCCGGTCGATAGGTCCATTTGAAGGTTTTTTGCGAACGCGAATTCAAGAAGCCGAGAACGAGCCAATAGAAATCGCAGCCAGTAATTTGGACACCGCACCAACAGATGGAACATAACGGGTTAGGGCCTACAGAATTTCCGTATTCATTGGGTTAAGGGCAATATCGGATCGAGATCATTCACGACACTTCGTTGATGAACGTACCACGCAATTGCACGCCGACTGACACTGCTCGCGTGGGTTGCGTCCTCCTTGGAAGGCGGATATAAGAGCCAGAAAATATTGAAGGAAATTGTGACTGTTGCATAAGATGCAGGAGCTTGCTACAAATCGAGAGCTCGTGCGACTCTCCATGGGACTTAGTGAACATGTCCCGTACGCCCACAGTGCTGCCACGATGACCTCACCATACGATACTTTTTTCGGGGTCGTTTCATTTGTTCGACATAAGTCATATGGAATGAGGGCAGCCAGATGCATGAATGAGACATAACATGAGGGACAGTGTACATGGACTGGGTGTTACCTCTCCATTTATTCTGCATCGACAACAGTTGTTTGGAGACCCTGCGATGTACGGTGTAAACGCAACTGCTGGATAGATGCTAATACCAGACCGACCTTAAAGGAAGTGACGGGAACGTGCGTAGCATATGTATAAAGTTTCTCCTTTGCATTTTCCTCGTCATTACGCTTACCTGCAACAAGAGAAAACGAGTGTTCTGTTAGACTTGTTCCTCGTGTAATGCACCAACGTGCTAGGAAGCTGAAAGAAAAGGAATACTCACGCTCAAGCTTTACCCGTATACGGTGAGGGACGGACTTGATTCCCTGTGCCCACAGTGCTTGGTTGAGCTTGGGGTCGAGCCGTACGTCCGAAGTGCCCATCGCTTTCCGAGCAAACTCGACGATGGACTTGACGGCCCATGGGGCGCGCTTTTTGAAGGAGCGACCATGCACACGTTTGTGCAGATGAACCGTGTACTCGCGAGTAACGACATCTTGAAGGGCGGAGCGCTTGCCGGTCTGGAGGACGAGTAGGAATGAGTAATCGTCGGGACTTGCTCGAGCGTGATTACCTTTGTTTTTGCCTATGAGCAGGGTCAGCCGTTGCCTTACGCGCAAGTTAGTCGAGCACGTACCATGTCTTGAGAATGTCGGGATCGGTGGACTGATGAGTTTTGGATGGCTGCCTTGGAGTGTGCCCGGTGGCTTTACTTTTGTTTGGATTGTGTGGCGGTGAAGGAAACAAGGTTTCCGTGGCGTGTGAAGCAACTATACAGTTCTACGGCATGTTCCGTGCTTACATCCCGTTTGCAAAACGAGTTGACGGTAAACGCGTGAGGATTGTAATTAGATAAATTAAAGCGCAATACATCGAAGTAGCACTGTCAGTCCTGTGTGAACGTTTGAACTGCCCCACCACATCACCACCTCTGTGGCAGCATATCATTGATCTTTGCTAATGCTCACTTGTGTTTAAATCTGTGTATAACTTGTCATGCATTACTGTCAACCGTTTTGCAAACGGTCGTTACTAATCGATTGATATGACGATTCCAAAAAAGACTGCCGCGGATGCAAAACGGGATGGGTTCAATTTGTTCTTTGTTCTTGATTTGGACATATCCAGCCTTTTGTGCCCCATCGTGAATTCCCTTTGTGCGCTCTTTCTGTGGGTCATCAGCAGATTATTTGCAGTCGAAGTCGATAGGGACTTGGTCATTTATCACCTGGGCACTCCACTACCCCGTGCTTTTTTGATTGATGGTAATAGAGAACAATGCCAAGGGGCAGTGATGAAGATCGGTTCAAACACAAACGAGTTACCAAATTCAGCCATGCAATAGCCTTCGAAGTCGGTACGTGTTTGCGACATGTTTGACGCCCCAAACTCGAGGAACAACCACAGCTGTATAAAATCCGAACGGCTTACCAAGTTCGCTTTGTTACCATCCTGCCCTCGACTAGTATGCGTGCCGCAGTCGCTTTCGTTGCTTTGTCTGCTGCTCTCTCCTCTGTGAGCGCTGGTCTCGTCTCGCGCCAGTCCCTACCATGTACGTTGTATCGGTGAACTACGAGGACGGCGGCCTCCTGACGTGTTTTGTAGCTTGTGCGAATCCATGCATCACCAATGCGAATCTGGGTGGTTGTTCTGCAACCGATGACACCTGTTTGTGCGAAAACCAGACCTTTATCAATTCTACTACCACCTGCATCGAATCTTCTTGCACCGGCAACGATTTACAAGAGGCAGAGCAATATGCGCAATCCCTTTGTCTCGCCGTGGTATGTCGCTGACTCATATCCTTGGTTGGCTATTACTCACTAATTTTACAGGGGGTGACACTAACTATCGCGACTCCTACTCCAACGTCCACGTCGCCCACGTCGTCCTCGTCCTCGTCGTCTACGTGAGTTCCCACAGTTTTCGGGTGATATGTTGCATTGATTTTTATCACCCCGCAGTGCAACGGCCACGCAGACAGGTGGTGCTACGTCGTCTTATGGTATTAATGGATTCGCCGCGGCTGCCGCCATTCTCGGTGTTGGCCTTGCTCTTTAGACTGTTAAAATCTGTCTGATCACAATCCGCTGCTTTGAATCGCCGTGTACAGAATTCGGCCATTTCGTTTTCCTTGTGGTATATATTTCAGGCGTCGTCATTTTTTGGTGCATTTATCTACTTTCGGGTGTTTCATTGTAACCATGTAGCTATTTGCTCTTAATGACTAACCCGACGATGGGATTTTTACACCATGGCGATGTCGCAGAAACAAAAGTGCAGGATGAACCGATGACTTGCCCGAATTAGATGGGGGAGATGAGTTTCCCAGGATGGTCTTGACTACCGAATGCGGTAATCGCATTGTGTTTCTCACTACTTGGCCCGTGCGAGGATAGTATTGGCGGACACCGTCAATGAAGGCCAAAAGATTATGGCGGCGAATGCCAACACCACTGGCACTCCTGGTGGGTCTTTTCCTAGGCCTGTTCATCGGGCGCATCTTGCCACCCTCGGTATGTCGATTTCACCCGCGCGTAATCCTGCACAGTGCAGACACAACTCACTGATGACAGCTCTTCGGGTTTTCATGGACACATCCTAGTACACCCGTTTTTCTTTCTCGGCTCTCCGCACGAAAACATTTCACTCTGCCAGACATCGACCAGCGAAAGCGCGTTCTTGATCTCCTCTCGACACTTTCGCCCTACCATACCGCTGAATGTACCCGCAACTCACAACCGCTCTACGTTCAGCAAGTTAGGGAGCGCTACAAACCCCTCGTAGCAAGCAGGTCGCCCTCATCGCCCTCATCTTGGATACCTTCCCTGGGATTTGGTCTGTCCGACCCAGATGGTCTATACGTCACTCCCGCTAGAGAACACAAATACTACTTTGCCATCAACCTGTACAACTCCTTCGACATCATCCCTGACCTCTTTGCTACTCTCTTCCGGGTGTCAGCAATCCTAGGCTATCACAACGTCTTCGTGTCCATATACGAGAACGGGTCCAATGACCAAACCAAGGCGCTTCTTCGCATATTCGACTCAATCACAAAGAGTGTCGGACTCAGGGTCACCATACGGACGTCGACCCGCACGAGAGGAGCGTTCAACCACCGTATCGAATACCTCGCCGAGGTCCGGAACCAGGCTTTCGACCCTCTTCACGAACTCAGAGACGCAAACAATGAGTTCTTTGATACTATCATCTTCATGAACGATATCCTGCCGTGCGTAGATGACGTCCTTGAGCTAATCTGGCAGAGCAGGAGGAACAATGCGGGCATCACATGTGCTGCAGATTATGTGTATCATAATGACCTCGTAAGTCGTACTCTTTGTTCTTGGTATCCTCCAGCGTGACGTATCTTCGTCTCCGTGTTAAGAATACACCTGTCTTTTACGACAACTGGGTCTCACGTGATATCAACGGTACAGCCCTCGAAAATGCGCCCTTTGAGAACATCTTCCACGATCCAGAGTCCTCTGAACGGTTCCAGCGCCACCTCCCTATCCAGGTCCAGTCTTGTTGGAATGGTGTCGCGATTCTTGACCCCGCCCCCTTTTATTCGCCCCCATACGTTCGCTTCCGCATGGCAGACATCGCACAGGGCGAATGTTCCGCATCAGAGTGCAGTCTAATCTGCAACGACTACTGGCAAGCAGGGTACGGCCGGATTGTGATGGTACCACGTGTGAAGCTTGCATATGATAGGGTCAGTCTCTAATCTAAACGTGTCACCACCAACTCTCCGCCTCGTGACTCTTATTGCTGAACTTGAGTGCCATCTTTTCCAGAAAGTCTTTGATTTGATACATCCTCCGCGGAAGAATCTTACCGCTATCCGGGGGTATGTTCGCCTCGGTGGACTCCCAGACGATCCCCGCTATGATCCTCAGGACCGCTCGTGGTTCGGTCCTCATGATCGTGTATTCGACTCTCAGGAAAGTGAAGAAATAGAGTTCCAACCTGGTCCTTCACACGGTGCGTCATTTTTGATGCTCAGGTCCCATCCCTCCTACTTAATATTGATGGACATGGGAATAGTGTGGTGTTGGGGCTGGGACGGTGCTGGCGATATTGACGGGCCTGACGTTGACCCTATATGGGAGGCCATGCCAAGCCGATCGCAAACCGTAGAGGCGGTGACTGTGAAACATGATAGGACCTTTGACCTGTGATATAGTATCATGATCTTGATTCTTTTTCGTTCGCGTCTGATGGATGGGATGGAGATTTCCTAGGACACATCTGAACAATTCTATCCTTGCTCCTTGCCATCAAACAAACAGATCTAGACTTGGACTATGCATATGTAACTTTCTTAGTACGTAACATGTCGCATATACCTGCTTGGATAATTCGAGGTTGCTATCACGGGCTAGTCATCCAACTTTCATTCAAGAGACCGAAGACGGCCAGAGTCTGCGAATATACTCTTCGGTAGGAATCCCGACTCGCTCACAGGTGCGTGAAGTATTGAGGTTCGTTACATTCAACTGCAGTAATGGAATGCGACTGAAGGGCTGTAAACTCAATAACTGGGAATAGACTGTTATTGAGGGACAGGCGTTCTACTGTCGTGATGACATACGTTATTGCCACTGACTCTGCCGCTAAGGCAAGATAGACAAGAGATCGAGAGCCGTGCATTTTCGTCCATGGCAAAGAATTCTGAAGTGGAGGCTGCTGGAACTGTGCGGAATTTGTATTCGGGAAGACCAGGTATTGCCCTGTTTGAGTGTAGGTTGTATGAGTACGCCAGGATGATGATTTTTTATCTGATCGTGGTGACGAACAGATCTTGTATGTTTTCAAAGGCACCCGTGCGTGATATATACCGCGTGCTTTGGTAGGCACCAACTGAACGAACCGCACACGAAGAAATAACGATCTTGCCAGGTTATCATCAGGAGGGACACGAGAAGTAGTCTCCAGTGACCTGTCAAAGGAGTCACCACAAACATTGGTGGAAAAGGAAATACCTCAGTGTAAATCGTTCCTTCTGGAAATTCTGGAAGTGGGCTTGAAGAGCAGCTGGGTCCAGAACGTGTATCTCAGATCAGTTCGCGGGGTGTAAAGGGGACTCGTATTGAGTAGACAAACAGTACGTTCCGGAATGTGAATTGCATGAAGTGTTGGTAGGCAAGTCTGCGGAACGGCCACCATACGTCACAACTAGTAGCAGCTGGAAGAAGACGCTGAAATGTAGTCCATGGAGTCTTTAGGATATGATTTGCCTAACACGGGTGGATCTACAGTTTGACCGGTATCCGCTGATCAACCCTATCATGAATGGCCCCTCGGAGAAATGTGCAAGGGGTTGGGCAGGGACCTTCAGGCACTATCAGCACCATAGAGTGTGTCAAGCTTGAAACTTACATCCGTATTTGCGCCAGTATTGAAATGGATCCCATTGTGTGGCGGAGTCTGTCAATGCTCATTCTAATAAACAAGGGAGTACTTTTCTAGCGTACTTCGACTGGTGCACCAGCAGTGTCTGGATACGGAAGCTGTCTCCAGTCAAGGGCCGTGCAATCCAGGAACATCTGTTCAGAAGTTTACCGACTCGTGCCTGGTCGAACCTCTGGCACGGGATCAGGAATTTTCAGGCAACAAGACGCGGTCACTTAATCAAGCTTCTATGTACATAGTTACTGGGGAAAGAATTCAGTCAGTAAACTACCCCTGGCAGGTATAGGCTAGAATTCGTACGGAGATTGTAGGCACTGTTTGGACTCTCGTAGATCGAGGACAGCGTTTCCAGCCCGAAAATCGTTCTCTTCTGGATAAGGTGCTTGATAGCTTGTTGCATTGTTAGACTCGCTAGCCAGCAATGGGTACAGCAAGTGACGGTATGGTGACAAATGGAGTCACGATGGGCTTTTGGCACAGTTGGTAGCGCGCATGCTTCGCATCGTATGATAGATTGCATGAGGTCGTGGGTTCAAATCCCACAGAGTCCATTTTTTTTATCATCGTTACCATCCTCCCCAGAAGAAATCCATTTTTTTTGGACTTCTGGCCAACCTTAGTTCCCCTGTTTCCTTTTTGCCTCTCGTTCTGCTGGCTCATGCAACGACGCTCAGGCCTCAGCAAGGGTCTAGCACGTATATCTCCTCCATCCCAGGACCACCTCTCTGGCATGGGTGCCATCGACCCGTCGTTGCGGCCTCGGTGGCAGGTCCGTGCTTTCGGCGTCCCCAATCGCATATGGGTCATCCTACTCCTAGTCGCATTCCTTGCATCTCTAACTCGCTTCCTCCCTCCTTACCACCAACAAAATACCCAGGTCTCCACCGTCGGTCTGTTGCCAAAAAATTACTTACGCGAGACGTCTATTTTTTCTGTCAATGCTTCACAATCAGACGCCGCCGCTGTGGCCGGCTACCCCTTCGACTTTTGTCCCGTTTTCGGTCCAAACGATGACCTGGCACAGAGGTATGGCGCTTTGGCTCTCACTCAAAGCCGATTGCACGTAGGAAGTGGAGGAAGAATACACCGCGTACTACACAAGGCCTTTCTTGGCCGACCCATTACGATAAGCGTCCTAGGCGGGTCAGGTGGGTTGCACCTTCCAGATAGCCGTGTCATCATCTTTGTACGTTGCTGGTTAAACGTCTCGAACTGACTCTCTCGTGCAACCAGTCTCTGCATGCCATGGCGCTGGCGACGACCCGTTGTCTTCCCAGTGCTATCCCTCGATGTTCTTCCAGTGGTGGCTTAGCGTATTCCCTCACCCCGCATCCGAACTCACCAACGGAGCCATGCGTCGGACAGACTCTGGCTACTTTGGCTTCTGCAGTGCTCATCACGTCCCAGAGCATACTGACCTCGTGATATTAGAGTTCGATGTGGACGACCGCAGGTATGTTTTGCCCCTTGGGTGTTCAATGTCACGCTTACTGGGAAATCCATCAGTGACCAGTACAGCATGGAGAACTTTGAACTACTTGTTCGTTCTTTGTTGGACCGTCCGGATCAGCCGGCTGTTCTCGTCTTGGGCCACTTCAGCCCCCAGGTTCACGATCAGTACGGCTTCGTTGGACCAGAGCATTGGCACAATATTGTAGCACAGTTCTACGATGTGCCTCATATAAGGTATATTTACTGGTGACCGTGACCCTCATCGATAACTCACACTTCATCAGCGTGAAACCTATCCTCTATCCCTCTTACATGGATGACCCAGATTATATCAAACCATATTACGCCGACTCAATCCTAGCTAACCCCCAAGGACACCGGGTCCTCGCAGACGTCCTCGTTTCGTTCTTCCAATCCCAGATCTGTAACGTGTGGTCAGCAGTGGCTGGTCGATCCTTCGACTCTATTCCAATCTTAGTCTCATCCGACTCCGGCGGCTTGGGTGCAGAGCCTCACCTTTTCGGCGGCGCCGGGGCACGAAAGGGCGCCGCACCTCCTGAGATTGGTGGGGAGGCCGACGAAGCCAGGAAGCCCCTACGTGCACCCCCGTCCGTTCCAATATATCCTGAGTTGGGCATCCCCCCTGTACTGATCAACACACGACCGCGATCGCCTATTCAGTTCGAGGAACCTGCTCCGTTCTGTGTGTCAGCGAACGACCTTGTGAACCCCGTTCCACCTTCGTTGTTCTATGGTTCAGGTTGGGAAGTTGCACACCCTCCACCTGGCGTGTCGCCGTTGTTGACGGCGGCGTATTACTGGTACAGTACGGTGGCCCTGAGCAGGTTGCGGGTACCTATCCGAGTCGGGGCAGGTGATGTGGGCGTGTACTATTTAAAGGAACCGATCAAGGACATCGGAGAGGGAAGTCAGTTGGAGTGCTGGGTGGATGATAACTTTGGAGGGGCTGTCACCATCGAAAACTCGGGCGACATTTCAAGTCCGATCCCAGCGTACGTCGTATCTCTTTGTTTTTTCAAATTCCTCCCTTATGTTCACTCTGGCAGACTCGAAATAATCGACCATATGGTTACTCGCGGGTCTCACTATGTCGAGTGTGTGCTTATAGGAGATCAGGGTCAATCTGTTCCGTCCTTCAAGGTCTTAGGTGTTTTCTCAACATGACCGCCCGTGTCCACTTCGACTTGGTTCTGTCTTCGGCACATGAGAGCGGTGCTGGAATCAGCTTTTTCTTGCCTTCGGGGAGCGATGATGCTTCGAATAGACATTTACATAGCATTAGAATGTAGTTTTCGATGGACAATACCTTACGAAAAAGTACTACATACCACAGCCAAGCTCTGCCACGAGCACAGGCGTACATTCACCGTGGGAACATTATATGTCCCCGACGCTGACGCAGCTGCGGAGCGTTGCGAAGCACTGGAGGGCGGCAATTGCAAGTCAATAAAGACCGTCCTTGCATCTGTACCATACCCTCGAAGAACGACCCACACGACAAATCTAACGAACCATGGCAGGAAGAAGAGGTCCTCCATCGGGTAAGTAGAGCTGTATGCCTCTGCGTGACCCTATTTCCAACTCTCTGTCCCGTCTTGCACAGGCGCCCCACCAGCATATACATATGTGACGAGGGTTTATAAACGGAGTCTGCGACCAATCGTTCTGGCAAGTAAGTCTTAAGCCCGTCTTCGTTCTGTACTTTGTGACCTCATGCGGGTCCAGTGGCCCTTGTTGCTGCCCTATGGTCTTTGGCATTGTGAGTATAGCCATACGTTTGGACGGTAGATCAACGCTCATTATTCGCCTTCGTAGCGCTGTAAGCCATTCGTTGCTGAATACGGTCATTGTCTCATCCTCGATCCCGCCTCAAGGTGGCGGGTTACAGGGAACTTGCTACAGACGAAAATGGTGCGCCACAATCAATGAAAACTCTCTCCCAATTGCGCTGACAGATGATCAGATAACTTCCACAACCTTGCCCCGTTGGCAGCGGTGCAGGGAACCTTGTATACTCTTGCCTTACTGTTTCAGGGGTTTGGGATAGCGGCAGTGGCCACGGTATGCTCAGCCGCCGTGAATGAGGCCAGTCATTCTCTGACGTAGTCAATCAGCAACGCACCAGATTCATCAGGATGTTCACATACTTGTCTGCGCTAACGAGCTTGTTCGCAGTGGGGGTGTCATTCATGCGTGTTATCACTCATTTCACTTTCAAGATACGTGGTTTTTGGATATCCCAGTAAGTTGCTTATGCACTCACGATATCTCAGAGCGAATTGATCGCGGAGTGCGAGGAGCTCGCTGAGAATGGGAGTGTGGATTCGGTAGGTCGCAAGTCGGTGTGGTTATTCGCAAATTGGTTCATATAGCCCATCCTTTGGGGAGGCAGATGTATGGGTTCTGGACAAATAATCCGGGATCTAACCTCGATGCTACCGACGCGGCAACTTGTAAGTATTTTTCAGAACTCCGTGGGTGAGTGATTGACCCTGGGTTTACTAGATTGCAATGACGCATGGTCCCACGATTCTTGGGCTGAAATTCTCTTGCTTGTTCTACTGATCGGTCCGTCGTAATTTCACTGGTTAGCGAGATGTAAGTTTGGATATATGCTGACCCATTTCATGCAGTGGTTGGGCTGTTATTTACATCGACTGCCTTCGCATACTACCGCCAGGTGATCGACCCCACAAGTCCAGTCAACTCCTCCCGTACACCAGCAAACCAAGTGAGGATGGACGACTTCCCCGCTTACCATGCGCCGTATGATGCCCCTGCGTATGCGCCACCGGCTGGTCCACCACCATTCGACGGCGAAGGCAAGCCTCCTCAGTACAATTACGGCGCATACTCGTCCTTTGGAGATGACAAGGGAAAGGAGGAGAATCCCAAGAACGACCCGTTTTCTGATTATGTTACCCCGCCAATGCCCACTCATTGGGCAGAAGAACGAGACGTTACGTCCGGAACGTGAGCTGGTGCTCCGAAATGCACACGATGACGACTTTGTTTTTCTTTTCTTTCTTTTTTTCAACTCCTCTCATACATTACCTGAATGATATGAACGGACTCTCCCCTCGAGTACTGACTACGCCTAAATACATGTTTAGTTACCCTTACTACGACTTATGCGGTTGACAGCTTGACACCGTTGTTAACAGTTGGAAGTTGTATTCATTATGCCTCCTGCCAGAGCAAGAACCAAGAAAGTTCCTTTGAGCAGTACTGCAAGTGAATCTCGACGAGGCTTCTTCCCATTCTTCCAGTATGCTTCTGTCGTCGGCGTGCACGTTATTCTCGTTGGTTTTACGGCTCTCTACCTTCCTCAGTCCACTCGTTTGTTTGGACCCCTCCCGGTACGGAAGACCGACAGGCCTCAGTCTGAGTTCATGGAAGCACTCACAGCACGTCCCGTGGTGACGGCTGCGTGGACGCTTGCTGGGCTATGCGTTCTGCAGGTATGGTGGGGCACTTGGGTAAGAAAGTGGTATTTCGAGCAGAACGCGCACGGGACGTCAGAAGAAATTAAGATCACCAGAGCAAATGTCAAGGGGGTCTGGTTCGCGGTATGTCGTATAGGTTTCTTGCTCAGATGCATGGCGGTCGTGAGCTCTCAACACGTACCCCCGATTACAGAGACTTCGTGCAACAGTCGGGTTCGCCCTGCTCGCAACGGCGGTTACACACATCGTCATCGTTCTCTTTGGGGCACCTCTCTTAAGGCGTGTACTGTCTCTTGCACTTTCTAGTATTCGCGCTCCTGAGCACCTCTGAAGCCACCACCTCCAAACTGGTCTACTAGCTGCTACGGTTGCAATCTTGACAGCCTTCGTACCCGCTTTCGTATTTGGGTACCCCACCCTCGCGTCAGACACGCCGGCATTGGTTAACAGATTGAACTGGATCAGACTATTTGCTGAACTTTCGTGGGTCCACGACAGTATGACCCTCTCTGTTTAGGTTTGCTGATGGAATGCAGACCCAGAAACCCGGTCGAACGGATCGTGGTCTTCCCAGCTGTTGGAACTGTCGTTGGCGCATGGATCGGTGCTTTTCCTATCCCGCTTGACTGGGACCGTCCCTGGCAAGTGAGTACTTGAATATTCGCCATTGTAATAGCAATTTCATCGCCTTTCATATTAGGCTTGGCCATTGACTCCACTATATGGAAGCCTAACAGGCTATATCATTGCCTCGCTCGCGGCACTTGCCGTCAACTCTCTGAAATGGCTAGCGCAAGAGCAATTGCGTTCAGTACAGCCGTCTACAAAGTATAAAACTAGCTAAGGCCCCATCAAGTGGCGGAATAAATTATTGGGGGAGGGTATACCCAATGCTTGCTTTGTCTAGGCACTCTATGTCACGATGACTTCGCCAAACGTAGATCCGCGATAGATGGAGTGACGTAGTCGGGAACGATGGTGGATGCGTTCGGGCCAGTGATATTTTCTTCTGAGGTGACACCTGCCGCGTGTGCATCCAATGACTTCATGAGTAGCCCCGAGAATGTCGGTGGACTTCCGACGCACCAGTGAGCACGAGAAGAGTGGCAAGACCACCAGTTTGTCCGAACAATATATCGGTATTCAGTCTGTCGCCGATCATGATCGTACGCTTAGGGTCAAAGTGAACCCTACACGACGGCCGTCAATTATTCTCTCCGGATGAACACAGGGGTATGTACTTGGCTTGAATACAGTCTAACATGGTCTTTGCTGGTTTTCCCACACTGAGAGGGTCTCTGTTCAAAGCGAATCGTAGTAGCGCACTGACAGCACCGATTCCAGGCAAAAGACCGTGCGTGCTTGGGATGGTGCTGTCCTCGCTCGTTACCAAAAACTGACAACTCGGACCACGATGAAGATAATGGAATGCCTTTGAGAGCTTCGTGTAATTGATCGCGGTATCTAGGCCACACAGTACCGCAGCGACGTCTGGGTCTGGTGTGAAGTCGGCCAAAGAGAATGATTCGAGCGTGCAGTCCGCTGGATCCTGGCGCCGTCGCATGAGGTGCCCCGGGACGCGCCAGGGTAAATGTTAGGCACTAACCGTGCCGCCGACGTAGGACACGCCTTCGTTACGCAGTTCTTCCTCGAGACCTGACATACCAATGACATATACCTTCTTGTCTTTGGGAAGTTTCATCACCGAAGAGATGTACACTGCAGCTGCGTATGCAGATCCATATATTTCATCCTGGTCGGAGAATTTCCGTCATATTGGCACGGCCATCGATGGGAACAGATAAAATAAGCCGCGGGACCTACTACATGTGCTTCGATGCCGAGCTGATCGAACTTGGTTTTGTAGCTCCTCCGGGATTTTGTTGCGTTGTTCGTCACAAAGAGTAGTCGCTTCCCTGAGGTGATCGTTATCTTGGGGTTGGTGATACGGCAGTCGTGACACGGGGAGAGATCACTCGCCTCGTTTACGCAACATATCGAGGACTTGGACTGCGCCCTCGATAAGCCGGTCGCCATGCCAGAGTACCCCATCGCAATCAAACATCCAAGTATCGTATTTGTCAAGGAGGGCCTCATAATGCTCTGTATCAGAGAGTCTGACGGCCATGACCTTCTCTGACAGGCTCAGGATTCGAGTGACAGACTAGAAACCACAAATCGTAGATCGCCGAAGAGAATGTGCTTGAGGAGACTGATAAGTAGGGGGTTGTGTCATCTCACACTAGTAATTCCTTAACACAAACTTATAGCCCACTCACTTAGCTCGGTGGTAGAGTGCATCACTTGTATCATAGCGATGATAAGGTCAGTTGTTCAATCCAGCTAGTGGGCAGTTTGCACGTTCGAAGACACCTAATTTTCTTTTTTCTTCTCAATCTTGCCGCCAGCGGGCTATGATAAAAGAGCTCTCCCTCCCAAGGATGTACTTAAAGTCAGCGTGCTTGCTCGCAAATTGGTTCATGTAGCGCTTTTGGGGGGGCAGATGTATGGGTTTTGGACAAATAATCTGGAATCTAACCTTGATGCTGCCGATGCGGCAACTTGTAAGTAGTTTTCAAACTCCCGAGATGAGTGATTGACCTTGGGTTTACTAGATTGCAGTGGTGCATGGTCCCATGATTCTTGGGCTGAAATTCTCTTGCTTACGTTTCTCTGTCCACTCGTTTCTTTGGACCCCTCCCCGTACGGAAGACCGACAGGCCTCAGTCTGAGTTCATGGAAGCACTCACAGCACGTCCCGCGGTGACGGTTGCGTGGACGCTTGCTGGGCTATGCGTTCTGCAGGTATGGTGGGGCACTTGGGTAAGGAAATGGTACTTCGAGCAGAATGCGCACGGGACGTCAGAAGAAATCAAGATCACCAGAGCAAAAGCCAAGGGGGTCTGGTTCGCGGTATGTCGTATAGGTTTCCTGCTCAGATACAGGGCGGCCGTGAGCTCTCAACATGTACTCCCGATTACAGAGACTTCGTGAAGTAGTCGGGTTCACCCTGCTTGCAACCGCGGTTACAAATATCGTCATCGTTCTCTTTAGGGCACCTCTGGTAAGGCGTGTACTGTGTCTTGCTCTTCCTAGTATTCGCGCTCCTGAGCACCTCTGAAGCCACCACCTCCAAACTGGTCTACTAGCTGCTACGGTTGCAATCTTGACAGCCTTCGTACCCACTTTCGTATTTGGGTACCCCGCCCTCACGTCGGACATGCCGGCATTGGTTAACAGGTTGAACTGGATCAGACTATTTGCTGAACTTTCGTGGGTCCACGACAGTATGACCCTCTCTGCTTAGGTTTGCTGATGGAATGTAGACCCAGAAACCCGGTCGAATGGATCGTAGTCTACCCGGCTATTGGAACTGTCGTGGGCGCATAGGTCGGTGCTTTTCCTATCCTGCTCGACTGGGACCGTCCCTGGCAAGTAAGTACTTGAATATCCGCCCTTGTAATAGCAATTTCATCGCCTTTAACTCCATCGAATGACCTTTCTATGCGCTGATAACATGCGATAAGGATGGAGTAGTTTCATCCTAGGTAACAGCGATCGTTGGAGGGAGAACTGGGGCCATGTTTCGTCCAACGTTCGAATCGAGGGGAGAACTGTGGGAACTGATTGAACAGGTACGTCGCTAGGACGAGTCAGAAACCCAGCCGAGCAATGAGATATCTAGATTAAATACCAGCAGCAAAATTACCTGCCCTCGACCCGATGTCCTCGCCTCCATATTAGGCTTGGCCATTGACTCCACTGTATGGGAGCCTGGCAGGTTATATCATTGCCTCGCTCGCGGCACTTGCCGTCAACTCTCTGAAATGGCTAGCGCAAGAGCAATTGCGTTCAGTACAGCCGTCTACGAAGTATAAAACTAGCTAAGGCCCATCAAGTGGTGGAATAAATTATTGGGGGAGGGTATACCCAATGCTTGCTTCGCCTAGGCACTCTATGTCACGATGACTTCGCTAAACGCAGATCCGCGATAGATGGAGTGACGTAGTCGGGAACGATGGTGGATGCGTTCGGGCCAGTGATATTTTCTTCTGAGGTGACACCTGCCGCGTGTGCATCCAATGACTTCATGAGTAGCCCCGAGAATGTCGGTGGACTTCCGACGCACCAGTGAGCACGAGAAGAGTGGCAAGACCACCAGCTTGTCCGAACAATATATCGGTATTCAGCCTGTCGCCGATCATGATCGTAAGCTTAGGGTCGAAGTGAACCCTACACGACGGCCGTCAATTATTCTCTCCGGATGAACACAGGGGTATGTACTTGGCTTGAATGCATTCTAACATAGTCTTCGCCGGTTTTCCCACACTGAGCGGGTCTCTGTTCAAAGCGAATCGTAATGGCGCACTGACAGCTCCGGCTCCAGGCAGAAGACCATGCGCGCTTGGGAATGTGCTGTCCTCGTTCGTAACCAAAAACCGGCAACTCGGATCACGATGAAGATAATGGAACGCTTTTGAGAGCTTCGTGTAATTGATTGCGGTATCTAGGCCACACAGTACCGCAGCGACGTCTGGGTCTGGTGTGAAGTCGGCCAAAGAGAATGATTCGAGCGTGAGGTCCGCTGGATCCTGGTGCCGCCGTATAAGATGCCTTGGGACGCGCCAGGGTAAATGTTAGGCACTGACCGTGCCGCCGACGTAGGACACGCCCTCGTTACGCAGTTCTTCCTCGAGACCCGACATACCAATGACATATACCTTCTTGTCTTTGGGAAGTTTCATCACCGAAGAGATGTACACTGCAGCTGCATATGCAGATCCATATATTTCATCCTGGTCGGAAAATTTCCGTCATATTAGCACGGCCATCGATGGGAACAGATAAAATAAGCCGCGGGACCTACTACACGTGCTTCGATGCCGAGCTGATTGAACTTGGTTTTGTAGCTCCTCCGGGATTTTGTTGCGTTGTTCGTCACAAAGAGTAGTCGCTTCCCTGAGGTGATCGTTATCTTGGGGTTGGTGGTACGGCAGTCATGACACGGGGAGACATCACTTGCCTCGTTTACGCAACATATCGAGGACTTGGACTGCGCCCTCGATCAGCCGGTCGCCATGCCAGAGTACCCCATCGCAATCAAACATCCAAGTATCATATTTGTCGAGGAGGGCCTCATAATGCTCTGTATCAGAGAGTCTTACGGCCATGACCTTCTCTGACAGGCTCAGGATTCGAGTGACAGACCAGAAACCACAGATAGTAGACCGCTGAAGAGTATGTGCTTGAGAAGATTGTGATTAATTAAGTAGGGGTTGTTTCATCTCGCTCTAGTAATCCCTTAACACAAATTCGTAGGCAGCCCGCTTAGCTCAGTGGTAGAGCGCATCACTTGTATCATCGCGATGATGAGGTCGGTTGTTCAATCCAGCCAGTGGGCAGTTTGCACGTTCGAAGTCGCCTAATTTTCTTTTTTCTTCTCAATCTTGCTGTCAGCGGACTATGATGAAAAAGGTTTCCCGTCCCAAGCATACACCTACATAGGTTAACTGGTTACATTCCGACAGCGGTGAAAGCATGCATAAGAACACGTCTAGATCGTTAATGTTCGCATCTCCCTTTCATGGATCCACCCACGATGCCGCTGCCAGCTACCGGCTTCCATCTGCACCAACTCTCGCAACTCTCGCACGTCGAACGGCAGTAGCACATCCGCCTGCAATGCGCGTATGACATATGATCTACCGGGGAAAGCTTCAGTACGAGGTTTAGATGGCGAGGCAATGTGATACAAACATTACCGTGCTTGCCTTCAAGGGTTCGATTCGCCCACCCGTCCTTAGTTCAAGACGCATTTTATCAAGAGGCACCTTACGCTCGTACCACATCTTGTATGCGCGCAAACATTGTGGACTGGTGGGTTCAGGTATGCGGTAATCCCGGAAGGAAGGTGGCTTGGCGACCGAAGACCTGGTACTACTGCTTTTCTCCAAAGCTGTGGCATGGGGTCCTGCGCTCAGTTTGACAGTGCGCGGGTCAATGTCACATGAGTACGCTAAAACTTCGAGTTGCTTCCCTTCCTGGGCCACCTTCTCCGTCAGTTTATCATAGACCATGACTGCGCAGTGACAGTCATTTGCGGCATCTACGTATGGATGGTGAACCCACGGACCCGGAGCAAAGAAGTCTACCCACAGTCTATCATCTTGCTAGTAAGTTTTGCTTCCCAGTTTGAAGTACGCACGCTACTCTTGACCAGGGTCTTCCCGAGGTATCGGGAGACCATTTTTGCAAGACTGACCACCTCGCGGTTGTACAAGGTCGTGAACTTCTCGTCAGCTTTGGCGGCAAGGCTACCCAGTTCTAGAAGACCGCGTGCGCGAATCCCGAAGTCGCGATAGAGCTTTTCGCCGTCGTCTGTTATGGACGCTAGCTGAGGACCATACCCCGATCAATTGGAGGTCTCCACGTACTCTTTATATTGGCACCCGTCTTGACGATGTTTGGAGACTCTATTACTTCCTAGGCGGGTGTAAACATGACAGCATGGTTTTCTAGGAACGGTAAAACGTATACCAAAACTTTCCTTGGGAACCCTCGTGAACAAATGTTAGCATCGTTGTTACCATAAAAAGAAAAATAAGTCCTCACTTGCCATGCTACTGACTTGGATAAGCAGAATGGTACGGATGTCGCATAATTGAACTAAGGCGGTCCTACGCTCAGCGGCGCCCGCTTGCCACATGACGCGCCATTCCATATCGAAACCCAATGGGCTGCGGAAATAGAACCTCGCCATACAATTTCCGGTACATGTGTAACCCACCTTTCAAGGAACTGTACGAGATCGTTGGCTTCGTCTTCGCATTGCGTATAGACGACTGCAGCGGGTGGATTTCGGTAGTCGAGGTAGCTGTATGTGGGGGAAGTAGAACTCTTCGCTTCATTCAACGATTTGTCACAGGACAGGTTTGGCGCGATAGATAGCGAAACGGGTTCCATAACGCCGGTTTTTTCTGCGGGGTTCTTGATCGGCAAGGCCTTTGCTCGGGGAGAGGTGTCATGGGATTCTTCGGGAATCTGACAACCCTCTTGTTCAGTGGACTTTTTTGGACTGGTGGTATCACCATTTGCAGGTCAAGAACCATTATATCAAGGAAAGGACCTAACAACTCACAAATTAGTATTCATCTTATTGGCTAACTTGAAGGTGCGTGGAGGTGGGGGTTGGCGACGGCCTCGGTCCTTGTTTCCCTCGATGGCCACCGTGGAAAAACCCACAGCAGAGCATGATAACGTCGATTTGACCATGTTTTTACGATAGTGACGTCGGTTGGGCGGGACGAGATCCCATTCATATTTTTTGCTGGATGGCGAGTTAACTTCAACATGAACCAGTCCAACAGCCTGGGTGCGACAAGTCTGGAAAAATGGATGTGGCCTGTACATAGGCAAAAAGCAATTGAGCAACTGCCGGAGAGCGCGTATCATGTCCTGCTTCACATACGGTTTGAGGATGTTCAACTTATGGCTCGCGTCGGACTCTTGGGTAGTTCGTGGGTTATTGCTCCTCTTCAGGTCAGCATCTTTGTTAGGCAAGCATACTCCTTCATAAATTTCTATAGACCAGTCAGATTCCTCGTCCGTCATTATCGTCCTTTGGTTCAGAACTTCTTCCATGAAAGTTGGGTGTTTAATCATACAACTGCCATTCAAGTGTTTCGAAGGTAACACGACGCGTTCGTCACGTGATTTTCTAAACTCAAACAAGGACACACGCACGCAGCTTGAGAATCCGCCGCAATCAGCAATCACTAAGCGATGAAACAGTAGGTATTTCATTAATTTCAGCACTCAACACATAGCAACAACACTCGCCGAGCACAGAGATTCAATGCTAAAAACTGTAGGGAGCATATGCTGCGGTTTGGCCGTCTCACCGGTGCAGAGGTACGCGTAGTCGTGGCTTAGTCAGGACTCAGAAGGCATCCTGCAACCTCGAGTGCCGCGACCGTGCCGTATCATACAATGACAGGTGGAGTAAGTTTCAGCGTGACGTTATAGGAGGTGATATCGATGATAAGCGTATATATGGTTCCATCGTCGCAATACGCTGGCAATCCAAGGCTTGCGTCGGTGCGCATTTGCTCGTTAATTTGTATCGCCCTGATCGTTGGATAGTTGTATGTTTAGCTTGTCTGCAGACTCGAAGGGCTCCGAAAGAATGTCTGATGAATTGAAAAACAATCATATGGCCGATTACTCTACCACAAGCTTGGCGCTCAGGTCCATCAGCACAATACCGTAAAAACAGAGCAAAACTCGAGCAAAGCGATCGAAGGACGGAGTAAACCAAAGCAAGATGGACAAGTGGTCGCCAGCGCCCGGTAATAAATACACCGACGATGGGGGGAAGGCCCCGAAATACCCTCAACCAGGCAAGTACAAGTACGGTGCCACGGGGTGGAGCATTAGTGTGCAATACGGCTGGAGGAATTTATCGGACTGGGGGGGATCTTGAACTTGTGGTCACGTGACCCCTGTTACATTGTTAGTTATGTCCTTCCTCCTTGGATGTTTTTGTTTGGTAGGGGCAAGGCTCTCACTGACGAAGCTTTTTAATAGCGTACGTAGTCGGCCGTATTATTCCATTTTTCCAGTCCTCAATTGGCAAAGCCTGAGGCTCATGCCAGGCCCAGGGCCTTACCACAACCATTACGTGTGGTCAAGCAGGAGTTTTTATATGTAGGGAGTACGGTGTGACCCTTTTCCTTCTTTCCTGCAGGGGCTTCCCGCACGACGGCTCTCTCAGATTCGCCACTCCAGCACGTTCCCAGTAAGCGTCGAGAATCCTGGCAATTTCTTTTTGTCTCTTAACTGCTCTGGAAAAAGCAGGAAAGCAGTGATCCCATTGACTTGTCTCCTCAGGCATTCCTCCCATGATGTTCGCTGTTGGCGCTTCCTTTTCGACACCACAAGATCGTGGCCTCGTAGCTCACCATGTGGCCGGTACCGTCGAACGTCGTCATCGAACTGATGCTAACGCCCTTCCCAGTGAGGAAGCCGATGACATTGGACAACTAGTCCACTGCAGACCTGCCTCAATGGTCCCAGTGAGCGGTGTGCATGCCGAGTTGCCATGCGGGGCATTTGAAACTACGCCATTGCTTAACGCAAAGGCTGCATCATATACCTCTTCGGGCGCAAGGTCCGCTATCCGTGATGAAATGAAAGTTTTGCTCAAATATTCACTCCCTGTTTTTGGGTTAGTTTCTTACTCGATTGATACCTACAGTTCCGATTGATCGAAAGTCCGCAGGATACACATGTTTGAACACAGCATAATGATGGCCACGGTAATCTCCATTGGGCATATCTCTACGGTCGCTCTTGCAGCTGCTACTTTGGGCTTCATGACCGCTAACGTCACCGGATTAAGTATCCTCCAGGGAATGGCCAATACCCTGGATACCGTCCTTCCACCGGCGTGGACTTCTGACCAGCCCAAGTTGGTTGGCCTCTGGACCCAGCGGATGAGTGAGTTCACAAACTTGACAGACGTACATGACTGACTTCTGGTCCAGTTATTTTGGTATGCGTTGTATTGATCGTACGTACCCGCATGTCCCATCTGCTTCATGCATTGATTCGCCCTAAGCCCATGCTGGCATTATGGTTACACGCAGAACCCCTCCTACTGGGGTTGAATCAAGACCCTGAGATTGCAAAGCTAGCCGGCATTTACCTGAAATGGGCATCGTTAGGACTCCCGGCTTACGCTTTCAATTGCGTATCCAGGTACGGTATGCGAATTTGCAAATGTACAGGCACTAATCACACGCGATCAGGCGCTACTTTCAATCACAAGGTAAAGAAGAAACCTTCTTACGCGCGCACAAAGGATTGCCACCCTCATTCTCTATATTGCAGGACTATTCACCGTTCCCACCCGTATCATTCTTTATCTTGCCCCAATCAACATATTCTTGAATTATCTTCTGGGTAGGCATGACGTTTGCTGTTGCAGATCGAGGGTTTGACAAGGTTTAGTATGGGGACCCGAACCATTCTGCTTAGGTTTTATAGGAGCTCCCATTGCGGCCTCGATTTCCTACAATTTTGTGGCCATCGCTTTTGTAGTTTACGGCGCCTTCTTCGTTCCTAGAACTGCCTGGCATCCAATCACACTGAGGGCATTCACGAATCTGGGTTATTTGGCTAAACTAAGCGTTGGTGGTATCGGTAAGCACCTCATAGATGCAGCCGGAATTGTTTTACGAACGGTGTTAATGCAGGCCAACTCGCGTCTTCTTGGTGGTCATGGGAATTCGTTGGACGTGCGTGTCCATTTCGTTTTATTTTTACTGACTATATATGTGCCGACTGCTATCCCCAGTCATTGCAAGCTTGTAAGTATGTGACCAGGTTGTTCTCGTGTGGCACTGAGCTTCTTCTAGCCTTGGACCTGTCCCGTTGGCGACTCAGTCCGTCCTAATTACGACCTGTTCTTCTTTCTTCCAAGCCCCTTATGCGGTGGGTATTGCCACTTCCGTTCGGTGGGTATTCTTGTTTCGTTGTTTTCCCCTTTTTTCATGCCTCTCAATGTTGTGTTGCAGCATTGGAAATCTCTTGGGAGAGAGGAATGCGGAACGCGCCAGGACTGTCGTTACGGCCTCTTTCCTGCTTATTATTGTTCTCGCTACCCTTTTCAGGTTCGCACGTCATGGGAAATTGAAGTTGACACCTAGGGATTTATTTGTTTTCTTCTTCACAACAGTTCCGTACTCATAACTTTCCGCCGGTCGTGGGGCCATTTGTTCAACGACGACCCTGGTACGAGTGCTCAAAGCATACTTTGCAAATATATTCTAAAAACATTCTTGCAGAGGTACTCAACCTGGTTGCCGCTGTTCTCCCACTTGTCGCGCTCGTACAAATCTTCGATGATACCGGCGCGGTAGTTGCTGGCATACTAAGAGCTCGAGGAAAGCAGGTATGATGTTCGGTGCAACCTCGACTTGGGATTTTTTGTTTACCCGATCGTGTAGGTCTTGGGTGCAACGCTGAACATCAGGGAAGCTGTTCCTTCACCCGAGTTCCATCAGTACTGATGCTCTTCTCTTCTGCAGTGCTTACTACGTCATAGGCCTTCCCATCGGTCTATGGCTCACTTTTAAGAGGGACTTCGGGCTTTTCGGTTTGTGGTGGGGCCTCAATATCGCTATGGCATACGGGTCTTCGATCGGGTTGTATCTATGCCTTACCACCGACTGGGACAAGGAAGTAGAAAAAGTTGTGGAGCGTCTGGCTGTGGATAAAGGGTATAAGCTGGCGGACGAGGAACGTGTACATTGAATGATGGTGAAGGAGTCGTTGTATGATCTTTGGCCGGTGGCACAAAGGAGTGGAGAACAGGTTGATGGGTCACTATAGATACGGGGCAAGTTGTCACGATGTAAATACGAATGTCTCGACAAGAAATGAGATTTTTACCTGCTTGTACACGGATCGCACTCCAATGGTGGCCGGTACCGGTGAAGTTGCCGTGCCCGATTGACCGCAAATGGGGATTCTTTTCCCTACGTTGCACGCTGCCTCTATCAGGGTCGAGAATACTTGGAATAGAACGTAGTGGGAAGAAAGGAGCAAGCTGGTTTGACAGATAAACCCGATTCCGCAGTGTCAGTGGTTACCGTGGTTCTTAATGGAAACATACCGCTTCCAAAGACCTAACACCTCCGGAGCGGCGACGCCCCCAAATCTTTGACGACGTTCTGATTTATCCACTAGAATATCCGAGGGTCATTGTAGCCCGTTTGCAGACTCTGAAACGCGATTGCCAATGGATGCACGCGTGTCAACCTGGACCCCAAATTAACTTGGTTTACCCATGAGGACTACCACAGGTAATGAAAACTGCCCTGGAGCCGGGGGCCGCTGATGTGACGATGGTTACCTGATATGACCGGGGATCCATAAGCAAAAGAAGAGGATAACTTTGCGGCGCCCACGTCGCGGGAGGATGTGCATCAGTTTGGTGGCCTTTCCCGCGTGGCTTCCTCGAACGCGACCAAGTAGTAGGTTACGCCGGACACACGCGTCTGCTCAGAGGTCTGTTTGCATGGAGATTGCGGTTCAGCTGGAAAAGCGGTCGCCTAACGGAGTTGATGTTTCTATGTCAGCCCTCCGCGCTCACGCAAGAAAAAAAAGTAATTCCAGAATACAATGTTTTTGCTGCAACCTGCTATAGTTGACCCTGTACGTGGCGAAAGGGCTATCTGTTACAGTGGGAATATTGCAAGAACAACTGACTTATAAGGCCGCCGGCGGAGTAGGCTCGGCCCCTTGGTGGCTCGTCCGATCGGAGCAGCGGCTTAATAGCATTCAAGTTCCAGCGCAACAGCAATAATATATTGATGGGCCTTCGATAAGCAATTGCAAATAGTTGGGGTCAATCCGGGACTACGGCGTTTATACTAGGACGTACTCGTGACATTGCGGCATGATGATGCTCTATGGAAATGTGTTGGTAATGTACAGTGAAGTATCGGTGCAAGCAACCACCCCAAGAATCCCAAACAAGTGTAGACTTCCCAAAAACCAAGAAGAAATAGCAGGAGACATAAAAGGACCTAGAGTCACAGTTTTGCCATCGAAGGCTGCATTTTGTTGAGATGTGCTGATGCGACGATCCTGCCCGTCCGCTTCTCGATGACCTGATCAGATAACGTGTCATCCCACGTCAGAACGACGGTTGAGTAGTAATCAAACATACCTCACATCTGGCGCTCATGACGCGACTCCCCATTGCTACTGATGTACTGATTATCCGAAGACACGAACCACTGCAATTCCTCCGTCAAAACATTGAGACCTTCATTTTGGTTCATGAGTGTGGACTCACCCAGGCGCCGGAGAGTGGAAAAGGATGTTCATGGCTTGTGTGACGCCGACAGCGTTGACATTTTGCAGGAGCCCCAGAGCAACCAACGGTGTGCTGCCGCAGCTGAAAAGAATGGCGACATTGGTAGTCAAGGACCAGAAGTAGGCCTCGATCTTACTTGTCAATCAAGAATGCGACGCATCCCCCATGTAACATCCCAGCGCCATTCAGCATACTCTTGGTCACGACCACCTCTGCCACTGTGGTTGCATCCATTCTCCCATGCTTTTCCTCGCGTTTAGAAACACTCATGTCAACAAATTTCACGGATTTGGCGACAGTGTGTCCAAAACAACCTTCGTCGCCGGCTCCGTAAGCCATAAAGGTATTCAAGATAAGCTGTTTCGTTTGTGGCGTAACATTGCCACTGATCTGCGAAACATCACCATAGTTGGATAATGAAGTCGGGTCAACCCAAGCCGTCTGAGAAGACGTGCTTGGTGACAAAGGGGAGTCTTTGAATCTCAACTTGTCACAAGGTGATGACAAAGGAGTATATGCTTCCTGAGGAGCGACGCCGCTTGTGTAGGCAGTGGAGGTTGGCCTAGGAGACATATTGGAGCAGTGATCGAATGGTAATCTGAGGAGACAGCAAACCGCATACCAGGCCCTGCTATTTAACCATGTCCCCATAGATGCGAGAAACGGTCCACTCCGCTAAGTCGGGCTGTAAAAAAATTGTATGAGCGTGTCAAAACGGTTTCGTCAGACCAGTCTGATGGGCGAAGCTGGCGGAAGGCGTGGCACAGGGACCCACTACGCATAAGCAGGTTCATGCTTGCATTTGGAGCGGATTCAGTGCTCTCCCCAGATCGAAATGAGATCCATGCCAAATTGGTCGTGCTCTTGCAATGCCACGTGGCTACTCGTGATAACACTCCACCCTCCGCTCCCGTTATCCTCGCACCTTCGACGTCTTCGGGAAGGCAAACCCTGACGCTAGATATGTGCGTGTCTCAATAATATCAGCTGACCTTGTCAAGAACAAAGACGGCTAAGTACCTGGTCTTCGGACTTACGGGAGCACCACATTCATTGAATGAGCTCAGCCATACATAGCTGGTGGAGAGCAATAGACTGACAAAGATCGTAGGAACCTTATTTGCAAAACTTTTAATATTCGCCACACTTCCCCCGTTTGCTTCAAGGGTTCCTTAGTAGGGCCAGCTTCTAGTGTGGCCTTTTTACCTTCCCGCCGCGGCAGATGGGCCGGTGAGAACTGCATTGAGCTGTGCTTGGGTGGCGGTGGCTTTTTTTTTTTTTTCTTTGGGAGGGGGGGTGGAGCCATAGCAAATCTGCGTAGCTTTGTGGCTGTACTTAACAAGATTCGAACTCCCAAGCAACATCAAGCTTTGACCGAACGTCTGAGACTCGACAATTAATAAATCTTTATAGCGGCTTATCTACTTGGTTTTTCAAATCTGTTAGCTGTATTCCGATCAAAATATCCCAGAGTTCACATGCACGGTCAGTATGTGCTTGTGGGCTCCGTGTCCTGGGAGCCAGTAGCGCGTCATCGAGGCTCGCCAAAGCACGAATAGACGTAGCGAGCCAAAACAGCCCATCAATACTATGCAGGATTCGAAAAGCCGAGTTCTCGTGAAAATCCCTCGAAGTTGAAGGCGAACACCGATCTCGGCACTTGCGCTGTTACTTACATACCCACACCTTGTCGCGGTTAGATGGAATGCAAAAACCTCTCACGAGAAAAGGAGGAGCAAAGCGACCAGACGGTAAGGGCGAGGAACACCATGGTCGCTCGATCTAGATATACATGTGGGTGCACTTCCAGCCCGTACGAGCGATGTGACACGGCTCCAAAAATACCATCGGATCGTAGGGCACATCTGCCTTTCATTCCATAGTATGTGGGAGTCTCTGTCGGCGTTAAAGAGGGAAACGGTGCACAATAAGCACGTCGCGCAGCAGTGAAACACGATGTCAGTCTTGCGTTTGGGTGTTCGAAGCACATCTTCCGGGACGCGTGTAAAGGGACATCAGGAGCAGCGAAAAAAAATACCTTCCATCATACTGAGGCTTCCCAGCGTCGCGTGCTCGACTGTTCGGCGAATAGGCCCTCGGACCGGTTTCGAAAGGTCAGACAGTGGGAATGGTATCGCATACGGCAGGAAATGTCAGGCATCGCGCTGACTTGCCAGAGCGAACTAGAAAGTCTGTGAAAGCTGAACTTGAGCATTCAGCGTGGTCCGCGCTGGTGTACTTGCATACTACGCAGCGAGCAACACGGCAAGTTGCTACTTGCTAGTTGGATGAACTTTTCTGTGTAGCTAACGCTTATGTAAGTAAATTCGTACGACGCGCGTCCCCTGTCGAACGTTGCAGCGTTTCGAACGCGTCACGCACATCCTTGTCCTACCACAACTTACGTTCAGTACGATGGAGACTTCATTCGCACTCACAGGCAAAGGCTATGTAATTGTTGCAGCAGATACCACAGCTGCCCGTTCCATTGTCAAGATGAAGGTCGACGAAGATAAAATCAAGGAATTGGGCACGCACTTGCTGATGGCGTATTCGGGAGAGCCAGGTACGATGGTGGTTGAGCTGGGTGTCAGTTGACGATTCGGTCAACTCATGTTTAACTTACTTCAGGTGATACCGTTCAGTTTGCCGAATACGTCGAACGGAACATCCGCCTGTACCAGATTCGCAATCTCTACCCCCTTCGTCCACCTGCTGCCGCTTCTTGGATACGCCGTTCGTTAGCGCAGAGTCTCCGTTCCCGCAGTCCATACTCTGTGAACTTGCTCCTCGGTGGATATGACAAATCTGAGGAAAAGCCGAATCTTTATTGGATAGATTATCTGGGCTCTGTGGTCGAGGTGCCATTTGCTGCCCATGGGTATGGGAGCTACTTTGCATTGAGTTTACTAGACAGGTAAGATCCTATTCTCGTATAGGTCATCGTAAATGCGCGGTTACCCTCTCCGGAACGAAATGCTAACGAATTGCCCTGACCAGGTATCACGACCCCGAGGCACCCCTGGAGGAGGGCTTGGCCACGCTGAGACGATGCATCGACGAGGTCGCGAAGCGATTAGTCGTGAGCCCAAATAACTACAAGGTCAAGGTGGTCGATAAGGACGGTGTACGGGAGGTGGAGATCTGATGTTATTTCCTTCTGTTCAGAAAACATTGTATCTCTGTAATGGCCTTTATTATATCTTTGCATCGGTCGGACACGATTCATGCAAGTGAACCAACATGAGCGAGGGTAAGGGCCCAGGGTGCGTCTCGCAAGGTAACTGCTGCCATTATGGCGGAGACTCCGTAATCTATATCACTCCAAACACCAGACCCCTCGGTGGTTGTGCATGTGGGCGCCCGGAACTGATTTGCCACAAATATGAAGTATGGACACCTGCTACGTATATTTTGATTGTGCAATGCTAATGTTCATTGGCAGTATCGAACCACGTCCCCCTCCCCATCTCTGGATGCTACAGGGATTCTGATATCGACCACCGCACGTGTCCTTTGCTAGTAACCAAGCAATTCGCCCGTGGAGTTATCAAACTGATGATAATGTCACGTACCTCGGAGACCAGCATCGAAGGCCGCAGACAGTGAATAAAAACCTACAATTTCAACACTCAGTCACTATCAATCTGGGTCACCGTCAGATTTGGCAATCGCGCAGCTGGTAGAAGTACTCGCAGTGGAGGCCATTTTACCTCTGGCTCTAGATGCAGCTGCTCTTGTGGAAGCCCTCCCTGACTGGACGAACGTCAGTGTAGATTGTGTGGAGTCCTTCGCCTTTGATGATGCACCACGTTTAGCTGGAGGTTTCTTGGCAGGTTGGCTGTGTTCACGATTCCATCAGATACGTGACTATTTGCTCGACAACGGGGAACTACAGAAACCCTCACCTCAAAACAGCCCCCCGCTTAGTTCTCTTCGTCGGTTTTGGGGCAGGTTCTTCTTCATCGTCATCTTCGATACTGTCAAGATCTATTACTTCTTCCCCTTCGCCCTCCACAACCTTCTTCCCTCTGCCTTTTGCCGGTGCCTTTTTTGTAGGGGGTTTGGTGGCTGCCGCTCTTCTAGACCCAGCCTTCTTTGTTGGTGGAGGTGCATCCAGGTCCTCATCATTACCAAAGTCCGCATCCGAGCCGCCACCATCCACCTCCATCAACATCGAATCAACTGATGCGTTATCAGATTCTTCGTCCCTTGCTTTCCCCTAACACAACAAGATTGAGGGCGGCCGTTACGTGAGCGATGGCGAAAAGTACGGGTCACCTTTCCTTTCGCGGTCCTTCCCGCTCTGTTTCTTTCGGCATATTCTGTTTCATGTTTTTCCCTGACTTTGACAAGCTTCAAGGCATCATCATATTCCCATCGCACCTGAGTTCAGCAGGGTCAACATACCACATCGTCTAGATCACCCTCGTCGACTTCTCCATTTGCTTGCACTCCTTTCATAAGCGCCCTGAGAGCAGCTGTCACATGTCTGGGACAGGTCATAAGCACAAGGCACATACGCAACGAGGTCCCACGTACGTCTGAATGGCATGGGAGTCATCTTTTTCTACGAACATTTGTATGGCATCGGACATCCCAGCCTCGCCCAAAAGCTGTAACTCTTGCGCTGCCAGGTATTCTTTGACGAGCGTCTGCATGCGCACTTTCGACAATTTCTCGGTAATGCTAAGTTCTGGGTCGTCGATGCTGAGCTCCGGTTGGTCAATCGTAACCTTAGAAGAGCGAGTCGTCCTTTTTGCACGGTGGAAGACAAGTACGTCGCGTGGGTTTGCGATCCGCCCTTGGAACTCCTGGCCAAACCGTATGGGGTTCGACATTTCACTCACACCCGTCGTATCAACCTTGAGAGATAAATGAATCGTGTTATCGCCGGGTCACCCTCGACGTACCTTCAGTCGGACAAGCGGAAGCATGTGAGGCAGGGGCTCGTCGCCGTCCTCGATGGCTCGGGCGTTGCGATCATCCCAAAGTTTGTTTGCCTGGTCAATAAGTGCGTTGACCTAAAACGCTTGTAGATCAACGACCCTCGCACTTGAAGAAATCTTATCATACTCGTGATTTCAGGAATTTGGACACGGCGATCTGGTCATTCAATTCGAAACCTTCCTCCTCGGCCGCCTCGCTTAACACCACGTCCTCGAGCACGAATGGGCGTACCGTCCGGAGGGGGATAGGCTTCAATTCAAATTCCTTGCCTTGTATTTGGAGTAATGCAACGTGTCTGAAGTGATCATCAAAACCTAATTGCTATCTTGCAAATGTTGTAAAGCGTTTATCCGTACTTTTCAATTGATTCGCCGTCTGCCAGTGAAGTGGCAATCGAAGATCCGGGCTGCGTGATGTAGTATGGCTTCCCTGCTATCGGCTCTGGCACGATCCGACAGTCGTGTTCGTGGCCCCATACAACTAGGTCCACGCTGTCATCGAACATGCCTTCAGGCACTGATTCTTGAGGGCCATGCCGTACGCTGTTGGCAGGAATAGTCGGATAAGAGAGGAACATGGATTGCGTCAAGGGTTTGCGCACCGATTTTGGTGAAGAAGAAGAATATTAAACCATTCGTCTCTGTTGCGAGGCATGTACATTCGAACACGGTTACTGCGAAGTTCAAAGTGCATGCGCTGATCTTTGACGTTGCCGACACCATACAAACTCAGATATGTAGTTCCTTTCCGAAGAAGAACGGGTCTTATGGCGATTCCTGCGGTTTGTGCGTCCGCTTCTGATAGTGGTAGGTCAAATTTCCCCATGTAATTTATGAGACCCGAAGCGGATAGCACGTCCAAGGCACACAGCGCTCCTTCCTAATTATTACTGTTGAGGTTATGTACGGCTGCTTAATGTACGACTTACTGGTCCAGCACCTTGGGGGTCGTCGTGATTTCCATGGATAGAAAAGACGGGTATGGCTACATTTAGATTTGGGTCCTCGTAGTTGATTGCTGGGAAACTGTAATTCCATGAGCGCTGTCACGACTACTGTTCTGTATGCTCACTCATAACTTTCGGCTTTGCCCTCATTGGGGTCGCTGAGCAGCTCGACCTGAATCGGTTTGTCACCCATAGTGTATTGCCGCAGGAGACCGATCACTTGGTAGAGACAGTCTCGCGACGGTCTGTTCTCATGGAACAAGTCACCAGCCAGTAGGATGAAATCGACCTGTTATGATTTCAATCCCTCGTTCCAAAGGAGTGGTTGATAGATTTAAGGTAGCGTTGCGCATCGCAAGGCCACCATGCTTACATCGTGTTTGACGGCTAATTGCAATATTTCCTTGAAAGTGTTGATGGAGTCTTGGCCGCGAACAGGGTCTCGTTCCAAATAACCGATGTGGTTGTCCGTCGCTAGCAGGATTCGGATAGTATTGTCTGGATCTGAAGAATTCTTGGATTCGACAGCACCCTATAGGTACAACATTATCACGTACCTGCATGACGCAACGTAGGCGCTGGCGGCACCGAATCTCGACCCGCGTCCGACATCTAATGAACGTTTGAGTATTCCTAGCGCTGGTCACTTTCGAGACGACGTCGGACGCGACGCGGTGGACTTATATTGGCTCACGTGACCTCTGAGTGGAGGCAATTCTGGGCTGCGCTCGCTGCAGGGCGCCCTCCCTCCACTTTTTCCCTCACGCTCCTTGAAGGCTACCACTGCCATCCTGTGGGCAAGACTAGGTAAAGAACACAAGATCACGACCAGGTTCATTCCTTTAAGTTGAAGGCTGGAAATCGTCAGTACCGTCGTTTCATTCTCGATGACTTGGACATCCCAATGACCAAATCTCTTCCAGCTTCTCTCTTGTTACCGTACCTAATAATTCGTCGAACAATGTCTCCCCATCACAATGCCCGGGCACAGCAACAGAACAACCGACTACTCGTCGTAAGTAGTGTGCGAAGGATTATGGCATGTGTGGGCGCTGAATTGGGTAGACGGGAACTGTGCTGTTTTACCTGGTCGCTGCCTTGGCGGTAAGCACCTACTTTCTCGATGTTCAGTAGTGCCCGATCGCCGAGTTTTACTTTTGCAGATGGTCATGGCGTACGCATACTTTCCTCACTCTGGGTGTTGTGTACTAAATTGGACCCAGCAACAAATGGGTGTTAAAGTCGACCTCCGTACCACTATTCTTCTTGTTCACCCAACTCATGATTGCAGTCGTCCTTTTCCTTGCTTCTCACGCTGTTGGTCTAGTGCAGATCCCACTCTCTGCTGATGGCCAGCTTATCAGGGGTCTTGCTGCCACTGTCAGCCTCAACGTGGTCGGCCTCAGGTACGAGTTTCATAATGAGCATGTCTTCTTTCCCAGGCTCTATCTTTCTCCCTAGTTTCAGCAACTTCACCCTTAAATATGTAGATGCGTCCTTTTACCAGGTTGCCCGTGGTTTATTATTACCCTTCACCGTTGCGACCTCTTGCTTGGTCTTGCATACACGGCCGTCCCTTCGCATCCTTCTCTCTTGCTCAGTGGTGACTCTGGGTTTCTTCATCGGTGTCTTCTTGGACGCAGTGCCTATTTCCCCTCTTGGCATAACTTTTGGCGTCACGAGCTCCGCTATCACCGCTGTTCATTCGGTTGTCATCAAAAAGAGCCTTGAGGTTGTCCATGGTAGTGCGATGCATTTGTCCTGGTACACGAATCTATTCAGCGCAGTTCTTATGATTCCTCTCGTCGTTGTTGCGGGAGAGTTGCCTGCTATCATGGAGCTATTCTTTGGAGAGACTGCAGTTGTCTTCCCTGCCAACGGTGGTCTTTCTCCGTTGAGCACATTTGTCTGGGGATCCCTCATCACTGTGAGCACTAGAATCATTGTACACATACTGTAGACCTGACAAACAAGTTACGCCCTAGGGGTCCTTCGGTTTCTTGATGAGCCTTGCTAGTGTGTTGTCTATCAAGGTCACCTCTCCTATCACACATATGATATCCTCTGCCGTCCGCGGTGTAGCGGCATCTCTCCTCGGGATGTGGCTATTTAATGATATCTTGTCAGGGTGAGCATGTTACTTCTTGAATTGTGTGCGGAGCTGAGTTTTCACTTTTGCAGCGGGCGTGTCTCTTCCATTGCCGTAATCCTTGGTGGTTCTGTCTACTACACTTGGGTAAAGCACGTCGAATCGCAGGCACCACGGTCGGATGCAAATGCGACAAAGTATGAGAGAGTGCCACTAGAAGACGTGGAGGTCGGCAGTGGTGCGCCTGTGAAGCCTGAGTAGGGGTGTCGATGATTAGTCTATTGTTGGCGTCGACCTTAGATACCAGGCGCATATTCATAGACTCTTTGGACAGTTCGCACATGGTGTTTTCCCGACTCTAATAGTGTATCCTAATAATTATGCCGTCTTCAGTGAGGGGTTTCCAGTTGACGAGGTGGTAGGTGCGCGGGCGTGTTCGATCGTTCCAGAATCAAATGCGCGTTTCGCGAATGTGGCTGTAGTCCATTTCATAAACTGCCAAACGCTCTGCGATGATATCACCCCGGGCCCACGCCTTGCCGCAAGCACCTTGAGCATCGCTGTTCAAACTAGTACAGACCACACCATCAAGATACCGCGACAAGAATGTTTGGGTGTTGTGTCGCCGGTCGCCTTCTCCAAACGAACCTCCAACAAGTGGACGAGACGCACGCACTATTCGAAATACCTGCTGCAGAAAAAGTGAATCATATCTGTGTATTCTTATTGGGTACCAGTGCGTCGATTTCCGTCGCAGCGGACAACTTGCCCTGATAAGCCCGTCACAGTTCCATTCCCAGATGGCTACGGCTGCACAGTGCACTTCTTTTGGCCTGGAAAGGGCTCACAAGTTCTTGGGATGTGAGTATCTTATCCAGACTTGATCGGTCATTTCATAGTTGGGTGCGTTGACGATCGGATGGCATTAGGTTATCCAACGAGAAACCTTCTGCAATCTTCCGCCTGCGTTCTACCTTCTCCACCCCCGCGTCCGGCATGAGCACACCGTCTGCATTTACCTCAGCAGCATCCTCGACGACCGGCGCTGTTACGGCAATCCTCGGTCTCGCAGTCGAGCCATTAGAAACAGTCCTGGCACAGATGGCAGCACTTCCTGCCCACACGATTAACTCCACACTGAACCCAGTGTCGTCATCAGTCGCCCGGCCGTTCGATCCGACTATCTTGGCGGAGAGAATAGCCAAGCACCTGTTTAACTATGTCTCTGGGTTTGTGGGTATGGATAACGTCGGGCCAGACAGCCTTATCCCGGTTGGCCTCGTTGCTCGATGGTATGAGAACTTTACGAGTAAACTCAAGACAGCTGGCTCTGGATTCTTAGAGAGGTTGGAGTAGCCGGAAGTATGCCGTTCGTTTTAGCAAAATAGCTGTTCTCTTTCCCCTCTGTAGGTGATATTTACTCCCGACGATCGTTCTGGGATTCCAGCGCGGTGTCCAGTGACTTTACACTGTCCTGTACCACGCTACTAACGCTTGTATCGTTTGGCCCAGGGAAGTCGCCGATGGAGAATCTCAGTCGTTGTGCCAGCCAGAGGGGGCAGTGAAAGGGGTTTGGACCCCCTAAACTCTAGTGTAGCAGATATACGGTACCCATGTCGCTTTCTCAATGGATGTCTTTCAGGATCTCATCGTCCCACACCACATCTATGTCGGAATGCGTTTACGCGCTTCTACACAGAATGTAAATTGTTATGTAGACCAACGTACAGCAGTTAATAGAAGTGATAAAAAGTCCAAGATGAAGTAGTATGAGGCTACGTACGGGCAGAGGTCGATAACAGGACGGTCGCAGATAAGGCAATCGAGCAATGATGCTAGTCAGTACCCATCCACCAACCACCTCGAAGTTAACCGCCAGGTATTCCTGATGATGGGTGGTTAACCGAGAACGACTCTGCCAGGCGATGCCGTTGTTGAATCGGAAATGCTCTCGACATAAGGCAGGCAAGACCGTATCTCACGCGGTGGTGCACATCCAGGTTATGTAGTGTTGCCGTCAAACCAAGCACAACTCGAAGTAAGCTCGCTTCGCTTGGACACATGGGTCAATTCGGTATATTCCATGGTGCGCAAAGCGCAACACGTTCAATCGAAGTGGGAGTGACACGGCGATGTGATTGGATGGGAATATTTGCCAACTCTGTTCGAGCTCAGTTCGTTAAAGTTCGATAACGAGAAGTGTCACCGAACTACCGCTTCTTCTCGATATGGTCCGGTTCGCGGTAACATGAGAGGGGTATTGTATTTTACTGTGCAGCCCTACCTGGTATTCACAGTACGGACATGGTGTTAAGTGAGAATCTTGCATGATATGTCAGCCCCAGTAGCACTTCAAGCAACGTAGGATGAAGTCTCTTGCCAGATGGATGCGACGAACCCGGAGACTAGTGCGAACAAGTCATATAATCCACCCAGACGCGGAAGTGCGCGACTGCGGTACGGCCGGCTAGAGCTCCGAGGTGTTCCACACCGCAGTGCGCACCGACCAGCTACCGAGTAGCGAAGGTGACACAGAGCAGAAATCGCTGCCCTTGCCCTCGTAGATGCCGACGGCTGGCAGTAGAGCAGGTCATAATGACGTCCTCCTTGGCTGTGACACTGACGCCAGCGAATATCACAGGGCATAGCTTGGCGGCTCAGATAGACATCGGTTTGTTCCGGTG
The DNA here is from genome assembly GCA_024663475.1 of Pisolithus thermaeus. Lineage (NCBI taxonomy): Eukaryota > Fungi > Basidiomycota > Agaricomycetes > Boletales > Pisolithaceae > Pisolithus > Pisolithus thermaeus. The sequence goes on from JANFAF010000040.1 coordinate 411,806, forward strand.
CCAGTGGCGTCGGGGGCGTCTCGCAGTCTCGCACGGGCCGTGGGCAGCAAGGTCACCGAAATCAACTGTCTGAGCACAGCTACCTGTTCCATGTTTCGTCCGTCTTCGCAAGTAATCCGACGTGCGTCTCTTCGGCGGGGGATGCTCTCGAGGTTCCCGCCGAGTCGCCCAGCCTCCAACTTTGTGAGGATAGTCGAGGTTGGTCCCCGGGATGGGCTTCAGAACGAGCAGCGCCCAATTCCCCCAGCTATCAAGGCCGAGCTAATAAACAGACTTGCCCGTGCTGGAATGCAGAATATCGAAGTAGGCAGTTTCGTTAGTCCAAAATGGGTTCCACAGGTAAGCAGGTGGTCTACAACCAGTTTCATAGGACGGCCGTTTCATACCTAGTAGATGGCGGGTACATCAGAGGTTTTGTCCTTGATCGAGCCCGTAGCTAACGCAAGCTACTCCGTATTGGTGCCTAACCGAAAGGGTCTCGACGACGTCCTCGATCTCCTCTCACGTAGCCCTTCCCCACCGCCCATCACTGAAATAGCTGTCTTCACATCGGCTACGGACGCTTTTTCAAAGGCTAATACCAATGTAACTGTAGCTGAATCCTTAGCTCGTCTAGCCCCCGTAGTGCGAGCGGCCCTCGATGCCGGTCTGAGGGTACGCGGCTACGTATCCGTCATCATAACGTGCCCCTACTCCGGAAGAGTGGACCCACGGAAAGTACGAGAAGTAGCACGTCAACTACTGGACATGGGTTGCTACGAAGTTAGTCTGGGAGATACCACCGGTGCAGGCACGCCTGAAAGCGTCCGAGCTGTTCTGGAAGAAGTGACCAAGGACATCGGCGTTGGTCAGTTAGCTGGACACGTGAGTTTCTGCGGCCGGTGGCAAGTCCTGGTGTCTGTTGACATGTACAGTTCCACGATACCAATGGCACGGCACTCGCTAACATCAAGACAGCTCTTGACTTTGGTCTGAGGACTTTTGATGCCTCCGTGGGAGGCTTAGGCGGTTGTCCCTACTCGCCAGGTGCAACGGGGAATGTGGCCACCGAAGACGTCGTGTATGCACTCACAGGAGAAGATTCGTATGGTGATGTTGGCGAACCTTACTCAGGTGAGCGGCTGCATCTGTTGTCACGCTGAGTGTAGATTATATGCCGCCTTGCAGACACTCCTGCCGTGCAAAGTCCTGCATGGGACGTTGGGCCAGTTTCTCTTCCATCGCTGGCAGACACCGGTTCATGGATCTCTGGTGTTCTTAAGAGAGAGACCACAAGCCGGGCTGGAAAGGCTCTATTAGCTCGTAAGGAACGCGAGCGAAGACTGTCGGAGTCAGCCCAAGCAAAACTCTAGCAGAGGAAGAGGCGGACGATTCGTTCTTTTATAAACCTCTCAAGACAACATTGTTATTCGTCGAGGCTTTCGTTACTGTCTATTTCTTGTTGCACTGCCATGACTTTTTTAGAACATAACATTCAATACAGGACCTATGTCGGTAGTAGGAACGGAAGAGGTGATTACTACGATACGCGTAGTTTAGCGTTACATAAGTACTTTTGGAAATCGCATCTAATCTGTGAACTTGACATCACTCGTAGTTTTTCTTCCTTCTCTACAACCACGAACACTATGGCAAGCGTTGTGTTTCCCCCGGGCACAGCTCCCGTTAAGACCGAGTACGGACAAGTCGTCGTCGAATTATCGTATCTCATGCACTACTGCGTAGATTTCTCCTCCATAACATCAGTCTGCCCGCCGCAGACGATGATGCTGCCGAAGGATCGACCTCCCACGCGGGGCGGGGTCCGTCGAGACCTGATGCGGACGCCGATTCAGCACCTGGCGGCCGTAAGAAATTCACCAAGGAGCAGAAGAAGGCGCAGAGAGGTGCTAATAAAGGTCGGAGGTTTGGAAAGGTGCGCGACGAACTCGAATTATGCTGGCGGGTTGCCAATGGCACTATCTGTGAACGTGGCCCCGAGTAGGTTGTTGTTATGTTCCTTGTTCGTCCGCAACCTCACTGCATGTCGTCGCTCGCAGTTGTCGTTTTACTCACGATATAGATGCGTATCTTGCTGCAAAACCCCGAGATATCCATTTTCCACCGTCTACTGCGTTGCAAAATACCCAACCTTTTGTACTCGTTGGCCAACCGCCCCAAAATGGAACGGAGGGAGGAGAATCTTCCCTGGACTTTGATACTACCTGCACATGCTTTAACGAAACTGGGGAATGCCGTGTGGGATTCAAATGCAGATTTCTTGGAGCTCATGCCCGGAGAGGCGACGACGGTTCTGTCACACTTGTCGTCGATGAGGAAAAGAAATCAGAGGTCGCTCTCACCACCACCGAGCTTAACCATATCAGCCCCGAAACACTGAAAATAATTCGCACTCGGAAGGTCGGTCGCAATTGTTCTGCCTGCTTACTCGTAAGGAAACGTTAAATCCAGTACTCGACGCCGATCGCAGACGCATATCTCAAAGACTTGGAAGCTGTTGTAAATGCAAGTGGTGATGTGGATGAACCTCAAGTTCAAGAGAGTGAAAAAGAACGCAATGCGGGGAGTGACACCGTTGGCAATCTTCTCACACAGCGCACTGGTGGGATGCTCTCTCCAGCTGGGGCTTCCGACGTTCCACTGCGCTTTTGTGAGAAGAAGCGGCTTCATTGGTCAGGAAAAACTTGTAGGTATTCCTGGTTTCCCATCGGAATCTCTTGCCTTATGATCGACAGATCTCGCACCATTAACTACGGTGGGCAACCTGGTACGCTTAGTGAATTGCTGCAGTACCACCAATCTCACCTTTGCCAGCCATTTCGGCGACTCTGCGTGTCCCTCGGTGCTGATATTACGTGCGGTGAAAGTAAGAAAATTTACCAATCTTGCTAGTAGCTCCTCACCGACACGATTCCAGTGGGACTCGCTACGTCCTTTCTGGCTGCCTCGCGCGAAGAATGGTCGCTTGTGCGTCGCCATCCGTGCGAGTCCATCTTCGGAATTCAGCTGGCGGGTAACAAACCATCTACGATGGTACCCACTGCCGAAATTCTGGGAAAGGAATTTGCTGGAAGTATCGATTTTGTCGACATCAACTGTGGATGTCCGATCGATTTAGTATTCCGTTCGGGAAGCGGATCTGCACGTGCGTTTCTACATTTGCTCGCCACGTGGGCTTTCGAACGATGGTTGTTCACAGTGCTTGACACCCCCGGAAAGCTGGGTAAGATTATTGTAGGTATGAATAAAGCCCTAGGGGAAATTCCTGTCACTGTCAAGTTGCGCACTGGAGTTAAAGACGGCCGTAACACGGCCCACAAACTCATGCCCAGGCTTAGCACGGAGTGGGGCACTGGATGTATTACCGTACGCCCACTGTTCCCCCATTTACATGTGCCACAATGACGCATTTGATGTCCAGTTGCACGGAAGAACGCGGCAGCAACGATATACCAAGTTGGCAGATTGGGATTATATACGTCAATGCGTAGATGCTGTCAGGGCGCGCGAATCCGAGGAAGGGCGTGGGTGTACCTTACTTTCAATGTACTGCATCTGCTCACACTTGTGCCAGTGGCTCCTGTTCCCATTTTCGGCGGTGGTGATTGCTTCTCCTCCGAAGACTACTGGGAAAAAGCCGAAGGCACTGGAGTAGATGGTATTATGATCGGCAGAGGTGCACTGATTAAGCCGTGGATCTTCACTGAGATAAAGGAACGTAGGGAGTGGGATATTAGTTCCACAGAGCGCCTAGAACTTATCAGGAAGGTGAGATTGAACCCATGCTATGACTAGCGGTGGATTGTTGCTTAAATGTACCTCGTGATACTGGAATTTGAAGCTGGCAGAATATGGGCTAAGGTAGGGCAATATTCGACAGAGCATGGTCATAATCTTAGTCTTTTCGCCAGCCATTTTGGAACGGACACGGCGGGCGTGAACACCACGCGACGATACCTCTGCGAAGCTCTCTCCTTCCAATATCGCTACATTCCGATCGGTCTCCTAGAGCGCCTTCCAGCGCGAATAAACGACCGCGCTCCCGCTTTTAGGGGTAGAGATGAGCTCGGTAGGTTTAAGGAAGACGTTTTTGACAGGCGGCACGATTGATACCGTCATACAGAAACCTTACTTGCAAGTCCGGATAGCCGAGACTGGGTCAGGGTGTCAGAAATGTTCTTGGGACCAGCACCGGAAACATGGTCCTTTACTCCCAAGCATAAGAGTAATGCGTATTCGGACGAAAGCCAAGGATAAGTGGTAGAGATAGGGATTACACGCAGGCGTATGATCGCGTTCCAAACGAGGCAAGACATTCATGTAGATAGACAACCGTCACTCTCTCCTCGCAGTCGACACTCGAAATGTATACCTGTGAGCGAAGTCAGAGTTACAGCCCTCGACTTTCCGTGTCTGCGATGTCTGCTCATCGAGTCTCCGTCTCACTTGCTGACCCGATAGTAGTATGTATAATCAGTTGATAAGTAACCGGATCTGAACATCTTCTGCTGATGCATCCGCCGTACTTACGTGTTGTCTAGCCTTGGTCATCCTCGTGTATGTACATAGTAGGCTGGTCCTCCTGCCTCATTGTGGCTTCTTGCCGTGGACTACGATAAGCATGGCTAGTCGTCTCAAAACTGACTCATCGTCCCAACATTGTCGCTACTATTCTGCGGGACGTTGTAACAAAGGTTCAAGTTGCAAGTTCTCACACGGAAACGAAGAGTCTCCCTGGCGGAGCGCTTCTACAAGCAATGTTGGAGCAAGTGATACTCCCGCTACTCACTCCCAAGACGAGCGTCGGAAACCTTGCCACTACTGGAAAGCAGGAAACTGCAAAAAAGGTTCGGGTTGCAAGTTCTCGCATGAGAACGAGGACCCTTGGGCATCTGAGTGCCAGGGCGCTGATGAGGCGGTTGACACCCCCGCCATTCAATCCTGGGACGACCATCAGAAACCTTGTCCTTACTTGAAAGCGGGAAACTGTAGAAATGCTTGGGACTGCAAGTTCTCACATGGACAGGAGGACTCCTGGGCATCTGAATGCCAGTCTGGCGCTGTTGAAGCAGATGACCCCCCTGCTGTTCAATCCTGGGACGAGCACCAGCAGCCATGTCCCTACTTAAAAGCGGGCAACTGTAAAAATGCTTGGGACTGCAAGTTCTCACATGGACAGGAGGATTCTTGGGCGTCTGAACGTCAAAATGCTGCTGAAGCAGTTGACCCCCCTACTGTTCGACCCTCGGACGAGCACCGGAAGCCTTGTCGTTACTGGAAAGCAGGCAACTGTAAAAACGGTTCAGACTGCAAGTTCTCACATGAGAACGAGGACTCTTGGACGTCTGAATGCCAGAGCGCTGCCGAAGCAGTTGACTCTCCCGCTACTCAATCCTTGGACGAGCACCAGCAGCCGTGCCCCTACTTGAAAGCGGGCAACTGTAAAAATGCTTGGGACTGCAAGTTCTCACACGGACACGAGGACTCATGGGCATCTGAGCGCCGGAACGTTGTTGAAGCGATTGACCCACCTGCTGGTCGATCCTTGGACGAGCGCCAGAAGCCTTGTCGCTATTGGATAGCCGGCAACTGTAAAAACGGTTCGGACTGCAAGTTCTCTCATGAGAACGGGGACTCTTGGACGTCTGAATGCCAGAGCGCTGCCGAAGCAGTTGACTCCTCCGCTGCTCAATCCTTGGACGAGCACCAGCAGCCATGTCCCTACTTGAAGGCGGGAAACTGTAAGAATGCTTGGGACTGCAAGTTCTCACACGGGCACGAGGACTCATGGGCATCTGAGCGCCAGAACGTTGTTGAAGCAATTGACCCACCTGCTGGTCAATCCTCGGACGAACGCCAGAAGCCTTGTCGCTATTGGATAGCCGGCAACTGTAAAAACGCTTGGGACTGCAAGTTCTCACATGAGAACGAGGACTCTTGGGCATCCGAATGCCAGAGCGCTGCTGAAGCAATTGACCCTCCCACTGCTCAATCCTCGGACGAGCGTCGGAAGCCTTGCCGCTACTGGAAGGCCGGCAACTGCAAAAACGATTGGGACTGCAAGTTCTCACACGAGAACGAGGACCCTTGGCCATCCGAATGCCAGGGCGCCTCAGGAACGGTTGACCCTCCCGCTGCTCAATCCTCAGACGAGCGCCGGAAGCCTTGTCGCTACTGGAAAGCGGGAAACTGTAAAAACGATTGGGACTGCAAGTTCTCACATGAAAACGAGGACCCTTGGCCATCCGAATGTCAGAGCACTGCTGGGGCGGTTGACCCCTCAGCTGTTCAGTCTTCGGATGAGCGGCGGAAGCCTTGTCGCTACTGGAGAGCGGGCAGCTGTAAAAATGACTCGGACTGCAAGTTCTCACACGAGAACGAGGACCCCTGGGCGTCTGAATGCCAGAACGCCGTTGAAGCCGCTGACTCCTCCGCCCTTCAATCCTCGGACGAGCGTTGGGCGGCTTGTCGCTACTGGAAAGCGGGTAACTGTAAAAATGGTTCAGGCTGCAAGTTCCCACATGAAAATGAGGAGTCTTTGGCGTCTGAGTGCCAGAGCACTATTGAGGCAGTTGATACCTCCACCATTCAATATGGGTTTCGAAATCTTTGTCGCTACTGGAAAGCAGGCAACTGTAAAAATGGTTCGGACTGCATATTCTCACACGGAAACGAGGAGCCTCTAACATCTGACCGCCGGGGCGCGTCTACCGGTGCTACCAAAGTGGTTGGTCCCCCCCGTATTTTCTCCCAGGGCGAACGCAAAACATTCTGTCGCTACTGGAAGGCGGGTTATTGTATGCGAGGGGATGTTTGTTGGTTCCGCCATGCTGATAATGTTCGTTCGTAGTTGTGCTTTCTGTTCCTTGACCTCACAATTTTAATTAGGATCCTACCGATTCAAAGACAGCACGGAAAGAGGCTGTAACGATGGGCCAGGTCGTCCAAAACTCTATCGTTACCTGCGGTGCGGGACTAGATATCATCGCCCTTACTGCAGGTTTTGAATCGTGCACTTTGTATGTGAAGAATATGACTGCAGACGCAAAGGAGGGTGATCTCCACGCAATAATGTCGCAACAGGGGGTGGATGCTGATCGCCTTTACCTTGTCGGCGTTAAGGGTGTAGGCGGAAGAAAAGTCGAGGTCGGAACCATGACGGACTCTGAATAAGTAGGATGGGATCTGTTGGTGGTGTGCAAGGAGAATGTACATAACGGAAGTTGACGTCGAACGTCGAAGTTTCGGCACTCGACATGTTTAAGGGAATGGCTGAATCGTTTGTACAGGATTGCAGTTTTTCATTGCCTTTCCCTGCTGTGCTATAAGCATCCAGTAACCATCGACGCCGCTGCCGCTCGAGTTACGGTCTGAATGAAACGGATGCATTTACGATCATGTTATATCAAAGCTCAACTAGATGAGACCTGTAGCTGCACTCGCATACTAGTTGGGCCCAATGATATACCATCATCATCAGTAGTCTTCTCCCCAATACGGGTGATACAGAGATGGTGACAGTTTTTGGGTGAAGATCCGTGAAACAACTGGAACGTGCATTCCCGCCCGATATTCCCAGAAGCACGGTTGTTTACTCCCATACATAATGCATTCGGGTAAGACCCAAGTGTATTCCAATGAGGCGAGGTATTTAGACAATACTCACTTTTGTGGGCAATCAACGCTACGGCTTGAGAAGTATGCTTGGACTTACAGCCTTCGCATGCCCACTTCTAAGACAATTGTGTGTTATCCCCATCTAGTCTTCTGATCCAATGCGTCAATCCAACGGAGAAACATGGCATGTAATGTTTCCGGGGTACCACAGTAGACAATCGTCGAGTTTCAGGCTGGATTAGATTACATAAGCAGTCGTTACAGTCCTACGTGGTCAGCTGAATCCAATCCAATTCAAATGAGCTACTGGCTTTCCATCATGTTGCCGAACGTGCGCCGTCCTCATGCACGAAATCGGATCCTTCCGCTACATTAATGTAGCGTTCAGCCCTTGACCACGATAAGCATGACTAGCCGTTCCACAACCAACCCATCGTCTCAACGTTGTCGTTACTATTCTGCAGGAAATTGTAGCAGAGGTTCAGGTTGCAACTTCTCACACGGAAACGAGGGGTCTGTGGCATCTCTCTACCAGAGTGCTTCTGCTAGCGCTTTTGGAGCTGTTGGGTCCCGTGCTACTAGCTCCCGGGACTGGCGCCCGAAACCTTGTCATTACTGGAAAGCAGGCCACTGTAAAAGTGGTTCGGACTGCAAGTTCTCGCATGGCAGTGAGGATTCTCCGGCATCTAACCACCGGAGAAGCTCTACCAGTGCTACTGAAGTGGTTAGCCTCTCTGGTATTCACTCCCAGGGTGAACGCCGAACACTCTGCCGTTACTGGAAAGAAGGTCATTGTAGTCGAGGGGATGCATGTTGGTTCCGTCATGCCGATGATGTTCGTTCGTATTTCTGCCTTCTGCTTCCTGACCTCATAATGCTGCCTAGGACCCTATCAACTCAACAATGGTTCCGAAAGAGACAGCCGAAACGATGGGGCGGGTCATACAAGGTGCCATCGTTACCTACGGTGCAGGACTAAACATTATCGGCGTTACTACCGGTTTTGAGTCGTGCACCTTGCACGTGAAGAATATTTCCGCAGACACAAAGGAGGATGATCTCTGTGCATTGATTTCCCAGCAGGGGGTGGATCCCGTTCGCTTCCACCTTGTCGGCATGAGGAGGGCAGGCGGAGAAAAAGTCGAGGCCGAAATCATGACAGACGAACAATTGGGATGGGATTTGTTGGCGGTATTGAAAGACAACGGGCTGGAAGTTGAAATTTTGACACATAACACATTGGAGGGGATGGCTGCATCATCGGTGCAGGATGCCACGGTCTTGACTCTCTCATGGCCTTCCCCCGCTGCACGATACGCAGTGACATACATCGATGTAGCTGCCGCTCGAGCCAAAGTCCGTCAATTAAACGGCTGTACTTACAATCATCGTCGCGTCAAAGCTCAAATGAATAACGAAACTTCCAGCCGCGCTCGTATACCGCTTGGACCTGATACCATCATTATCAGTAATCTTTCCCCAGAAATAGATGATGCAGAAATGGTGATATTTTCCGGGTCAAGTTCCGTGAAACGACTGGAAAGTACGCTGTCACTCAGTACTCATGAAGTCGAAGGCCATCTTCGTGACGTTATATCACGCATTGCCCCTGGATGCGTTCAATCTCTCGGCTCCTCGTCGATACCTGATCCGAATGGTTTTGTTTCTATCCGTGCTCGCTTCCGCTCTCGGGATGATGCCCTCACTGTCCAACAATTCCTTAAAACCAGCGAATATGGCAAGGACGTTGGGATGTGGTTTCGTGTCCCACATCCATTGGATTTTACTTTATCCCTCGATATAGAACAGTACGTCGCACAGAAAAATCAGTGGGACGCCCTGATGGGTAGCCTCAAAGACCCGGAAGCCTGTGTGCTGAACATACATGAGGAAGGGCACACTGTACGCGTGCGACTTAGTGGGTCTCAAAAGGATGCTCTTGGCGCATTGAAGGTCCAGGTCGAAGATCTAGCTAGAGGTGAAACTGTGCAAGGTTGGCATAGGGCTTTGGAACACCCCAAAAACGAATTTTCGAAGCAGGTTCTTGATGAGACTGGAGCATATATGCGGGTGGATCGGAAGAACCGTGCAATAACGGTGTTCGGTTCAGCGGCGTCGATCTCACGTGCACGAGAGATGATCAGCGAAGAACTCGATAGACTGTCCTCTGCAGATTTCTCTGCTATTGTTCCTAAGCCAGCGGTCCGGAGTTTAATCAACCATGGCCTGGCGCAACTGAAGGAAACCTTTGGCGAGGACACCATCAAGTTCGATATGACATCTAGGAGAATTACCATCTCCGGTGGAGAAGAAGCGCGGCATGCTTTGGATAGTATCATTCGCAGTGCAATGAGAAGTAGTGGAAAGCCTTCAGTTGCGTCACAAAGTGAGACCGCATGCCCGATCTGTGGGGGCGATATCTCTGTCCCATTTCATCTGGGATGTGGACATGTTTACTGTGTGGCATGTCTGCGTTACTTCCTACTATCTGCTCTCAACGCTCCCGATTTCCCGCTACGTTGCCTTGGTAATGATGGCCGCTGCGGTGTCCCCATCCCCATTCCAACCATCCATCGTTTCCTTCCACCGGCGTCTTTTAATCGCTTGCTCGAGGCTGCGTTCACTACCTACCTGGTCAAACATGCAAATGAATTCAAGTACTGCAAGACCCCTGATTGTACGCAGATCTATCGTTCCACTAGCTCGGAGGCCCCGGTATCCCTTCGTTGCCCATCGTGTTTCTCGGACTTCTGTTCATCGTGCGGCAAATCTCATGAAGTACTTCAGGAGTGTACTAAGGTCAGGAATGCCAAGCAGAAGCGGAGGAGTGGCAGGCCAAAGCCTTGAATTCCGCACAAGGCCAGTGCACCAAGCGTCGTCCATGGTCTGATGTATCGAGAGAGAAATTGAGTGGATGCAATCACACGACACACGGGTCGTTACTTTGGCTCGTTTTTGGCTATTAAGATGTGGTGTCCACATATGCTGGAGATGATGTATGGGAACTTTCATCAATGGCATCATACAATGTACACATGAAAAAGGCGCATCGGGGCTACTATGATAATGAACCTAAGATATTGCGAGGAATAGATGTCCTCAAACGGCATCAGCTCACGTAACAGATCCAGCGTAGCCGGGAAGGAGAGCAAGAGAGAATTGGAGACGGACAGGCGGAAGAGGCTTGGGAAAGGTGTACAGCCTAATGGAAACAGCAAGAGGAATGGGAGGAATGATTAAGAACGAGAGCAGTCGCGGGGGCGGTTGCACCTTGATCCCATACGGAGGGGGGGCGTTGCTAGTTGTTTGAACCAGGACACAATCTGCATGAGTACCACCTTTCCCGTTATCACGGAACTTATTGTCGTATTTTTACTTCAGAACGGAGTTAACGTTAGACTCAAGATCTAATTTCGTATCTCGGTGGTCCCTCACCATCAGCAGGGGAGTGGTCGCCCTAAGTCTGTTAGTACGCAGTTCGTGCTCAACAGCTCAAGTGTTGATGACATACATAGGTAAGCACTCATGAGCTTGCTAAGGCTTCCTCAGGCTTGTCCAGTCAGATTTGACTCGAAGGAGAATCTAACGTTAACATGATATCGTACGTCTCAGATCAGCAGCCACCTGTCTTGGGAATGCTCGTGGCAATTGCAACGAGGCTGTGGCATGTCGTGGTTCGTGCATGCCTCTAGAGCCTGCAGTTTCACTTGTCACAGCATGATGAGAGCAATCACCACTAAAGCCCAAAGCCGTCCATGGCTGCCGCGTGACTCTTTCCATGCTCGACGTAGTCTCCCAAGGGGCTTAGGGTGCAAGGGTATGGTGAGTGTTCACACCAAGCCTTCTCTCACTTGTCGACCCAGCGGTTACTAGGAACCTTCTGGATCTAAGACTGAGGGCGCCGCCATCGGTGCATGCGGTCACCCTAGGACCACATCCGGGTACCGAGGCGGAGCAACGGCGGAAGAAGAGGAGACGTTCGAGACAATATCTCGGCAGGTGCAAGGTTCCATCGTCACTTATACAGCAGGGTTAGACGTTCTGAGCCTCACCACTGGTTTTGAGTCGTGCACCTTTCTCATCGACAATATCCCCGAGGATGCAAACGGTGCTGAGATGCTCGCGTTGTTCGCGCAAGGCGGTCTGAAAGTCGACCAGTTTTATCTTATCGGTATTCAGACGGCCGGCGCGGGGAAGTTGAATGCGGTGATCGTAGCCGATGCAAAGGCTGGAGAGACCTTATTCACCAGTTCGGTTGATCTCAGATACAGGAATGACGTACTGGGGGTCGACATGACTGCACCTTGTTACCTCCATGGCGCGGGCAAATCATCGGTATGCGACGCGACCGCCTTAACTGTAGCCTGGCGCGCCCACAGGAGAGACTTTGTCCCACAATACTTTGACGAAACCACCATGCTGGCCAAGGTGCGGGACTCGATTAGCAACGACTTCGGGCACACTTCCCATGCGGAAACCACTGGAGATGCAGAGCAAGTGTGCTCGATTTGCCGTGACCACACTCTGCACCCCATGCAGCTGGGATGTGGGCACACCTACTGTTCTGCATGTCTGCGCCACTTCATCGTGTCTGCCCATGAAATCAATATATTCCCCTTGAGATGCATCGGAGACGATACCCGTTGTAACACACCTATCCCCATCCCAACCATCCAGCAATTCCTCGCACCAGGAGCTTTCAATCGGTTGCTCGGAACAGCATTCACATTCTACATATCCCGACGTCTAATGGAGTTCAGATTCTGCAAAACGCCAGACTGTAAACAGATCTACCGCTCTGCACCTGCTGGCGCAGAAGGGGTAATCCTCCGTTGTCCATCTTGTTCTTCGGAGGTTTGCTCGGCATGTGATGATGTGCACGAAGGGCTAACATGTAAAGAGTACCAGGCACGCAAGTTGGAGGAACGCGTAAACACCTGGATTAACCAACAAGGGGGGTCAGTGAGAAGGTGTCCGCAATGCCGTGTACCAATAGAGAAAGTGGGAGGATGCAATCACATGACATGCCGGTGGGTGTTCCACTCTGCATTCTCTACAAACGCCCTTGAGGACTCACGAGCAAACAGGTGTGGAGCCCACAGTGACTGGAACTATATGGCATTTCGCTGATACCAATGTTGTCAATGGCCACTCATGAAGGAAGGACATGGGCGTCGGTTAGCCTATGACTGAACACCTTCACAGCTCTGTAGAAACCAGGACTAGTAGTCGTCCATGCTCACCTATTCAATTCATTGTGACATGTTTGAATACGTGCTGCGAAGAGGGTTTCGTGCTAACCATCGTATTCGACATTGAAAAGGCGATGCAACGGTCACTACATATTTGATTGATGCGATGACGTGACCGTTAGTTTGTTGTTGTTTGCAGTATCACTATATGGCTTATCACTGCCTCGTATGATGGGGCAACAAGTTGGGGGCATCCTGGAGTTCTGTGCCAGCTTTTCAACAGAAAGGCAAAACATTGATGCGCACAGTTGTGAGGAACTTGAAGGGGAAGAGACAAATAGGTATCTCAACACTGGACTCTTCCATGCCAGGTCCCTACTACTCCATGCGTTGTCCGGCGGTTATCCTCGTGGTCAGTCTGTAAGGTTTAATAGAATCTTTCCCCCATATTGTAGTCTCTTGCCCTTGACCGCGATGAAAACGACTAGTCGTCTCCCAGACGACCTATCAGCCCGACCTTGTCGTTTCTATTCTGCAGGACACTGTAAGAAAGGTTCAGATTGCAAGTTCTCACACGGAAACGAGGAATTTCTGGCGTCTTCATCTCAGAGTGCGCCTATCAGTGCCGTTGAGGTCGTAAAATCCCCCGCTGCTCACTCCAGGGACGACTGCGAGAAGCCTTGTCGCTTTTGGAAGGCAGGCCACTGTAAAAAGGGCTCGGACTGCAAGTTCTCGCATGGAAGCGGGGACTCTCAGGCATCTAACCCCCGGGATGAGCCCACCAGCGCTGCTGACGCGGTAAACCCTACAGGAACTCCCTGTCAGGATGAATGTCGAACACCCTGTCGCTATTGGAAGTCGGGAGACTGTAAGGAAGTCTCTGATTGCAGGTTTTCGCACGTACACTGCGATTCTTCGGCTTCCCACTGTGGGAGTGTACCCGCCGGCACTGTCGTACGCGAAATTAAGGTGCGTAATATCTGGCTTGTTCAATTGACATGGTAATTAATCTACATCAGACACCCAACAGCGGAGGGTCAGAGTGCCATGGTACCCATGGAGTACAAATTCAAACGTATCCTTCTGATGGCTCTCTTACGCCGCGTGACACGCCTCAGCGGTCTCGTTGGGGAGATAGTGTTTGCCACCTTTGGAAAGCGAATAATTGCACACAAGGGGATAATTGTTGGTATCTTCACGCCGATGATGTCTGTCTGTAATTGTCACTTCTGGTGTCTAAACTCACAAGATTGCTTAGATCCCCACCGATCCAAAGGCAGTACAGAAAGAAGCAGCCGAAACGATAGGACGAGTCGTGCAAGGGTCTATCGTTACCTACGGTGCGGGACTAGACATCGTGGACCTCACTACCGGTTTCGAGGCATGCACCTTGCGTGTGAAGAATGTTCCTTCGGACACAGAGGGGGATGCAGTCCGCGCAATGATGACACGTCGAGGGGTAAATACCAGTCGTTTCTGCATTGTCGGCATCAAGAGTGTAGGCGGGGACAAAGTCGAGGCAGAAATCATGACAGATGAACAATTAGGATGGGACTTACTGGCAATATTCAAACAGAACGGCCTGGAAGTTGAAGTTTCAGCGCCCAACACGTCAGAGGGGATGGTTGCATCATCGGTGCAGGATGCTACCATCTTGACTCTGTCATGGCCTTCCCCTGCTGCGCAATATGCAGTGAGGTACATCAGTGCAGATGTTGCTCGGACTAAAGTCCATCAATTAGACGGCTACATTCACAATGATCGCCGCATCAAAGCTCGAATGAACGAGGAGTTTTCCAGTCGCACCCGTACACCGCTTGGACCCTATACTGTCATCATCATCAGTAATCTTCCCCCGGACATAGGTCATGCAGAAGTGATGACATTTTCTGGGTCAAGGTCCGTGAAGCGACTGAAAAGTACACCCTCACTCAGTGTTCATGAAGTCGAAGACCATCTTCATGACGTTGTATCACGCATCGCCCCTGGGCGAGTTCGATCTCTCGGCCACTCTTTGCTGCCTGATCCAAACGGCTTTCTTTCGGTCCGTGCTCGCTTCTGCTCGCGAGATGATGCTCTTGCTGTCCAGACATCCCTCAAGACCAGTAAATACGGCGAAGATGTTGGGATGCGGTTAACTGTCCCGCATCCATTGGATTTTACTTTATCCCTTGATTTAGAACAATACAACACCCAACGAAGTCAATGGGATGCCCTGATGGGTAGCCTCAAAGACCCGAAAGCGTGTACGCTCAATATACAGAAGCAAGGATGCACCGTGCATATATGCCTAAGCGGTTCTCAAAATGACGCTCTTGGAACGTTAAAGGTCAAGGTTGAGAATCTAGCTAGAGGCGAGACTGTTCAAGGCTGGCATAGGGCTTTGGCGCACCCTAAAAACAATTTTTCAAAGCAGGTTCTTGCGGAAACAGGAGCATACATGCGAGTAGACCAAAAGGTGCAGGCTTTGAAGGTGTACGGCTCAGCCATGTCGACCGAACGTGCCCGAAGGATGATCAGCAAAGAACTCGACAGACTCTCTTCTTCGGATTTCACTACTACTGTTCCTAAACCAGCAGTCCGCAGTTTGATTAGCGGAGGGGGCCTTGCTCAGCTGAAGGAAACATTTGGCGAAGACACAGTCAAGTTTGACGTAACATCTAGGAGGATCACCATTTCCGGTGGAGAACGAGCGCGGCATGCATTGGATAGTATCATTCGCAGCGCGATGAAAACAAAGCCTTTGGCTGCATCACAAAGCGAGACGGCATGTCCGATCTGTCTTGACGATATCTCTGTCCCATTTCATCTGGGATGCAAACATACTTACTGTGTTGCATGTTTGCGTCACTTTCTATTATCTGCTCTCGAAGGCTCCGATTTCCCGCTGCGCTGCCTTGGCAGTGATGGCCACTGCGGTGTTCCCATCTCCATTTCAACTATCCAACGTTTCCTTTCACTGTCATCATTCAACCGCTTGCTCGAGGTTGCGTTCAACTTCTACCTTTCCAGGCGTCCAGACGAATTCAAGTACTGTAAAACCCCCGATTGCACCCAGGTCTATCGTTCTACCGATTCTAAGGCTCGACTGACCGTCCTTTGCCCGTCTTGTTTCTCAGACATTTGTACATCATGTAGTGACTCCCATGACGGGCTGCAGCGGTGTGCCGATGTCCAGCGACGCCGGGCTGAAGAGGAGGAACGACAGAATAATGCCTGGATTGCTGCGCAAGGCCAATGCGTCAAGAGATGTCCACGGTGTGGCATATTGATTGAGAAGTTGGAAGGATGCAATCACGTGGCATGCAGGTAGGTATTTTGATGTGTTCTTGGTCAGTAAGTTTTGCTAACTCACGAAAGATGTGGTGCTCACATCTGCTGGACGTGCATGAGAACGTTTGCCGAGGGCAAAGTATATAGACACATGCGCCATGCACATGCCAGTGACGATGGCAGGCGTTGCTTGATAATGTGAACATCTGGACTGATTGTACCCTGACAACCTTCCACCTTTCGAGTCTTGATCTAGCATCATGGACACTTGCCGACCGTCTGTTAGAGCCTGTATGAGTACTATCTTGGAGTTTGCATTAGATTCCAGACCTTGTACTGTATCTCGGCAGCCCCTCAGCATCGTCGGGGGTGTGGTTGCTTTAAGTTCGTAAGTGCGCAGCCCGTGTTCAGCAGCTGGAGCGGTAGTAGAACACGAAGGGGTTAAGTAAGACCTGAACATTTGAACCTACTAGGGAGCGTAACTAGCGTTGGGATAATTTGACATTTTGGTTAGCAGCCCGTCATCTTGTGCATGTTCGTGGACTACAGGTGTCTCCGGAGCCTCTTCCCATAGTAAAATGAGTAAGTCTGCTACCCAAGTCCAACGGTGTACGTCCCAACCGCTTGGACGCTTCCATAGCACTCGAAGTGGTGTCTCCGTGGGCTTGAGCCGCGAGGATACAACGAACACTCCCAAGAGCCTTCCCTCCTGTTACTCAGTACGTTAGTTCTTCGGCTCAGTGCACTACATTGATGGGTTTCCATGGCACGTTCAGAAAGCTAGTGTTCTTCGAGCCACGGGGAGACGACGTGGTGCGATAATACTGGAAGCATATATCGCAGAACCGCTCAGAGGGTCGAGGGCCTGAACCCTTTGACATAGGCAAGGTGACAGAAGAAGTAGCCCCGTCATCCGTGGGTACAGGTGCGAGTCATGCTGGTGATCGATTGTTATCAATATGGATCACTGTTTAGACAGTGTGCTCTTGGCTCAAGTCGTGCTAGGGACCCCAGGGCAATACGCCAGACGACGAGCTGAGCGGATAAGAGGAGTAGAAACGGAACGGCCACGAGGATAAGAGGGTTACTTGGGTTTTAGGTCAAACTATCTTCATTACTTGCCTCGTTCACATGTGCTTACAGTATTCTGTTTATATACCCGTGAGCGGGGTGATATACCTGCATAGTGATTGAGGGCTATGGCACAATCTCGCTAGTGTCACTGCGTTGCCTTCGCTCGTTCTCTGCCATGATATCGTTCTCCTTCAACTCGAGCATAGCCAGGTTTTCTACCCGCCCACTTTCGAGTTTCCACAAGTCCGGTTTTCTTAACTTCATGCCCAGCTTGAGCTTCACGGCTGCTGTATAACCACCCTCTGAGGGTCCCAGTGCGATGCGATAAAGCTTGCGTTGTTCAGGCGTCATTTTTGCAAGTATGTGCGCGGGTGGGCCTTGTTGCATTCGCTTGATTGTCGACTCGGAGTACAGCCCTCGTGCCTCTCGTTCTTTTTTGCGTGTCTTGTTGGCGACTTTGCGCTTTCTCGCTCGTCTTGCTGCGTCTAGCATCTCAGGCGAGTATGGCTCTTGAAAACGCTTGATATCACGTAACAGTGCGTCGTTTGTGATCTTCAGCTTGTCCCGCAAGGGTTGTACTGTGCCTTTTTGTTAGACAAGGAAGCCGTAACGGTGTGTGCAGAGGAGTGGGAGAAGGAAAGGGGACATACGCCATTCGCCCAATGCATTCCCATAATATTCCCCTTCACGTCCATAATGTTCACGTCCAACCGCTGCAAGCTCGAACTTGCACTCCCTTTTGAGATCGTCCATCCAACCACGGAGCTCGTCCTTGACTCCTAATCGCCGCTCTCGCGCCTTGCGTCGCCGACGGATCATACCACCTATATGCTCAGGCTGTGGTATGATGCGGGGTAGCAGCTTGTTGTAGAGAGATTGTCGAACGAAAGAACCTTTGTGTATTCGGCGGGTGCGAACGGATGCCTCTTCTCTCTGTTAGAGATGTAGAGTATGGACCATATGCAGTTTCGTGTCAGAAAGAAAGATGGGGTATGTTGTAGAGAAACGAGGACGCACGAAGACCTGATGTATACGCTCTTTCCATATCTCTTCTTCACGTCTGACGGCGAGTATTCGATCGTACCGGTCGAGGATGGCTTGCACGTTCATGTCCCCTGCGTTGGCACTCTTAAATGCGTCTAGCCACTGTCCAATGTTCATGAAATCGCGAAACGCATGGATCCCGTACACACCTTATGGCCTTGCCTTAGTTGCTTCGTCGCCTGCACAAGAGACGTCGTGTGTCTGCTTTCTCGAAACAACACTCTGACACGATCTCTGACCTGGCCACACGGTGCTAACATTAGCTGCCGCATCCAGGACTGTATCGAAGTGAACCTCGATGCGCACATTTTCTCGTTCGGCGTGTCGCAACAACCCACGGTAAAGTGTCCATAGTGTTGGGATGCGGTGTGCTGCGAGTTTCCAGAATGGCACCCTTGGAGTGACGCGGCGCAGTGGCAAAATGAGCTTGGCGATTTGGGCGCGGTGTTCCAGCGACGTGGCCGACGGTTGCAAGTCTTGCATTGGACCACCGCAGCGTTGACCGCCAAACACGTCAGTAGATACTTCCAAGTTGGGCTACGCACGCCCCTATCCAAACTGCAAATTGGCTGAGAGGTGATATGTATACAAGAAATGCCTCGACAGGGAACCTCAAGCTTACTCTAAGCATCTAAAGCAAAATATCTACGCATTACGAGTACTTCCTCGTGAAGTCGAGGTGGAACTTCTCTAGTTTGCCGACGTACTCGTCCACACCGGGACACAGGCACGTCAGGCGGTAGTGGTATTCACCCACCTTTTGGCCGAATCCTGAACCGGGAACGACGCAAATACCAGTGGCATCTAGTAGAGCAAGCGCATAGAATGCGTCGGGCTCTTTTCCTGCAGCTTTGGCGGCAGCAATAGCCTTCTCGGGTAACTCTATCTGGGGATATAGATACAACGCGCCCGGGGAGTCGACACAAGACACGCCAGGCAACTTATTGAGGCGCGCGGTCATTGTTTGGGTGCGCTCCGCAAGGGCCTTGTGTGTTCTGTCGGTCTCCTCTTTCCAAAGCGGGTAGCTTTCCTCGCCTTGCTTTGGTGGGCGAACCAGACAATCCACTCCGATCTGACCCTGCAGAGGAGGACATAGTGAGACGCTAACCATCTTGTACATCGTTGCGATGACATCGTCGGATAGGTTGGTACATTCGAAATAGCCTCCTCGCCGGCCGCATTCACCGCTCACACCCTTGGATATCGAGTGGAATGATATAAGGGGAATGGGCGAGTTGAGGTCGCGCACAACCTTCTTGAAGGACGTGAATGGGTGGGAAGCCGGGCGGTGAAGATTGGACTGGTAGACTTCATCTGCGAGGAGAACGAGAGAATGCTCTTCGCACAACTTGACGACCGCCGCTTGCGTCTCTTTGTTGAGAAGTGCACCAGTAGGGTTACCCGGGTTGATGATAACGAGAGCCCTCGGCTCGATGCCATCTTGGATAGCCTTGTCGATAGCAGCTTTGATCTCGTCGAGCGAAGTCGACCACTCGGCAGATTCATCGAGGTGGTAGGGGATAGCGGCACCAGAATATTGAGCAAGTGTTGCTGTGTAAAGAGGATATTGTGGGATGGGTATAAGAATGCCGGACTTGTTCGGCTTTGATATGAGCATGGAAATTAGGAGAGACACTCCGGCCGAAGCACCTGTCGTAAGGAAGATGTGATTGGGATTAGATGGATAACCATCCCGATCTGTGGCACTAATCAGTATAAGGCATACTGTGACACGTGTCGAAGACATACCGCTGATAAATCTTGCGACATTCTTTCGAATAAAAGGAACGCCCTGAGAGTGCGAGTACGCCCCGATAGAACCGGTTTCATTGTACAGTTCCTTGGCACGAGCGATGACATCCTTCGGGAAGACTTGCGGCGCAAGGTTTGCAAGTTCCGGCCACTCCATCAGTGCGGCGACCTAAGAAGTAAATCAGCGTCCGCCGGCATCGGACGGTGCTACACATGGTCACAAGGCGGGTGGATGGTGACTGGACGCACCTGCCTGGAAAAAGTGATCGGGGGTTGGTCAAGACCCTTCTGCTGAGGGTTCCCGATGTTGGATGAGATGACGCGGTCGAATGGAAGACCATGGTCAGCACCATGTTCCTGAAGTCTGACGCGGTACTCCTCAGCCTTGATGGCCAGTTCGCCTCTGACGGCGTACTGAACGTTGCGTACGGCCGGGTTGAGTGAGTCGACAGTGAGTGGACGCATTGAGAATGGGAGTCGGAGGGGACGAGACAAGCGTGGACGCAGCACAGGCGGGAATACAAATAGGCTGCTCGTCTTTGACATGTCCCTCAATCAAATCGGACCAACTCGAAGAAGGAAGGACACAAGACCTGCCACGTCACGTGAGTGTAATATCACTCACGTGATATCACCGGCACTTGCCGTCTCTGCGAGATTTTTCGACGACGTTCGGACAGCGGACATATGAAGACACATGCAAGACCCATTCTTTGCGACGAGTAAGTCGAACAAACGAAAGCGGTCGACCACTACAGGACATGCAACAAGAAAGATAGCACGGAAAGAAAAGGGCCCGCAGCGCGTAAATGGCTCGCTTGCTACTAAACCCAAACCGGGGAAGCAGAAGAGGGTCGAGGATGAGGAATTGGTTTCGGATAGGACGGACGAGGATGGCGTTGACATCGGCGATCTCGACTTACGCGCGGACGACATACCCGAGACCAGTGGGGACGAGGACGTAGACGAGACACCCGCCGAGAAACGACTGCGGCTAGCAAAACTCTACTTGGACACCGTCAAGGAAGGTCTCGGTATGTCACCACATTTACTTACCCCTTACGCATCTCACTGGCCTTCAAGCTGAGGGGGACTATGACGCGGCTGAAATTGACAAAGAGCTGATCTCCGCTCGACTTCGTCAAGACGTCTTGGAGCACTCTGGAAGAGTCCATCTGTTCATAGCAGACTCAGTGAGTCTACTGCGATATGCAAAAAAATTGGCGTCTTGCTGAACGCGGCAACCAAAGTATGACTTAACCGCTCCAACTGCCAAGCTACGATGTAGAGGCCATCGTTTCTCCGTGACGTCCGCTACGGCAACGGAGGACCTCCAGTGGCTGTTCACCTCAGGGAAGGAAGGCCATATTAACAAATGGGACCTGAAAACTGGCACCAAAGTCGTTACTTTCTACAAACAGCGGCTGGACCCGAAGGGAAAAGGTAAGGAAAAGGCTAGTCCTCTGAATCTCGAAGGACACTCGGACGAGGTTTTGGCATTGGCTGTGTCGAGCGATGGTCAATATCTTGCAAGCGCTGGAAAGGACAGGAAAATATGTGTGTGGGATCCCACCAAGGATCAGTGGGTTAAAAACTTTGGCGGTCACAAAGACTTGATTTCTGTGTGTACATCATACCTACCCACCACGAGTTTCCCGTCGACTAATAATGTTAGGGTCTTGCTTTCCGGAAGAATACGAAACATCTTTATTCAGGTTCCTTCGACCGTACTGTGAAGCTTTACGATTTATCTGTCATGGGCTACGTCGAAACTCTATTTGGTCACCAAGACAGTATCATGTCGGTGGACGCTCTTCGGGGAGAGACGGCCGTAACAGCAGGTGCTCGGGATAGAACAATCAGATATTGGAAAATACCTGAGGAAAGTCAACTCGTATTCCGCGGTGGCGGGAAAAGTGCCATCAGAGAGTTACTCGAGGGTGGGGCGTTTGAGGGGCACGAAGATGAGGAGGAAGCGGGCCAACAAACCAAATCAAAAACAGGCGCTGATCCTCAAAAGCGATTCGTTGAGGGTAGCATCGAATGTGTCGCATTGATAGACGAGACCAACTTCGTCAGCGGGGGCGATACCGGGTACGTGTCCGTTTGTTCTCATCAGAAACGACAGGAGGTAGTGACCTACATGAGGCAGTTCGATATGTTTATGGAACACCGGCAAAAAGAAACCAATATTCACTCAGGCGATATGCCATGGCTTTCACGAAGTCGAGTCCGCGACCGAGGGTATCGTCCGAACACCGCGTTGGATAACATCAATAGCATGTCTCCGGTACTCGGACACATTTGTTTCAGGTAGGGGGTCTTCTTTCTTGGGCCTGCATCCCTTTGTTGACGTCCATTAAGGGTCTTGGGACGGCGAGGTCCGGATATGGAAACTGGATCCTAAGCTTAAATCGTTCAGTCTCGTTGGGACTGTCGAGGTTCCAGGAGTAGTGAACTCCTTACAACTGCTCTCAGTTCCAAAAGGCGGACTAGATGGCGCCACTTGGGCAAAAAACACACGGGCTTCAACAGATAAGACAGTGAAAATAACGGGAGTCGAGTCCATATTGCTGGTAGCAGGGATAGGCCAAGAGCATCGACTAGGGCGGTGGTTAAGTGTGAAGGAGGGCGTGTCGAACTCGACAGTCGTGATGGTGTTTTCCCCGCGGACTCGATAGTACATACGTCATCATGTACTCAGACCGCTATATAGCTTTGCGATATCGCCCACGGACACAACCCACACCTCGGGACCCAAGCGTAGGAGGGTTCGTCAGTTGGAATTTGGATATGGCTGTTTCTTACGTTCTGATGCAACGTCTCCTGTCCTGTACTCGCTGTCACGTTCAATGGCTAAGGCGCGCGTGGCGGTGAATTATAGTTTGTCATTCACGAGCCATTCCTCCACCACAGTTTCGCACTCCAAATGTCGCCCCTTACATCTGTCGCTCACCGTTAACATTTCATCTCCCATCTTACGCGTACAGTTGCTATCGGTTGCGCACATGGTTGCTGCAGTTGCAGAACTACATTCAGAGCGCGGCGTTGTTCATCCCCCTTGCCCGTCCGACATGGTTGGTACTTCTCCCAAGAGACTCGTTCAAAAAGCACTTTCCGGATGGCCAAGAGCCTGTCATCGCCAGCCTGCAGGTGGTCATTGCACCCTGGACATCGAAAATATTTGATTCAAGCAGTCTCCGCTCGGTTCACGAAATATAAGGCAGACATTGGGAAGAGGTCGCCGGGCAGGACAACTTCTGATGAAATGTGTGACGTGCACGCAATCTGTGAGAAAGCCTTGCAGGACGCGCTAGAGGCATGTTCAACCTGGTATGTACATACTTTTACCTCTTGCCCACAAATTAGTACATTGCGTTGCCATTTCATCTGTGCATGGCCGAATACCGCGGTTAGCACAAAGTCTAATTTGGTAAGATGCTTTAGAACATGTCCACTTCAGATCGAACCGGTAAGTATGGACGAGTATTGGTCCTGGTTTCTACGGAATTATGAAGGTATCCAGTCGTAGGCTGACAGACCCTCCTAGTAGCCCCCGTGCACTTGTCGCAAATGCTCGTAAACAGCATTGGCATTAGCGAAAGTTGCCATACAGTTCCAGCAAATTTGAGCTCCACATCTGTTCGCTGATGAGATCTGAAAGAATTTTGTAGAGACGGAATGGAACACAGACCGACACGTCATGCGATTGCATCCTTCTACCTTCTCTATTGGCACACGGCATTGTGGACACCTCTTCACAAACCCTCCTTGTTCAGTAATCCAAGTGTCCACGCGTTGCTCTAACTTGCGTGTCTGGTATTCTTTACACGTCAGCCCTTCGTGCGCATCGTCGCACGCTGAGCAAACCTCCGAAGAACAAGATGGACAACGGAGGGTCACCGCTACCTCGCCAGCAGGTGTAGAGCGGTAGATCTGGCCACAGTCTGGCGTTCTGCAGAATTTGAATTCCATTGGGCGCTGGGATATATGGAACGCGAACGCGGCCTCTAGCAACCGATTGAAAGCTGCTGGTGTGAGGAATTGTTGAACAGTTGGGATGGATATAGGTGTGTTACAACGACTATCATCTCCGACGCATCTCAGGGGGAATACGTTGATTTCATGGGCAGAGGTGACGAAGTGGCGCAGACACGCTGAACAATATGTGTGTCCACATCCCAGCTGCACGGGGTCCAAGGTATGATCATAGCAAATTGGACATAGTTCATCAACGTCCCCAGTGGTTTCCGTATGGGAGGTGTGACCCAAGTCATAGCTAATCGGGTCCTGCACCTTGGCCAGTGTGGAGGCTTCGTCAAAGTACTGTGGGACGAAGTGCGTCCTGCGGGGACGCCAAGCTACAGTTAAGGCAGTCGCATCGCATACTGATGATCCATTTGTGCCACCGAATTTACAAGGTGCGGACATATCGATTCCCAATACGTCGTCCCTATATCTGAGATCAACCGAACTGGTGAATAAGATCCCTCCAGCTTTCGCATCGGATACGATCACTGCATTTAGCTTCCCAGCGCCGGCCGTCTGAATACCGACAAGATAAAACTGGTCGACTTCCAGACCGCCTTGCGCAAACAACGCAAGCACTTCAGCACCGTTTGCATCCTCTGGAATGTTATCAATGAGAAAGGTGCAAGACTCGAAACCAGTGGTGAGGCTTAGAACATCTAGCCCTGCTGTATAAGTGACGATGGAACCTTGCACCAACCGAGATATTGTCTCGAACGTCTCCTCTTCTTCCGTTACCGTTCCGTCTGGACCCCCAGACGTGCTCCCAGAGTGGGCACATGCACCAGCGGTGGCACCTCCAGCCTTAGGTATCAAGACTTAATAGCTGGGTCTACAAGTCCTAGAGAGAAGGCCGGGTGTGAAGACTCACCTCGCCTTCCAAGCCTAACGCCACTGGGAGACTCCCTCGAGCATAGAAACGACCAAGCGGCGACGATGCACAGTTTTGGAGTTGAGTGACGGTAGCACTCATCGTACTGGAACAAGGGAAGCTGTAGGGCTCCAGAAACACGCGTGATGCACGACATGCCACAGTCTCGTTGCCAAATGCCACGAGTATACCCAAGGCAGGTGGCCACTATCCTAAAATGTTGGATGTCGTCCTTACGCTGAATTTTCCTTCAAGCCGAACTGGCTGAACATGCCTGGGTAGGACCCTAGTAAGCTTAGGAGCGCTTACCTCCATACACCTCAGCGCGGTCGGCTCACCGACGGGTTGGGGAACAATCACACCTCGGTAGTGGTGACGAACTACCCAAGTGCGGTGTTATGTTTCGAATCATCCGATACGAACCTCGTTTTGCAATAATAGACATACCATAGTAAATTATGTACAAAAGGATGAAGGCGGTACTCGTAGTACTCTTACACGTTCTGCCCCTGGTTCTGACAGGTGATTAGTAAGTGTCCACGATATGTGATTGAGACGCAAAGGATGCAAAGCTGTTAGGATGAGGAATTCACATTATCAAGCAACCTCCACCTCCACCTCGCTGTTGCTCCTGCTCCTGCCTCAACTGCTCCTGCCTCAACTGCTCTTGCCTCAACCGTTCCTGCCTCAACTGCTCTTGCCTCAACTGCTCCTGCCTCAACCGCTCCTCTCTTTGTCGAGCCAATCTCGCCCGCTCAATTCCCTCTTCCCAAGCTGGTCTCCAATCTTGCGGTATCCACCCTTCCCTATTTCTCTGTCCCTCCCTCTGTTGTTGGATCTGCTCCATGAGCTGATACTGTTCTATAATATCTACTCCCCGCAATAATGCAGGTTCATTATCATAGTAGCCTTGATGCGCCTCTCGCATGTGTCCATATATCGTGCCGGAGGTGAAAATCCCCATACATGTCCAACAGATGTGAGCACCGCATCTTTCTAGGATTAGCATTTTCTTGCTGACCAAGAACAATTCGAGGCACATACTTGCATGTCATATGATTGCATCCTTCCAGCTTCTCTATCAATACATTGCATTGTGGGCACCTCTTGACGCGCTGGCCCTGTGCAGCAATCCAGGCATTATTCTGTCGTTCCTCCTCTTCAGCCTGGCGTTGCCTGACCTCAGTGCACTGAAGCCCGTCGTGCGATTCATCACATGACGAACAAACATCCGAAAAACAGGACGGGCAACGGAGAGACACTCGAGCTTCTGGGCTGGTAGAACGATAGATCTGGGTACAATCGGGAGTTTTACAATACTTGAATTCGGTAGGACGCTTGGTGAGGTAGAAAGTGAACGCGGCCTCAAGCAAGCGGTTGAATGAAGCTGGTGGAAGGAAACGCTGGATAGTTGGAATGGAGATGGGAGCACTGCAGTGGCCATCATTACCAAGGCAGCGCAGCGGGAAATCGGAGCCTTCTAGAGCAGATAGTAGGAAGTGGCGCAGACATGCGACGCAGTAAGCGTGTCCACACCCTAGACGAAATGAGATAGCAACATCGTCGAGACAGATCGGACACGCTGTCTCGCTTTGTGACGCAGTCGAAGACTTCTCCTTATTCCTCATCGCGCTGCGAACGATAGTATCCAATGAGTGCCGTGCTTCTTCTCCACCAGAGATGGTGATCCTCCTAGACATCGTGTCGAACTTGACGGCATCCTCCCCAAAGGTTTCCTTCAGTTGAGCTAAGCCTTCGTTAATTAAACTCCGGACTGCTAACTTGGGAATAATAGCAGTGAAATCTGCAGAGGACAGTCTATCGAGCTCCTCGCTGATCATCTTTCGGGCACGTTCAGTCGCCATGGCTGAGCCGTACACCTTCAAAGCCTGCATCTTTCGGTCAGTTCGCATATATGCTCCTGTCTCCGTAAGAACCTGCTTTGAAAAATTATTCTTCGGGTGTGTCAAAGCCCGATGCCAGCCTTGCACAGTCTCTCCTCTAGCTAGATTCTCGACCTTGACCTTCAGCGCCCCGAGAGCATCATATTGAGAACCGCTTAGGCGTATGTGTACAGTGTTTCCATTTTTGTATATGTTCAGCATACATGCCTTCGGGTCCTTGAGGCTACCCATCAGGGCGTCCCACTGGGTTTTCTGTGCAGTGTACTGTTCTTGACAGAGCCGTATAGTAAAATCCATTGGATGTGGGACACGGAGCCGCATCCCGACATTTCTGCCGTATCCGGTGTCCTCGAGGAACTTTTGGACGGCAAGAGCGTCATCATGAGAGTAGAAGTGAGCACGGATAGAAAGTAGACCATTCAGGTCAGGCACTGGCGAGGTTTCAAGTGATTGAAAACCGTTGGATACAATGGTTTGTACGATGTCACGAAGACGGTGTTCGACGTCATGAACATTGAGCGAGGGTGTGCTTTTCAATCGTTTCACGGAACTTGATCCGGATAGTGTCACCATTTCCGCATCGCCTGTTTCTGGGGGAAGGTTATTGATGATGATGGTATGAGGTGGGTGTGATGTACGACTGGGGGTGGATGTCTCATTGTTCATTTGAGCTTTGATGCGACGATTATTGTAAGTATAGCCATTTAATTCGCGGACCTTAGCCTGAGCAGCAGCTGCATCAACGTACGTCACAGCATATCGCACTGCAGAGGAATGCCATGACAGAGTTAAGACGGCGGGGTTTTGTATTGATGACGCAGCCATCCCCTCTAATGTGTTGGGTGCTGAAACTTCGATCTCGAGTGTGCTGCCCTTGAATATCGTTCCATTCAGTCCAGTAGATAAGAGTCGCCCTAGTTTTTCATCTGTCATAATTTCGGCCTCGACTTTCCCCCCGACCATATTCTTCATACCGACAAAGTGGAAGCGGGCAGCATTCACCCCCTGTTGTGTCATCAGTGCACGGATTTCGTCCTCCTTTGCGTCCAACGGGATATTCTTCAAACGCACGGTGCACGACTCGAAACCGGTTGTAAGGCCTATGATGTCTAGTCCCGCATTGTAGGTCACGACAGAACCTTGCACGATTCGACCTATCGTTTGGGCTGCCTCATTCTGTGCTGCCTCGGAATCGGTGGGAGTCTAAGCATTCTTGTAAGCTCAAACACCAACAGTCACGATTAGAAACGGACATCATCGGCATGAAGGTACCAACAATTATCTCCTCGAATGCAATTACCAGCTTTCCAAAGATCGCAAACGCCGCTGCATCGCTGAGGCGTGTCACGCAGCGCACGAGGGCCATCAGAAGGACACGCTTTAACTTGTATTTCCTGGGTACCATGGTACTCTGAACCTTCGCTGTTGGGTGCCTGACGTAGACAAATCAGCATGTCGATTGAATAAGCTAAAAGCTACATACATGAATGTCACGTATGGCAATGCCAGCAGGGACACTCCCACAGTGAGATGCCGGAGAATCCTGGTGTACGTGCGAGAACTTGCAATCAGAGCCTCTTTTACAGTCTCCCGACTTCCAGTAGCGACAGGGTGTTCGGCATTCATCCTGAGAAAGTGTGCCAGTAGGGCTAGCCACTTCAGAAGCGCTGGTGAAGGCACACCAGGTACCAGATGCCTGAGAGCCCTCGTTTCCATGCGAGAACTTGCAGGCCGAACCCCTTTTGCACTCGCCTGCTTTCCAGTAGTGACAGGGTTTCCGGCGGTCAC
The DNA here is from genome assembly GCA_024663475.1 of Pisolithus thermaeus. NCBI lineage: Eukaryota > Fungi > Basidiomycota > Agaricomycetes > Boletales > Pisolithaceae > Pisolithus > Pisolithus thermaeus. The sequence goes on from JANFAF010000040.1 coordinate 440,350, forward strand.
CCCTGAAGTGAGTAGCGGGGGGTTTAACGACGTCAGCAGCACTGGTAGAAGCGCTCTGAGGGGAAGACGGTAGAGACTCCTCGTTTCCGTGTGAGAACTTGCAATCTGAACCTTTATTACAACGTCCTGCAGAATAGTAACGACAAGGTCGGGAAGATGGGTCGGCTGGGGGACGACTAGTCGCACCCATCGCGGTCAAGGGCAAGGAGACTACAATGTGGGAGAAAGACTCTATTAAACCCCACAGACTAGCCACGAGGGCGTAACGAATCGCGGCTCGTAACGCCTCGGATTATACCTCTTCACTTCGCCTCGGAATCCTCTTAGTTTACACTCCTGTCAATGTTTCTTTCTTTCCCTTTCTTTTCTCTTTTTAGTTACTCGTTTGTCTCCCGCCGCACTCTGAACGTATATAAACCCTTAGCACTCGATGTATTTTCCATAGTTGTTCTCAAACAGAGACCTTGGACAGTTCTATTGCGAGCCCTCTAAGCCTCACCTCTGCCGAGAATCGACTACCGTGTGGCCGAAAACTACCCTTTCCATCACATATTTTGAACTGCCTTTAAACTCTCTGCTTACTCTCTAAAACCTTTCGAAACCCGCCCAACGTTGACGTTGCCTGCTCGCTACTGGCTTGATCACCCGGTGCGTAGTTGCTTCGTCAAACCCGTTACTGATGTCTTCTTCCCCATTTAACCCCAAAGCTATTAATCAAGAAATACGACGCCGCTTCTGGTCCATCGAACCAGAACAGACAGGCCCTATCCAATTCGGAGGAATCACCGGTATTGACCATGATAAAGAGATACCTTCCGAATCAGTTATCCCAGCTCACGAACCTTCGGGGTTCGTTAGGACACAGGGTGATGCCCAAATAGGCTGTACTAACCTTGGAAACTCCGAGGGAGGCACGAACGACGCGCTGAAAGATGCGGTCGAACAGCCAGTCCATGAGCTCGGGAGCACGCCACGCGGCTGTGCCCCAGACCCCCCAGTATTGACTGGAGAGGACGTTGATGCGCATGCAGGAACAGGCGAGGGCTTTGAGAAGCCACGCTCGCCCGCGAAAAGTACTGTATCAATAATAAGAACGTCAGTACTACTAGACCAGAACCGCTGGCCTGCATGGATGCGCGACGAACCTGAAATAGATCCGAAGTCTGAGGATGGAAATAAATTTAGCCCTAAGCTGTTATGGTCAGACCTTGTACAGAACGAGGAAGAGTTACGGAACTCTGTCCCGCAGTGGTATGGAATACCTAGCATGAATATCCCCAAGAAAGATAAGAAACTAAGTAAACCGGATTCAGAAAGAAGCACGCCGAGACTTACCAAAGACGCGAAGGAAAAGTGGAAGGCCCCCACTCCTATTGAAGTCATGAAAGAATTACCTATTGACGAAAAGGTTCCAGAAATAATGGAACATACCGAACATATGATTAACAAACTGAAAGAAGCCGGCTTGGTCGAGCAGCTCGACAGTGCTGAAGCGGTGATCCGCCAGCAACAGGCCATAATCGAGTCCTTAAAGCAACAGAGGAAGCGCTCGTCTGTAAAGCCAGAACCCTCGGGACTCAACGCCGAGCAGAAACAACGCTTGAGAGAAATAGTCATCGACTCAGGCGTGCTTGAAACTAAGGTTTTCAACGAGACACAAGAGGAACCTACTGCTAACGCTAAGCTGGGTTCCAAAACTGCAAAGATGTCAGAACTGCTAAATCGTGACAAGATTGTAAAGCCGCACCGCCAGAAGAATAAAGAAAACCTGAATAAGGAAGCTCACATTGCCCGAGCGTCGTCCGTATTCCCACGAGAAAGCACTGTACTTCGCGCAATGCACGGGGACCCCAGTGACAGCAGTAGCTCCTCGAGCTCAGACGACACGGAACGGGGACAACGCGGACATAATGGCAACCCACCGTATCAACGACCCATCGCACCTAACCCTTCTTCAGGATCTTCCGATAATGACTCGTCATCGTCATCCGAAGATGACTTCTCGTTTGGATCAGACTTCCTAGACGAAGAACCCTCGTCTGTACTTACGGATGACTCGGACCGAACTAAGGCCCGTAAACGCGAGAAGAAACGGCGCTACCGTGCTAAGTTAAACAAATTGAAATATCAGCAGTCCTTCTTGAAAGAAGACCCGCCGTTCACTTACCGCGGTGAAATACAAGTTGGCTTATTCAAGAAGTGGTGTCGCGAGCTGCGCGACTGGGTAAAACGAGCCCGTCTAGACCGAAAAAAGAGTATTAGAGTCGCGGGAAAGTACCTTGATGGACGTGCTTACCGATTCTACGAGCGAAACGTTCTTGACCTCAAAAAGAAATATAACCTGTCCACATTTTTCGAGGAACTTTTTGACTATGTGTTTCCCGCGGATTTCCGAATGCAACAACGTGATAAATTCGATGCATGCCGCCAAGATGGACGCTCCGTGTTAGACTTCCTCAGGAAGCTTCAAGAAATCGCCGACACTGTAGGAGATATCAGCGACAAGGACATTGTCCTAGCATTCTGGAGACGATGCCAACCTTACTTACGTGCAGAACTCACCAGAAATGGTTACGATGCGACCACCATTTCAATCGTTACCTTGGAATCGGAGTGTGTGAGGTATGAAAAGGCAAAACGAGTTATTGATGAGGATCGTAACCGTAGGCCTCAGCAATCACGTGACCGAAATTACACGCCTCGTAGGCAAAGTACGGATCAGCTGAGCGCTGCATCTGTTAAAACAACGAACGTACCCGGCAATACTGCTAATAACGGGCAACCCGTGAGTAACCGCAACCCTCCGAAGAATTATAACTCTCAGCAGACGGCCTCGAGCGACAAGGAACGTAAACGCCGCCTCCGCACCAAAGGAAAGTGCTTCAACTGCGAAAGCACTGATCACATCGAACGGAATTGCCCCAAGCGGTGGCAGACTCAGGGAAAACGGAAAGGACCTCACGTGCATCTGAACAATATTGACCTATCTGTAGCAGAAGTCAGGCTTGCCGCTATCAAAGAAGGCACCGACTTAGGACTTTTCGCTACTGGCACAACCTGTTTGGAAACGATTGAACTTCGACAAGCAAAGAGGGATCTTGTTAAGGCACAGGCACTATCTACTTTGTATGATGCTGTGCCACTAACTCTCGACCAAGATATAGACCCAGGAAACTCCCCCTTCCAACCCGGACGCTTCATGATAGAGGACTATGGCGGTCCAGATACGTATTTACTCTCTGACCACTACACCCTCGACAATCATATCGTGTATTATGAAAACCTTATAGACCCAGAATTTGATATCGTGCGCTGGCTACATTTGCAGAAAACAGAATGCTATGACGAACTAGTCTTCGACAGGCGAGAGACGCGCTGGCACGGCCCTACCCCTGCTATACCTGAGTGCCTAAGAGAGACGTCGCTGACCTGTGCAGCTACGATATCAAGAAACACCGCCGGAGATTATCCCACTGGAATTAATGCAATTGAACGGAACGCCGCCCGAATCAAAGGAGTCACAAGGCTACTGCCAAAACCAACCGTGGTCGTGGTTCGCATTAACGACAAACCATGTCGAGCTTTGCTCGACTCCGGATCATCATCCGATTTTATTTCTACGACGCTGGTTGATCAATTACAGTTGACCTTGGACATCCTTGACAGGCCATTAAATCTCCAACTCGCAGTCTCGGGATCTCGGAGCAAGGTAAAAGCCACCACAACTCCGTGGATCACTTATCAGAACATTCACGAGAAACGGACCCTGGACGTAGTCAACATTGACTCGTATGATCTCATCTTAGGAATGCCGTTCCTATTCCAGCATCAGGTACTCCTCAGGTTCAACCCAGCGCAAGTGACAATACGAAGCGACACATCACTCCCTATTCGAGGAGTGCAAACGATTGCATTGGAGTCTCACGCAGCCAAGGTTATGGGAGATGAGAGGGAAAAACTCCGAGAGGAGTTGCGAGCGTATGCGAGGGACATATGTAAGGAGGCAATCGAAACCCCACTACCCCCTCTCTGCGATATTAACCATGTTATTCCTCTAATTGATGAAAATAAAGTATATTCATGGCGACCTTCTCGTTGTCCAGAACCTTTGAAACCTCTTTGGCGTGCGAAGCGGGACGATTATATTCGAACAAGACGCTGGGAATTTAGCAGCGGTACTAACGCAATCCCTATGCTAATGCTAAAGAAAGCTACGAAGGACGGTACCCTCCGTTTACGCACTGTGATCGATACTCGAGAACGAAACGCTAACACTCGAAAGTTAGCCTCGCCACTCCCAGATATGGAGGCGATTCTCCGTAATGTCGTATCACACCCATTCAGGTCATTACTCGATGGTAAGGACGCATACGAACAAATACGCGTCAGACCTGAGGATGTCCTGAGGACTTTATTCACAACACCCGACGGAACAATGATAAGCCATGTCATGCAGATAGGTGATTGCAATGCCGGCGCTACCTATCAGTCCTTAATGAACCATATTTTTGCCCCACACATCGGAGTTTTCATGGATGTTTATCTCGACGACATCGTAATTTATTCTGACACTCTGGAAGATCATATCATGCATGTAAAAACCGTTATTGACATACTACGGAAACACAAGTTTTACTTGAGCGAACATAAGCTACAATTTTTCGTAGACGAACTACGTATACTTGGTCACGTTATCGACCAGGACGGAATTCGCATGGATCCAGACAAAGTTGATAAAATTGTTAGTTGGAAGACGCCAACCAATAAAGACTTACTGGCAGGTTTTATCGGTGCAGTTGGATATCTTGCGCCAGGCTGTGAGGGCGTCCGGATTCCACTTGGTCACCTGCATAAACTCGCTGCGCCAAACTCACCATGGCATTGGTCATTCACAGAACAGCGAGCATTCGATCTAGTAAAAGAATTAGTTAATCAACACAGAGAAACCCGGCGTAAGACAATCGATTACTCACCGGGTCACCCACCCATAAATCTCTCTTGCGACGCGTGCCTGTCGGGGGGTAGTGGTGTGATTTGGCAAGGTGAAACCATCGAGAACGGAAATATTATTGCTTTTTGGTCGGGCAAATTCAACCTGGCACAGCAAAATTATCCCGTGCATGAACAGGAACTGTTAGCTATCGTAGAATCCCTGAAGCGCTTTCAACACTTACTGCAAGGAACGAGATTTTGGATATTCACAGACCACAAAGGTCTTGAATGGATCCAGACACAGCGAAAGTTATCGCCACGTCAAGCTCGCTGGCTCGAAACACTAGCCGACTTCGACTTTGACATTATTCACATTCCTGGAAAAACAAATGTCATCGCTGACGCTCTGAGTCGAATTTATTCTGACGAACCAAAGGGCACCGTACGAGCTGCAAGTGAATTCGTCAGCGCCGAGGAAGAACACGCACCATCAAAACTAATGCTAAATTTAGTAACAGCGCCCCTGTATACAGGCTCCCCAATTTTCCTCGGCGCGACAAGGAAACAATCTGGGGCACGCGAAGCATTTCCTAATGCAAAACGAGTGATCCTTAAGTTGCCGGAAGAACCAACACGATCACTGGAGGGCGGGAGTCCGGAGACATTAAACTCACCTGCCGAACAAATGGTTCCTGACAACAGTGACAGGACAACAGAACCGGACATGTCACCTGAAGGAAATGACACCTGTCAGAATAACGTCATAGACCACCCAGAACCACCACGGGACCACGAGGAACCGACGTCACTACCCGACTTCATAACAATGGTAGAGCAAGGAATAAATATCTGTGAGGATATACGCCATCAGTATAGTCAGGACACATTCTTCTCGGACATTGTTAAGCAGCCTAAGAATTACAAAAACTTTGAAGTTGACAACGGTCTAATATACCTGAAAGACAGGGGACAAAGAGTACTGTGTATACCGGACATTAGACTAGGCACCCGTCGCCTGCGCGAGATCCTGATCTCGCATGCTCATTCCATATTAGCGCACCTCGGACCCAGTAAAACAACCAATTATCTACGGGACAATGTCTGGTGGAAGGGAATCAATTCCGACGTAGATAGCTTCTGCAAGTCGTGCACTATCTGCCAAGCGTCGAAGCCAAGTAACCACCCTAACTACGGACTATTAGAAACCTTAGATGTCCCTAATTACCCCTGGGAAACAATCGGTATCGACTTTGTCGGCCCCTTACCGGAAACTCGGACACTTAACGGCACATTTGACATGATACTAGTCATTATTGATTACCTAACAGTGATGGTGCACCTCGTACCAACGAAACAAACATACCGTGCGAAGGATGTCGCCGAGGTAATGTTCGACAGAGTATACAAGCATCATGGCATGCCGCGGAATATCATTAGCGACAGAGATTCCTTATTTACGAGCACGTTCTGGAATAAGCTCAATGAGCTAACAGGTACTGAACTACGAATGTCATCTAGTTTCCATCCACAAACAGATGGGATTACAGAATGAGCGAACCGTACTATCACACAGATGCTGCGCTCATGCATATCCCCAAATCAGAAAGACTGGGCTAGTAAGTTACCGGCTATCGAGTTTGCTATGAATTCTGCACGCTCGGAAACAACCAGATTTACTCCATTTATGCTAAACTATGGACGAACCCCGAGATCTATGATATGGGAAACTAACTCAGAATTCCCGGGAGTACGAGTATTCGCTCAACGAATGAAAAATGCCATATCACAGGCTCACGACTCTATCATAGCTGCTCGCGTAAAGCAGACTACTATGGCTAATCGCAGGCGCAGAGACGCACCTTTCATCAAAGGTGACTTAGTCTACCTATCTACCACTAATCTCGCGCTGCCAAAGGGACATGCCCGAAAGCTGACGCCAAAGTTTATCGGTCCGTACAAGATCATTGACGACTACCGAAATAATACCTTTGTGCTAGACTTGCCACCGGAACTAAAGCAGCGAGGTATCCACCCTGCGTTCCATGCCAGTTTACTCCGCATTCACGTACCTAACGACGACCGACGCTTCCCAGGTAGACAACTACCACAGGTCATAGGGATAGGAAAAGTCGAAAACCTGTCAGTGAAGCGGATAAGTGATCACCACGGAAAAGGAGGTGAGTCCTTATTCCAAGTCGAGTACTCAAGCGGCGACAATGTATGGCTACCGCTGCATGAGGTCTCTCACCTTGAAGCATTCTCGCAATATCTCGAGGCTCTCAACGTCTCACATGCCAACGATCTTCCCCGACGCACCTGCCCATCCCGAGACATACCTTTGTTTGTGGTCTCCGCGGAAGACAACACCGCCTGCCGCCAAGCGTTCAACATCATCGATCGTTTGACAACTGACGACTGGGCCACCCCGTCAGTCCCAGCCACCTCTCGCTCCTTGGCCTTCGCTAACGCCCCTGTCCGAACCCGAAAGGCATATAAAAGACGAACGAGAGGAACCCGTCTGGCCCAACATCCCTCTCATTCAAGCATGCACTTCACTCCTCTCGAGCTGGAACGTTTCCGTGCTACCGCTACAGCTATCCGCGACGGCTCCTTCGACATCAAACGAGATGTTGTACCTCCCGGCTATGTGAACTTTTGTGTTCTCCACGCCGACGACCCAGACCCGTTCCTACGGTACCCATTACCTCCCGCATTCGGCCATGCACGCACTGCCCCAGCTAAGAAACCCAACCAAACTCGTCGCGGGAAACGAGAGTCAGGCTATCTCACCCGGGTTATATTTGACCGGTTTGCAGCAGATACGGCCACTCGTAAGTGTGCCCATTCGAGAAACAGAAAATATCCTCATCGCGCCTCAGAACGAGCTAACGCCAGCCGTGGAAACAAAGAATATCGTCGCCCTGGCCCATACAAGCCCAAAGGACGCAATGGAGGGCGCAACAAAAACAGGGATGACCATAAAGAAGGACGCCCAAAGTACTTCAAGAACCGTTCTCGCGACTTCCGAAAGACTGGACAGAAGTCTCCCCGTACTGAGGGCTCCCAAACGCCTGACTTTGCCGCCCTTGACGACCCCGCTAACGACCCTTTCCGAGGCTTCCACAACCTGGTCCCGAACGTAGACGACATGTTTAAAGAATTGGAGATTAACTCCTCCGTCGACGGTTCTCAGACCACCCCAGTCGCCTCTACCGCAGGACCTTCCACAGGTTGGACCCTCGTAATGATCCTTCTCGTGAACCTACTCACTTGCTTCATAGCCGCCACCTCTCCTATGAACAGTATCTCGACCGATTGATCTTCTCTACTAAGATCAGGAGGGCGAATGTAACGAATCGCGGCTCGTAACGCCTCAGATTATACCTCTTCACTTCGCCTCGGAATCCTCTTAGTTTACACTCCTGTCAATGTTTCTTTCTTTCCCTTTCTTTTCTCTTTTTAGTTACTCGTTTGTCTCCCGCCGCACTCTGAACGTATATAAACCCTTAGCACTCGATGTATTTTCCATAGTTGTTCTCAAACAGAGACCTTGGACAGTTCTATTGCGAGCCCTCTAAGCCTCACCTCTGCCGAGAATCGACTACCGTGTGGCCGAAAACTACCCTTTCCGTCACAGAGGGTGACCGCTGGACAACGTGACACATGGAGTGGTGTGAATTCATGGGACAACCTGGCGTTGGGATGCCCAGTTGTCCATTCCATTCAAATTCTCGATGATTTTGCTCACCAATATCTCGCCCTTTTGCTGGCACGGATTAGCTTCGGGACGCCGAAAAACTGTCCCAAACGCAGTTCCTTGACTCGAAGTAGGTTTAGAGTCTATTAGACTTGTTGCAAATAGTGACAAACAGAGAACGCGTCGCGTCTTTGATATCATTTGGAGTAGTAGGAACGGCAAGGTTGCCATTATCCTTCTGATTGATCAACTCAACAGCTAAATGGCCGACATTGCATCGTTACTTCATGCTTCGCTACAGCCAGCGACGAGAAAGCAGGCGGAGCAACAACTCCAACAACTCACTCCTCAACAAGGCTTCCTATTCCATTTACTACGTCTTATACTCGACAAGACACAAGATCGCTCGATCCGGCTTGCGGGAGGAATATATCTTAAGAATATTGCGAAGCTCAGATGGGAAGAAGTTGGTTTTTCGTTCTTTGACGACTTAACACGCTTCAGACATCGTGCCACAGGATGTTGCACCTCTGTCTGAGCAAGACAAAGCTGCTATTCGATCAGAGTTGGTTCCTGCAATGATAGCCCTTTCGGATCCTACAGACAAAACCATCCGTGCCCAAATTGCCGAGTCAGTCTCGCTCATTGCAGAACTCGACTTCCCCGCAAAATGGAGCAATCTCATAGATGTATGACTACATATTACTCTTTTGCAAGAACGGCCCCTTCTGACATGATCCAAAAGCAACTCGTAACTTCCCTTTCTCCAACAGACTATAACGTCAACATCGGTGTTCTTGAGACTGCCCATTCCATCTTCCGTCAATGGCGTCCGCAAGTGCGCTCAGATGCACTCTTTACGGAAATTAACTTTGTGATCTCTCGTTTCATGGACTCATTCCTGCACCTCTTCCGTCAGACAGCCACGATCATCTTCTCGTCACCTTCTCCATCTAATCTCGACCTTGTGACGCAAGCGCAGATCCTTCTAGCAGAGATATTTTACGATTTCACCTGTCAAGATTTACCTCCTGCTATCGAGGACTCCCATGATGAATTCTTTTCCCCGAACGCTGGCTTGTTCCACCGTTTTCTTGCATGGGACCCTCCTGAATTGAGAGGAGATGTGCGTCTACAATTTGTCATTTACCTCGACATTTCTCAAGCTCCCCCGTGCAGCCTGATGATGTCAACCCTTCTCTTCCTGCGCAATTAAAGACGGTCATTTTCGAAATAGCCGAGGTTTGTCTTTCTCGCATCCGCTAATACATCCCGCTGAGGAGGTCTAGCTATACATCAAACTTTACTCCGACCAACTCGCCCGTTCGCCTGCCATTGAATCGTTCGTTCAAGGTGTATGGGGACTCGTCGGATCCAACAAACTTCCCAATGTAGCGAACGACCAGGTACGAAAATCCCTTGTTGAGTGTCTTGTGGCTCATGTCGTCTGCTCATAGCTTGTCTCCCAAGCTCTGCGCTTTGTTTCGTCGGCCATCCGTTCCGGCTTCTACAAATCCTTATTTTCCTCCAAAGAGATTATAAATTCTCTCGTGCAAGGAGTCGTTGTGCCGAATGTTGGTTTGCGTGACCACGAGATGGAACAGTTTGAAGATGATCCACTTGAATTTATCCGTCTTGATCTGGCGCTTCCTTCTGGTTCGGGTGGAGCAGGATCAGCGGAGGTATCCACAAGAAGACAGGCCGCGGCGGACGTACTGCAGGCATTAGTTGGCAGCGGATATCAGACTGAAGCGACTGAGATTGTGGGATCGTGGATTAGCACGGGGCTGCAGCAGTACAACGCCAATCCTGTCCAAAACTGGCAGTCCAAAGACAGTGCTGTATATCTTTTGACCGCTATTGCAACAGAAACTTCCACAGCGAAGGTGAGAATTTATAGGCAGTGTAACAAATGTGAGAAGCCATGGAAGCTGACCTGGATGCCAGCTCGGTGTGACCTCTATCAACGCACAAGTCGATGTAGTGAAGTTCTTCTCGGACCATGTGTTCCAAGATCTGCAGGCCGGTCAAGGCACTGTTCACCCAATTCTGCAAGTTGATGCAATTCGCTTCCTTCTAACATTCCGCAACCAAGTGTGTGGTTTCGAATGTTCGAGCTCCCTCCGTGGCCTCTAACTTGGATCAGTTGACGAAGGAGCAGCTCCTGTCTGTCTTACCTCTCCTCATCAATCACCTGAAGTCGGATAATTATGTCGCATATACATACGCTGCCATCACCATCGATCGCATCTTATCGATAAAAAAGGGCTCACAACTCATGTAAGCACGTGTTTCGTAGTTTGCTTCGCCGTCCACCCTGATCTTGCATCAGGTTTTCCCAGACGGATGTTCATGATTTTGCTGCTGACCTACTCGGTGCCATCCTAGCAAAGATCGAGGGAGCAGGGACACCGGAGAAGGTGGCGGAAAATGACCATCTCATGAAATGTGCGTCCATGTTTTTAAGGAATCTCGGAGTAGTTCAAGTGACCGTGACGTTTGTCGTAGGCGCCATGAGAATCGTCATCACCGCACGGCAGACGCTGACCCCAGTGTATCAGCAAGTCCTTCAGAGGCTTGTTGCCATCCTTGGCGTCATCTCGAAGAACCCAAGCAATCCCAACTTCGACCAATATATTTTCGAGAGTATATCGGCTCTTATGAGGTAGGTCTACCGTGCGCAACGCAGAGCTCTTAACAACCCTCGTACACAGATTCGTGGTTCATGGCACTTCTTCGACCCTGCCGACTTTCGAACAAACACTTTTCGGTCCTTTTACGTTCATTCTTCAACAGGACATCGATCGTATGTTTTATTCTGGTTTCTCAAGTTCTTGGTACTCAATATTCGTGGTATAGAGTACATCCCCTATGTCTTTCAGATTTTGGCTCAAATGCTTGATCTCCATACAACTGGCGTCCCCACCGAATATCGCACTCTCCTTCCATTCCTCCTCATGCCTGCACCTTGGCAACAAAAGGGAAATATACCGGGTCTTGTCAAGCTTCTGACAGCGTTCCTTGCCCGCGACGCGGGCGAGATGGTTGCGAACAACCAGATAGTATCCGTTCTTGCCATTATTCAACAAAGACTTATTCCATCGAAAATTAACGACGCTTGGGGCTTTGAACTCTTGCAGGGGGTTATGCTACACGTACCTCCGTACGTTCCCATGACTTTTCAGTGATACGCCTGACCCGATGCATCTCCGCAATAGTACATTCCTGCAACAATACTTCAAGGTCTTACTTATGACCCTCCTCACAAGATTGCAGACAAGCAAGACTGATAAATTTGTATACCATTTCTCGCACTTCCTACTCTTCACAGCAGCCATCAACGTCGAGGGCCTTGGTCCAAACTATGTCATATCTACAGTTGAAGAGATCCAACCTCAGTGCGTTCCCCCCTTTCCGATTACATTTTGCAAATACCGTTATTTAACTGACACGTGCCCAGACTGTGGTCGCAGATCTTGACATCTTTCGTCATTCCGCAAATTCCCAAAATGCCACACAAAGACCGCAAGGTCGCTGCTATTGGCTTGACGCGAATGTTGACCGAGAGCCAAGTAATGGTCACAGAGCCTGCTGCACGCAACTGGTATGTACCAGCAGGTATCACTCATACCCCAATAAAATACTGAACATCGACTACATACTCTGTGCTGGGTGTCCTGTAGGCCATCCGCATTCACAGCACTCGTAAAGCTCTTCAATGAACCTCAATACCTGACCAAGACTTCGACAGAGGATGCCGCCGCTGCCGCCGCCACTGGTCTTACCGAGATTGACTATGAAGAACAGACAGCAGGGTATCAAGCTGCATACTCTCGCCTCGCGGCTGCCGAAGGTGCCACGGTCGACCCCGTCGCGTACGTCAAGGATCCGAAGGAGTTTCTTGGACGTGCACTGTCGAAGACTAGAGTCGGTGCACTGGTCGCTGCGTGTGACCCGGGCATTGTGCAACCATTCGTACAGAGTTTGGCAGCGGAGGGTTTTGTTATCCAATGAAGGAGTACTTTGGTAGGAGCGGTAAGGAAGAAATGTGGCGTAACTAGGTGACAAACGATTGGAAGTCTATAGCGAGTATCGTTGTATCTTGCAAGTCACGCCTAAGCGCAAAGGAACGCGCTACATTGTGAGGACCGCAGGCCGCGAGTGGGACGTTTCATTTTCACGCGGTGCTCGAATTCCAAGTAATCCGGCACTGCCCATCGTATGAGTACTACGTAGACCGCAGATCTTTGATCACTTGCGGATCGGGATGTCTCCTAAGCTACCTTTCTGGATGTCTAGTAACCACGACCAGTTCCTACTGCATGATATATGAGGGCGATCAGTCGATAAATACCACTATCCATACCTCTACCAAAAACAGTCTAGAATGACTGTTCGACGCTATGTTTAACGGTCCGAACTATCCTCACGCTGAAACACGTTATAACACCCATGTAAATGTAGCTGCTCTCGATCGAGGCAATCGCTGACGAACCTTGACATGGGCTCCGGTCCAGTTTGTACCCCGCAATCGTGATCTGGTAGCATATGATGGAATTGCCTGCGTTGGTTGAGTCTGTCGTGCCGGTCAATAGGGTCACACAATGATATGCAATGCGGCATACGCAGCTAAGACGGAAACCGTGTACACTTCGGCGTGGCTCGGTCAGTTCGGCAATGCCAGGAACGAAACAAATAACGCTCACAGCCAGATACAACGATCAAGAGTGAAACCCATGTATCTGCATTGCTTGATTTGTGAGGAACTGCTTGCAGAGAGCTCGGAAAGTTTGGGCGCACAGTTTCCTGGAAGTGTCCAGAACTGTTTTGCAGCTGCGATTAGCAGGATTAAGACAGGGCGAACAACGTCATGACGTACGCAGATTGCCGCAGATAATTCAACCGCACTGTAGTGAGATTGCTTAGTAGAAGATTGAACGAATAGAAAAATACCTACCTAGCTAAGAAACCAGTAGCTGTGGGGTATTTGGTTGGATCAGAAACAAGAGTTAGAAGAAAAACGAATCGGAAACTACCGAAAGCGAATGCGATCATACGATCAATAACCTGCAACGACCTGTATCTGCGTCTGCGTCCGTACGGATCTCAGAAACTTTGGATGACGTACTGGGTAAAGGCTGCCTTCCGCATCCTCAGCTGGTAGGTCAGCGAAGCGGTGACAAACGTATCACATATGGATGAGAGGATCAGAATTGTTGTAATGCACCAGTACCACTGTTGCACCAATTCTCCCAGATTTATCATACCATAGGACTCGACACCGACCGTGATATGTAACACGAATCGCAGAGCAGTTAGGGACAAATGAGTAACAAAAATTATCGGCCACCAGAAAAGTTTATATAGCAGGACTGAAAAGGTTGCCTGCCCAAAGTCAGGTCTCCCCACTCGATAAGGGAAACTCCTTACCTGTGCTAAAAATGCACTCGAGGCACTGAGGATTATCACAGTTGACAAAGACGTGTGAATGAAACCCAGTGGCTGTGGTTGCCCATAGTCAAGTTGCCACACCGCAATTGTGAGCAGTGGAGTCCGCATCAATTGAAGCAGCCTTAAGAACATTGAGTGGCTAACGACGCTACAGACGCAACGGCTTACATCTCAGTGGCAACCTGACGGGTGAGGATAGGTCAAGAAACATAGTCAATGCGGTGGAAAGGACTCACAAGCACTTTCAGGAGCCAGCTATCCGCAGGGAACTTCTTGTAATATGAGTTCGCCTGGACGAGGGCACATCCAAGGAAAATAGCTGACACAACGACTCCTACAGTAATGGGAACGAAGACATTCCCTAGTTCCGATTCCTGGAAAGAATTCATACAGGAAGAGTGGGTACCGAAAGGAGGGCTTGTTCCGGAGGGCCTCTGCTCTCCCTATGTACTAGTTACGATAGCTTGATCGCCGAGCCGTGCCGTCGACGATGCCAGGTCACCCCAGTCTGATTTAACTCCTTGCCAAAAGTAATTCGTCAACGGTGGGCGTCCAGCGTCCATGGCAGCAACGGAGACGGGGCCAGCGATCTTCCCGAGTACTTGTGTGGTTCAACAAAAGCACTTATCAGTGTTCCCTGGCCACAAACCTGGGAAAAGGCTGCCACATTGCACTCCTTCACTCGCTGTTCGTCACTAGTCAGAAGGTCCGGTCTGGGCGTAGTTTTGCCAACTTACTTGATCCGGTCGATGTGTCATGAGGTGGTTGATCCCTATTGTTCCATGGTATTGCATTTCGAACCTCGATGGATTGGTTCTAGTTGGTGGAATCTTACCGCACGGAAAGCGACATGAACACATTGGGTCCGTATTGCAAACAGTTTCAATTCGTGGTCGCCATCCCCTCACCTAGTTCGTACTCCCAGTTGTTGCCAGATGACTTTCCGTGTATGTTTTGGCGGCGGAGCGGGGAATGCGGAAGAGAGTTCATGCGTGAAGTTCCACATCCTACCCGGTTACTAGAGCCAAAGGAAAAATAGAACTGCAGGAGGACCGCTTCTCGTTCACGTTTAGCCCACATTTTAGTAGCAAATGAACGCCTTTCCATTCCGTGACACGTACATGCAACGAACTGCTAGAGCCGTTCGGCGAACATGCACATTCGCCGAGCACTTCTGGATAAATGTAAAACATGCTAAATCCGGCAGTCACAACGCCCGCCAACTGTGTGTCGATCGGAACTGGATATATGCGTGTACGGGGACGTCTTACCCCTCACACTTGGGTCCACGGGGTGCAGTCGACCTTTTCCTCTCGCATTCTGTCCTTTTCAGGTTGCGTACGTACCCAAGGACATACATCATCAGGTGAAGGACTTCGGCGACCTGCTACGACGGAAGACCAAGGTAGGAAACGTGTCGTCACAACACGGTGTTTGATAAAGTCCGCCCTTGGGTCCGCGGAAATAATCTCCAAGTCAACGTTCTTGACAACGAGTAATGCCAGATATGTCAGTTCGATAAGGAGAAGAAGTCGAGTAGGAGCCCGCCACTTGAACGGAGTCATCCTGGAATGTGCATGCCATCTCCGGAGTAGTCGCACTATAACGTCCCATCCACTTCCTTGCCATGCGTGAGTACACATACACGAGTTTACACCCGCCACCCCTGCGGCCAGGAGCTTTTAACTTCCGGTCCTCCCCGCTGAGAAGGTAACGTTAGATTTTCTGGTTTTTAGAAATGCGTCGTCAGCGTCAGCCAGTGACGGTGGCTGGTCCATCGCTTCCTTTTGACAAGAGTCGAGTCGTTCCCGAGCGGCCGACGAGTGGAGGACATGCGTACTAAGCTGCTCAAGCATTACCACTTGTGCTGCACACGCTACACAGTACAGTAGACTTTTTCATATTGCATAGTGTGCTATTGTATAAATCTGATACTGTATGAAAATTTGGTTATGACCACAGTGGTATGCAGGGAATTATACAAAAACTGTTGTATTGAATAATGTATGACTCCCATGGAGCATTATACAATATGACATGAGAGTTTGGCAGTGACAGAATAGGTGATAGAGTGGAATTTCAGACTACCCCGACATGAAACTTGCTATGAAATAAACCTGAGTGTACCTCCAGGTCACTGTTCGGCACCCATCATGCCTGCTACCCTCTCAGTCCGTAAGCCTCGACCCAAGCCTGCCCCATATGCTAGGAAGCCCAAACCACCTGGGAGTCAGAAGAGCACTGTGGCAACATCAGCAATCCCAAAAAAGACTCATTCACGGACTCATCTCACCTTGAATGACTGGCTCATTGTCTTTGCATACATGGACAAGCATCCTGACTTGTCACAAGATCGTGTTGTTGAATATTTCCACACATGACCAGAGGGTGCCTTGATATTCACACAGGCTACCCTTTGCCGAAAACTGAAGGCAAGACAAACCTTAGAGGAGCGAGTTCAGAGCCACCCAAATGCCCTGTCTGGAAAACGTCCAAGGGCTGTTACAAGCCCTGAAGTTGAAAGGGCTCTTGTCCTTTGGGTGCGGCACATGGAGGAAAAGGGTGAGACTGTGAGTGGGCCCATGCTGTGTGAGAAACGAAGGAGATTTGAAGAAGACTTCAACATTCCTAATGAAATGCGGCTGACTGGGGATGGCTGGATTGCCCCATTCTGCAAGACTTACAATATCAAGGAATTCCGCTGCCATGGAGAGGCTGCCTCAGTCAATCTTGATGCAGTTGCTGCTGAACGAGAACGGGTACAAAAACTTTTTGCAACATTCCCACCTAGGGACAGGTGGAACTTTGATGAAACGAGCCTATTTGCCTTGTAAGTCTAGCTTTCAATTAGTTGGAATCTGGCTGACCTTTCATTTAGTGCACCACCAGATTGCGGATTAGCAACAAAGCAAATGAGTGGAAAAAAGAAGGAGAAATTTCGGATCACACTTGCACTAGCTGCAAATGCAGATGGCAGTGAAAGGATGCCCTTATTCTACATCGGTCGGGCCAAAAAACCAAGGTGCTTTGGCAACAAGACACCGCAAGAGTGTGGATTTTACTACCGGTACAACAAAAAGGCTTGGATGACATCTAGTCTATTTGAAGAGTACATGTTAATCATAAACAATAAGTAGAGGATGATAAACTTACAATAATACTTTGTAGGTGGATCAAAATGTTTGACCAGAAGATGGGTGCTGCAAAGTGCTACATCTGCCTATTCATCGATAACTTCAAGGGGCATACAATATCCTATAAGCCACGTCACATTCAGATGGAGTTCTTCGAGCCAAACCTAACATCATTTGTTCAACCACTTGATGCTGGTGTCATCCGATGCTTCAAGGCGCACTACCGACAAGCCTTTTGCAGCCATGCAATTGACTTGGATGCCACTGGTGAAAGAGATATTTACAAGATCACAATCCGTGAGGCCATGCTAATGGCAAAAGAAGCCTGGGCCGCTGTCCAACCAGCTACTATCAAACACTGCTGGGATCACTGTGAGATCCAACAAGATGGACGATCTGATACTCATACATATGCACATCCTACACACAAGAACCCGGAGGCCTGGGCTATTATCAGGGACTTTGCAGTCAATCCTGATACCACTCTCCCTAATGTCGAGCATCGTCTACAAGACTTACTCAAGGATCAATATATCTTCGAGGACTGGAAGGCTGCCCTCGATGCAGTCTTAAGAGCTGAAGGAGATGTTGCACAAGCCACAGAAGCTGTTGAGAAACTTGCTTCTGCTGCACTTCATCGGACAGGACTTACCATCAAGATTCAACCACAACAGCTCATCACTCTTGAAAACTCACTCCTCAGGTCCATTGAACAGTTGAAATCTTGCAATCGGATCATTGGGCCACCACCATGTATAGACGAGTACCTCGAGCCAAAAGAGGAGGGAAAGATTGGAGAATCTGAGTATGATTTTGAGGGTGGGGATGCAGAAATAGTGGAGACCGTTCTCCGAGAACTTGCTGTTGAGCATGGTGAATCCAAAGGCAATGAATCAGACATGGAAGATCAGGAACCCGCACTGCAGGACTCACCCAAGACATTACCAAGCTGCTCAGAACTCCTCAGCATGTGCAAAGTGCTTGAAGTGGCATCCGTCACATTCAGTGATGCCGAATCATCATTGGACTTGGTGCACTCACTTCGTCAACTGTGCGGTTCATTGCATCGTAGGATGACGGCGACTACGCAAACGACACTCGACGCCTTCCTACAACAGAAGTAACTGTCACACATAACACATCACATGTAGCTTGGTCACATGTGTCACAGGTTCACTATTGTATCGTTGTCATAATAGGGTCCCTCAAAGTTAAATTCCAAAAGCAAGAAAGTAACATACACATGAGGTTGAGCTATGCAATTTGTGTGGGAAATGAACAGTGCCAATTGAAAATTGTAACTCCGCTACTCCCCCAAAAAGGGCAATAGCATATCTAATGCTCATGCGCCCACCTGATACTCCTACTTAACTACACTAATAGACAGTATGTTACCGTTGTGGTGCTTGTCTAAGGTGACATGTTTGAGGGGTTTCCCCCCTCAATTATGAGTAATTAACGAATACTGCTGGGTACTTAGACACATTTAGAATAAACAACTTGTGCTGTAGGGTGGAGATTTTGTTATCAACTTCTCCCGATGCTTCCCACGCCTGTGTCGTGCCGTCTGCGGCACCTTCCATTGCTGTCAACGACAGCGAGCTCACAGATCTCAACACCTACGCAACGTACAGCCACCGGACTTTCATGGTTATATAGTACCGTCATGCAGCAATTATATTTAATAAATAATTTGGGAGTATCAGGTGGGCGCACGAGCACTAGATATGCTATTGCCCTTTTGGGGGGAGTAGCGGAGTTACAATTTTCAATCAGCGCTGTTCATTTCCCACACAAATTGCATAGCTCAACCTCACGTGTATGTTACTTTATTGCTTTCAGAATTTAACTTTGAGGGACCCTAATTTGGGCCAGGTGTAAATGTAGTGGGGAATGTGAATAGGAAATTATAAGTTTATTTTGACATTTGCATGTTCATGCAATTCCAAATATTGTTGACTGAATGTCGCAAATGTATGGAAAAATGGGCTATGCAACCGTCATACAATATGAGAAAGTCTACTGTAACTGAGATATCCTTGCGGTCGTGTAAGTACCAATTGCCAGAGCGGCAAGTTGCAGAGCGAGGTTCTGTCCGTGAGCAACTCCTCCGGCCGTACCTCCAATGACACTACAGGATTGTAGATCTGATGTTTGCAGTTTGCGCGGGTTAGTCTTCATTATGTATTATCTGAGGGAACAATTGTAAGTACAACTTACAATAGAGGGACCAGTAGATACAGGCTCTACATAAAATACATCACGGGCGACTAGCACGACCTGCGAACACCCGCTGAATGACGGGGAATGTGTGTTCAACTACAAAACGAACGATATCAAGTAAAGAACAGTTGGTACACGGAATTGCCCGCAGGACAACCTCTAGCTTCTGTGCTTGCACAGCAAGCAGTCATGGTCGAAAGTTTACGCTGTGAAGGCTGACTCCTCGCAGTGCTTACTGCCGCCAGTACCAAAACGCACCGCAGCGCTTAGTGGCGCCACCGTACAGATCTACGTTTGTGTGGCTGTGGGTTCGTGCTGCGTTTGATAGAGCGCGTACACGACTGGCTCCCGGCGGACGGCGACGAAGATGGAGAAGCCGAGCCGGCATTAGCAACGGGCGAGGGAGAAGTAGAGGATGACGGCGAATATACGGAAGATGTGTTGGCGGGCGCTGGCGCTGTTATCTGGCATGAGAAAGACTGTACAAGGGAAAAGAAGAAAAAATGGTACGTACTGGCTGAAGGCATCGAGGAGCCGGTGGCCGCTGGACTTGGTACTGTCCCAGAGACGGAAGTAGAGCCGGAACTAGATCCAGATCCAGAACTCGAACCAGAACCAGTGCCGGAACCAGAGCCAGAGCCAGAGCCAGAACTAGAGCTTCCGTTCACGAAACCCGCGACAGGGGGGCCAGGGAAGGTATAAGTGATCGGAGGGTTATAAATCTATGCAGCTATCAGTATACATACAAAGAGCGAAGGCATTGATGCTCACGTTAGGGGTGTATATTCCGGCTTCGGTATCATTGTAGCAGCCAGGGAATTGACACACTTCGCTACTTTGAGGGGCACCAGTGCCAGACCCTCCGATGCTCAACTGGATACAGGCCGGGTAAAACTCGGCACCGCCGACCGTCACAGCAAGCTGAAGGGAGATAATTTCGGAGCGCAGTAAGTAATCTCCAGGCGCGATGTTGGAAGGTATGGTGACATTTGCAGGTGCCCCAACGTCTAAAGACCAGCGAAAAAGAAACCTGTAAGACTCGGTCGACGGAAAGTGTGGGAACATTACAAACCCAAGTTGGCTTGATACCACGTATCACTCGTTTCGAGTCCCAACTCGGAAATCTTGAACCACTCCGCATTCGTAGAATCGAAAGAGGAACAGGGACCGCTGCACTGCGTCACGTAATGCATAACAGGTCCGACGTTATGCGGCCACTATACGAACATTTATGAGTCGCGCGAATGGGTAGGAAGCCGGTGTTGAGAAGCACCTTCGAATCACCAGTAGAACCACCAACCCAACCAACAAGAATCTGGCTACCAGGGTTGGCATTAGCGACGTCTGAAGCCAAAGTGGCATTCATTCCGCAGTTCAAGGACGGATTAGTGGCACCCTTAACAGGATCGATGGTCGAAACCTGTTGAAAAGGCGCATGTGTTAGATCGGATAACCAAGTCCGGTGACAGGATGCGGAAATCCAGTGAAGGAAGAACACAGTACCTGTCGAATGATACTAGGGTTGGTGGTACCCCCTGGAATATTGCCCTGATAAGCCTGGCCATCGATAGTGACGGACCCTACGAAACCGTGTGCCGACACGGAAGCGGGCAATAGAAAGAATAAGAACGGTACGATATCGAGGGCAATCATGGCTATTGAAGAGAAGAAAGCCCGCTCAACGGGTAGAAAGACAGAATGCGAAAGGAGTGAGGGAGGAGAACAACCCTCCGTGGACATGCCCGCTCTTTTATATCTGCCATGGTGAATGAAAAAAAGGCTCAACACTGTATGTGTGGAGCAGAACAATGGAAACCCTTAGTGACTCGATTAGTCAGCACTCTGCTTTTGTTCTAGTACAGAATAAACAACCACTACTAGTTCTGCCATAGAAACACTGATCGACACGGAGAGTGTCGCTGGCGAACGAGGGCATCGGTGAGTGCAGACCAGGTTTTCATGGCACGCGGAAGCCGTTCACGAAATTGCTGGCATACATTACCGCCATCTCTGTGATGAGTACGACTGGTGTCCGGTCACCTTGATGGTACAGCGTTTCAACCACGCGCCGGAACTACATCTTGACCACACGGACCATACTTGTCTGACGCGGATGAAACTCGTTACTTTTTCCTCCGTGCCTTTTCACATGCAACGTTCATTTCCATTGACTACAAAATTCCTTTGCACAATGCCACATGTTCAATCTTCCGCAACATACTCGTACATGCAACAACACTCTTCATTCCCGGGACCACCTGACCATCGATTACGCGTTCATGTCTGAGCGTTGGCAACCTGGTACAGGTATTCACCGAACACTATGGTCTACCACCGATGTGTCAGCTTGTGATTACATCATTGACCAAGAGAAAGGTACCCCATTTATGTAGTTGTTGACATTCAGCTTTTCAAGTGCAGAGCTACAGGGCCACGTTGTTAGGGAAATAAAAGGACATCAACGATATTACTCACTGAGCACCGTCGTCAGATTGTCCCATGGGTAAGAGCAGTACGTTTTTGCCAAGTTGCTCGCTGAAAGTCAAGGTGACAGGAATCGACCCGCCCTCGCGAACATAGTTGGGATAGAAGCTATCCCCCCAAACAGCCTGTCAAGTATGGGGCACCGTCGCACGGTAAACGACCAGTTGTCCCCGTTCAAACACGTCAGGTGAATACGTACCTTGGTGGCAGCATCTGCTGCTTGGTAGTTCCAATGGCTACGATCTCCAACCCATGGTAGGCCGCCGCCTTCGTAGTTGACTTTTATCTGGTTCTTCGAATTCAACTTCGCAAACTCCGCATATAGGAATTCGGTGACGAGGGGAATAACATTATCAGGTGTCAACGGTTCAACGAGTCTGACATGGCGAGCTTCTTGTGCATAACGGTAATCCATGACGGGGATAGAAGAAAACTGACCTGAGACTGAACCTTGCAGAGATGTTAGCAGGGATTATGGTCTTCAAGCCGTCGTTGGTGTCGAAAGTACCTCTGACACCATGGATAGAAAGAGACGGGAACCGCATACGACCCATTAAGAGATCAGCGGGTTCTTCGGAAAGCTCGACCTACAGGATGGTGGATCAGGAGCATCATAAATGACTTCACAACAAGCGCACTTGGCGACCTCCGGTGTCGTTCCGAAGGTCACTTAATCGATAATCCGCAAGCCTATAGTAGTCCCTGTTCACATCGGTATGAGTCGAGCAGACCAGGGATATAGAGAACTCGAGCACCTCTCCTCATCTGTCGGTGGAGGTACTTGGTCCTCCACTCCGGGGACAGTGATAACCCCCGTGGTCTCAACGAGCTTGCTCAAAAGCTTTACCATGTCCGTCATCGGCTCGTGTATCATCCGTCCGTATAGTCCAGAATGCATGTCATCCTTGGCCCCTGTGATATCCATGGTAAAGTAGGTAATCCCTCTGACGCCGTAAGTCAGCACCGGTCGGCGGGTGGTCAGCCAGTAATTGTCCGTCTATAATTTGTGGTGACGAGACGGTTGCATCGTCAAAGAAAACCGACGGAACGTACGATGCACACGCAATCAATTCCATTGAAAAAATCACCATTGTGTACCTCTTCAACGATAAACTCGTCTAAGCCAGGACTTCCGGCTTCCTCCATTCCTTCGAAAAGGAAGCGGATGTTCACCGGGAGGGGGAGTCCTAGTTTTTGATGCGCCTCCAGCACATTTAGCCATCCCATGACAGGACCCTTGTCATCAGTCGAGCCACGCCCATACATTACATCGCCCTCGACATCGAGGGTAAATGGGTCACTACTGCCTTGCCAGCCAGTTGCCTGCGTTGCTTAGCTCATCGTTCTTCGACAAGGATATCACTCACCGGCATCACATCATAATGGCCATAGATGAGTACCGTTTTCTTGCTTGTGTCTGCTCCAATAGATCCCAATACAAGATAAGGAAGCTGAAGATCCGTGTCTTTCTGCTTTCCGAGATCATGAAGCTTTACGGTGACGCCCAAGCTCTCAAGCTGCGTCCCGAGCCATCTACCCGTTTCGATGACAATCGGGCGCAACTCGGAATCGCCGCTTACACTGTATGATAGTATTGCAAAGGAAGAAGGTTACAAAGCAAGCCGGCACGTACCTCTTGTAAGATACAGCGGTCTTGAGGCGATCGATGAACACTGCAGTGTGGTCGTTGACATAGTCGTTGAAGCTCGATGGTGCAGCCATGTTATCACTACTGATAAGA
The DNA here is from genome assembly GCA_024663475.1 of Pisolithus thermaeus. Classification (NCBI taxonomy): domain Eukaryota; kingdom Fungi; phylum Basidiomycota; class Agaricomycetes; order Boletales; family Pisolithaceae; genus Pisolithus; species Pisolithus thermaeus. Next base: position 464,012 of record JANFAF010000040.1, read on the forward strand.
GATCTGAACACGTAGGCTCGGTCTTACTTATACTTCGCGATGATGATTATCGATGGGGGCCCACAACCCATAACCTACCATCACAGTGTGGGGGGTGAATGCACCACCCCAAGAGCTGTGCATGGAGAAGTACTGCTGAAATTCGCAAGGAACCACGACCCGTGACCGAATGCCTAGACGTATGGTACCTAGAAGAAGCCAATAGCATAATTATAAATGGCTCGACCTCCAAGGCGCAAGGGATATCATGGCAGATAAGATGGTCCGCACCTGGAGGGAATGGCAGTCCATTTGCGCGTTTCAGCCAGAAGCGGCTGAAGTCGAGCTGGACGGGAGTTATGCGAGAAAGTCGTGTTTGACGGTGCCCGCCCATGTACCAGAACCCTGGTATATGTATATGGCGGTCGAGAATTATTGGAATACACCGCCAGGCCGTTAAAGTCGGCGGGGAGGGGTCACCGAGTATGTAGTCGTTCGAATTTCGAAGATCATCTATCAAAGCGGTCACTGCCATTTGCCCGTGTCCCCTGAGCGTAAAATACGTGCCGTACAAGGGTATTTATTTCTTGGCGCCATGGAGACGAAGGGTGCATCAACCCCTGACTTCAGTGTTACAGTAAATGTTTTCAGAAGAGCAGGGAGGTAGAAGTTATTGCAATCTTGGTGACAGATGATAATGCAACTTACTATAATGCGAGTAGGTTCCATTGAATCTCGGACGTCCGCCAAAACCAGTTAGTAGTACCGAACTCCACGTCGAAGTTGCGAAGATCCTCTGAAGTCTGTGCAAGCTCCAAACATTCCATGATCAATCTGAGGTACATATTTGGATGGTCTGCGAGGGAAGTTGCCAACTATTCATAGCTTAACACACGTTCGACCATCTCCACTGAGAGGCCCAAGTAATTCTTCGGGTCGCACAACTGTTCAAGTTGCTCCACTGACAACCCCCCTGACATCACACGTTCGTCTGCACGCAGGAGGTGGAGCAGGTCCACGTTTTTTTCTGCACTTTGCCGACATAACTCATACACGACATCATGCGCCACTTGCCTCCCGATTTGTGGCGCGAGTCCCATCATGACAGCCTCGGCGACAATACCTCCCTTGGTAATGTTCAAGTTTTTCATCATGGCTTCAGGATGGACTTGCAGGCCCGCAACAAGTTCTTGTGTGTGTTTGAGCGCAGCGCCTGTCAGAGTGCAAATCTCTGGTAAGATAATCCATTCAACTTCCCATGGTCCTGTCGAGCGTTCATGGTCCGCTACCATAGCTTCACAAATAGCAGTCGCATGCTGCCGGACTGCGGTTGCGATGGCGGATACGTACGCGCATGAAATGGGGTTCTTCTTTTGTGGCATGGTAGAGGAAGATCCGCGATGCTCATAGAATGGTTCCGACACTTCCCCGACTTCCGACTGCATGAGAAGTTTCGTGTCCAAAGCGAACTTGGCACAGGTACCGGTAAGCAATGCGAAGAACCCCGCCAATTCGGCAAATCGATCTCGTTCAGTGTGCCAAGCAATCTCTGGAGCTGCGAGCTTGAGGGCTTGTGCAAGCGCTGCTTGACACTTTAATGCTTTGTCGGCGGGGAGGGTTGCCAAAGTGCCTGCAGCGCCGCCAAACTGGAGGACGAAAAGGCGATGTTTGAGTTGCAAGAGCCGTTCATGGTGTCGCTGGAAAGTGCACAAGAGGCGGGCAAGTTTGAAGCCGAAAGTTACGGGAACCGCTTGTTGGAGGTTGCTTCGTGCGGCCATGGGTGTAGCTTTGTGTATATCTGCAAGATTGCGCAGATCGATGATAATCGCATCAAGTGAGGAGGTGATAATGTCCACCGTTTGCCGGAGTTGTAGGACGGTGGCAGTATCAGTAACGTCCTGTGTGCATATGAAACGTGAGTTACAAGGTACATCAGGGGACCCACTGCGATTCGTTAATCACAGAGGGCTGTGGGTATAAGTACCTGGGTGGTAGCGCCCCAGTGAACCCATTCACCGTAACCGGGTGCCTTGGCATTTACATGGTGGACGATTTGCTTGACCAGACCGAGTACAGGGTACCCAATCTTCTCTGTTTGTACTCTGAGATCTTCCAAGTCAATGTTGGATACGTCACTGCAGAAATCTGCTATCGCATCGGCAGCCTCCCTGGGAACTATTCCCAGATCCGACTGTACGAGAGCCAAGGCACGCTCGAACTCGAGGTAAAATGAAGTCCGTCCGACGTCTGACCAGATGGCGGCGACCTCCTGGTGAGATAAGATGTTTCGAAAGATGTCGCTCATGTTGGAAGGTTTATTTGAGACCAAAAGCATCCGCCGGGGGGGTTGAGCAGTTTCACTCCCTAGTGTAACAGACGCAAAACAAGTTCCGCGGAATTGACAGACCTTCACTATTACTCGGAAGCCCAACATGTCTATCACACGGGGACCTCCCACCAGAGAAGGCACAGCGCTATATATGTGTGCAAGGAGGGTTCCGACGGTGCCATGTGTTGTACGCCCAACAATCCATAGGAACGGATGCACTACTGACCGTGTAATCTGTCTTTCTTTTACAGTAGCGACTTGGACTCTTTGGTGGCTATTATTACACGGGCCACGTTGAGTACGTCACGGCGTAAGCCCCGTATTACTGTCGGAAAAATAATTCAATTGAACTTGGCAGCTGCAGATAGCCGATCTAGCATGTCACTTTGGCACCTTCTTGACCCAAACCGCCACCCTGGTCTAACCCCCCCCTCTCTGATCTGCCATCTGCGCAAGCCGTCATGGCATCGCTTTGGATGCTGTTCGGGAAATTGTTAGGTACGTTTATTGCGCGACTTATCCGGGCCTGGAGCGCGCTCACGGTTCGGTTCGGCGTATAAAATGTCAACGTACCTTGACCGTTTTTCTTCTCTTTCTCAGGTGACATGTATTTCTCCTCCCGGGAAGGGAGTGCTGCTGTCGAGGCGCCGACGTCGGAGGCACAAGCCCCTGCATCTGTGTCCCCCAGCATCGTCGATCAAGGGGGCGCGCATGAGACTCAGGCCAGGCAGGAAGTTGAAAATATCCCTCAGCCGAATACCGGTTCAGACGCCATCCTTGACACATCAGATGTTCAACTCCCTCCCTCCACTCCCCTCGATATCCTCGACCAGGGCGGTGCGTCAAACTCGCACGAGCCCCAGGCCGGGCAAGACACTGGGGGAATCTCTGGGCCACATTCCAACTCAGACTCCCAAGAGACTTTAGATGGACAGACTCCTCCTGTACCTCCCGTTGATATTAACCAAGACACGCCAGAGGACACGCCGAACACTAGTACAGTCGCCATTGTCGCTCCAAGGACGCGAGCCCGTCGCGTGCACATGGCCGAGGACGGCAGGGACCCGAGGACCACTTCCTTGCTACATCCTCGTTCAAGTATTTGGTCTGTTAGACCGTTGTCCACAGCAACCTTCACAACCCTCGGTGATGATAAGGACTTCCAACTGGAAGAATGGATGAAAGATCTTTTCAGGCGGTATGTATCTACTCTGGCTGCTTCATTCACGTGTTCATTCGCTCTCAAAGATCGGAAGGGGATGACTTCAAGTTAAGGGAGCTTGGAGTGATGTTCAGGGATCTGCGCGTCGTTGGCGTGGGTACTAGCGCTGCGTTACAACCCACACTAGGTTCCCAATTCAGCCCACACTCGTTCCTGTCAGCTATCAACAATTGGCGCCGCCCACCACTTCGTGACATTCTCTCAGGATTTGAAGGTGTCGTAAGACCGGGGGAAATGCTTCGTGCGTATTGGGTATCTCGTATCTCTTTCCGGCTCAATGAGAGCTTTCTTAGTCGTTCTTGGTCGTCCCGGTGCGGGGTGTTCCACATTGTTGAAAACCATCGCCAATCAACGGGGCGTGTATCACTCCATTCACGGCGACGTCTTTTATGATTCCCTAACTCCAAAGGATATCGAGACGAGGTATCGCGGAGACGTAATCTATTGCCCAGAGGATGATATTCATTTCCCAACTCTGACCGTCGAGGAAACGCTGTCTTTCGCCGCAGCGATGCGTGCACCCCATACCCGCGTAGAAGGTCAATCGCGGAGGGAGTATATCAACATGGTGACGGAGGTCGTCATGCGTGTCTTCGGTCTCGGTCATGCTAGAAACACAGTGATCGGAAACGCCGCTATCAGGGGCATTTCCGGAGGTGAGAAGAAGCGTGTTTCACTTGCGGAGGCTCTTTGTTGCAGAGGTAGAATCACTGCTTGGGACAAGTGAGATCTCCACCGTACGTCTGAAAGAATTTAGTGACTAAAGTGACCCCCCCTAGTCCAACAAGAGGTTTGGACGCGTCAACGGCTCTAGAATTAATCTGCGCTCTTCGTCTTGCGACGGACTTGTCTAAATGTGCGACAATAGCGTCCATATACCAAGCCGGCCAACAACTGTATGACCTATTCGACAAGGTGTGTGTCATCAATGAGGGGAGAATGGTATACTTTGGCCCTGCAAAGGACGCCAAACAGTATTTCATTGATATGGGCTACGAACCCTTCGATAGGCAAACTACTGCAGATTTCCTTGTCGGAGGTATGTTCAAGGCTTACTTTCGTGTGGCTCTGGGGCTTACGGCAACAATCAGTGACGGATCCAAATGCTAGGAAGGTCCGGGAAGGGTTGAACGGCGCTCCTCCACGTACTGCGGAAGAAATGGCTGGTCACTTCAATTCGTCCGAGTTTGCTGAACGCAACCGTTCAGATATTGAGTCGTACTATGCAACCTCCGTCAACAAGCCTGAATTGAAAGAAGCATACGCAATTGACGCCAGCGCGGAGCATGCGCGCCGCGCTCCCGACAACGAACCCTATGTCCTTTCCGTTCCCATGCAAGTTCGCGCCGTGATGCGACGACGGTGGCAAATACTGAAGGGTGATTGGCTCACACTGGCGGTCGGTCTTGGGTAAGTCCCGAGCTCATCAGGCTCGGATCCCATCCCAACTAACGTTTGTAGGGGGCAAATCTTCCAAGCCGTCATCATGGGAACCGTGTTCCTGAGGCTATCAGACTCCACGAGCTCATATTTCTCCCGTGGTGGTGTTATGTTTTTGTAAGCGAGCAACTTACTCCTTAGCGGAATAACGTTCGTTGACATCATATTAGCGCTCTTTTGTTCAGTACCGTTTCTGCTATGGCCGAGATCGACTCTCTTTTCGCTCAACGCCCTATCGTCCTCCGACAATATAATTTGGCTATGTATTACCCCTTCATCGAGAGTCTCTCTCACGCAATCGTCGACCTCCCCATTGCCATAATATTCCAGTTTGTTTTTTCCGCCATTTTCTATTTCTTAGTTCGCCTGCAACAATCAGCCCAGCAATTCCTGTATGACACATTTGCCCTTAGGAGTTGATTAGTGTTGACCAGTCATCCAACAGCATCTTTGTTCTTGTCACTTTTGTGGCAACGATGGTGATGAAGATGTTCTTTAGAGCTGTTTCAGCATGTTTCAAGACACCTTCCGGAGCCATCACGGTCGCTGGGATAATGATGACGGCTGCTATTCTTTGTACTGGGTACGCAATTCCGCCGACCGCGATTATCGGTGCTTTGAGATGGATCACGTACATCAATGTGCGTCTTGCATCGTGTTACCTCCTTATCAATTTGACAGGCTTGAATTCTTAGCCTCTCCGATATGGCTTTGAGGCACTGATGGTCAACGAGTTCCGCACTATTGAGGGAACGTGCACGACCCTGGTTCCTCAAGGTCCTGGATATGAAAATATCTCAAGCGCTAATCAAGTGTGCACGACGGTTGGATCTCAGCCGGGTCAATCAACGGTGGACGGGAACGCTTTCGTATATTATTCCTTCGGTTATGAATACAGCCATCTCTGGAGGGTAAGTGTTGCATTTACGCAACACAAGTTAGATACTCAGCTTTTTTTCACACCCAGAATGTTGGTATTATGTGTGCATTCCTCCTAGGATTCGTCACACTCCTGCTTGTCATGACTGAAAGGAACGTGTCCTATGCGATCTCGACGTCCGTTACTCTCTTCAAACAGGGCACCCGTCTCCTCATGCCTGGAAGGACGGACGAAGAGAAAAGCTTCCAATCTTCGTCGAGCAGACTTGAAACCCCTGTTGTGGAGTCATCGACTGAGAAATCGGGATTAGATGATCACGCTCACCTGAATGTTTTCTCATGGAGTAACCTCGAGTACGTTGTCCCTGTCAAAGGCGGCGAAAAGAAGCTCCTAGATGACGTATCCGGCTACGTTGCGCCCGGTAAACTCACCGCGCTCGTGGGAGAGTCGGGAGCCGGCAAGGTGTGTTCGCTTCGACACCTCGAGCTATCGTTTGCCATTGACAAAGCCCTAATCAGACTACGCTGCTGAACGTCCTTGCTGAGCGCATCTCAGTTGGCGTGGTGTCAGGCGATCGCTTTGTCAATGGGCATCCTCTTCCTGCAAATTTCCAAGCTCAGACGTAAGTGTATGCAGACCTTAGCAGGTCACCTAAATTCATTGGGCACTCAGTGGCTATTGTCAACAAATGGACACCCACCTTCCGGAGACAACAGTGCGGGAAGCCTTGCTGTTCTCTGCCAGACTTCGTCAACCGAAGTCGGTTCCACTGGAGGAGAAAGAAGCCTAGTGAGTTCTCTGTACATTTGGCACCGTCAGTTGCATCTGACTTTCGGTACAGTGTGGACAAATGTCTAAAGATGGTTGGCATGGAAGCGTATGCCAATGCAATTGTTGGTTCTCTGGGGGTGGAGCACAAGAAGAGGACCACTATTGGTGTTGAGTTGGCTGCTAAGGTCAGTCCAATGACTTCATACAGGAAGTTCCATGGTATCTTACGTGTATCGTAGCCGAAATTACTACTATTCTTGGACGAGCCGACCTCCGGTCTGGACTCCCAGTCGGCATGGGCTATCGTTAAAGTCCTCCGTGAACTAGCCAACCATGGACAAGCTATTCTTTGCACGTGAGCGTTTTTGTACTCTCTACCATTGTTCTCGACCGACCTCGCCTATTTCGAAGTATACACCAGCCATCGGGTGAACTCTTCCAAGTGTTCGACCGTCTTCTCCTTTTGCGCAAGGGCGGACAGACGGTATACTTCGGCGATATTGGCAAGAGGTCATCAACCTTGCTAGGCTACTTCGAAAGGAATGGTGCACCCCCATGTGATCCTGATGCCAATCCGTAGGTTGTCTTGCACGTATCTATCAGTCCTTGGTATAACCCGCTTCGTCCAGCGCTGAATACATTCTCGACGTCATTGGAGCGGGGGCTACCGCAACCTCTGAAACTGACTGGCACGCAGTGTGGAAAGCATCTCCAGAAGCGGCCGAACTTGACCGCGAGATTGAACGACTTCACGCAGAAGGATGCAGTCGCTCCGTCGTTAAAGCCCAGGATACTGAGCCGTATTCAAGATTTGCAACATCCTGGATGACGCAGTTCTTGACCCTCACCGAACGTGGTTTTGTCTGCTACTGGAGAAATCCAGCGTACATGATGTCCAAGGTGGTAGTCAATCTTATCGCGGGACCTGTCGTTGGACTGGTGTTCTTCCAATCCAATGACACCGTCCAAGGGACCCAAAACAAACTCTTCGTAAGTTATTCGGCTTTTCCGGTGGGCGTCGCGTACTTACATGGACTAGGCTATCTTCATGGCGACAATGTGTTGCGTGGGTCTTGTTCAGCAGCTCCAGATCGTATACATATCTATACGAGACATTTACGAGATCCGTGAACGACCTTCACGGATGTACTCATGGACGGCTTTCGTGGTCTCTCAACTCGTTATCGAGCTGCCCTGGAACATGCTCGGCACCTCTCTATTCTTTGTCACTTTCTACTGGACTATAGGCCTACCAACACCTCGTGCCGGTTATACCTTCCTTTTGTTCTGCGTCATCTTCCCAATCTATTATACCACGGCCGGTCAGGCGTTCACAGCACTGGCTCCGACGCCGACGATTGCCACTCTGCTGTTCAGCACGCTATTCGTGTTCACCATTATCTTGTAAGTCATGGCACTTTGTCCCATCTTCAACTGAGCTAGGACTAATTCGTATCGTTGACAGTGACGGTGTCCTTCAGCCCTACTCACAGTTGAAATGGTGGAAGTGGATGTATTGGACTTCTCCTTTCACCTACGTCATCGAGGGGCTTCTTGGACAAGGTGTGTCAATATAGTGAGATACCTGTGGATTTGATTGAAGTTGTATTTCGCTTTGTAGCCATCGCCAACATGGATATCAATTGCTCCCCTGTAGAGCTCGTGGTCATCCAACCTCCTTCAAATATGACCTGCGGAGATTACATGTCAACGTACATCAGTGAAGTGGGCGGATACTTGACGAATCCTTCTGCAACGTCAGCATGCAACTACTGCCCTTATCTCACCACAAATGAATTTTTGAGTTTGAACTTCAACATCATGTACCAGCACCGCTGGAGGGACGTGGGAATCGTGCTTGGGTTCACGGGCTTTAATGTAAGTTAACTCGATGTGCATGGTATCATTAGGGGGACTGATCTAGAACTTCGCTCGTCAACTGAAACAGTTGATCGCTCTATTTGCACTGACATATTTATGCCGCATCCGAACCTGGTCATCCTGGTCTGCAAAACGGAAGTAAATGATTAATTAGTGGAAGCAACCGACGTGAGAATATACCATGATGTACATACGGTTAGGCTACGAGTTCGATTGCACATGTCTTACACTAAGTGACAGATGGACTTCATTAATATACACTCATTTATGCAGTTGTTCGGGAGGGGGGCGAAGTGCGAAGCACTTATTGCATCCGTAATCCGTCGTAGACGATCCAGCCGTCATCCATTCGTGCACATGTCGTCCTCGTGTAGTTTTAGCTGCTTCGCAGGTAGGGTAGTGACTAGTGTACTGACTGATGTTGCAGCGAGAAGTTGTGCATCGCTTCGTATGCTCTATAACCAATGCACTCCCCCAGAATCAGTTCCAGACGGTTCAAGCTCACATCAACTCAGTGGTCTATCGTCAGAGGTACGGACCATACGACGACAGTCTGTAAGCTACCACCTCTCGTAGTGGAACCTCCCGTGGATCCTCGTAATGATTTCCATAAAATCAGGATCGTTGTCCGGTGTCAAGTACCCATGACGGATGAGGAAATCAATCAGTACTAAGAGCCGCGAGCGTGAGCCCCCGTTTCAGACTTCGTGATGAAGCATTCCGTACCAACAGCACAATTTGCCTTGAAAAGCCCCTGTTTCATTTTGCTAATCACCACATGGAGTGGAAGAAGCTTTTGCGATATATGAGTATTGCATTTAAGTGAAAAACTACTTTGTCCTTACATCAAACGACTCGACTTCACCATCCGCAGGTCTTGGTTGGAAAAGCGTGGCGTCACTGTCGTCGGGTATCTTCATGTCATAAACATATCTTTTCTCGCCAGATCAGGGACATGACGAACGACAGTCCTGGTGCACATACTCGACTTCAGGTTGTAACCAGCCTGCTGAAGTTCTGCTGCTCTTTCAGCCGAGAAGACAGACACACAAGGCTAGACCGGGCTCACTGGCGGTAGTAACTGATGGATCCTGCACATCTCGCATACTTGCTAGTGATACCGATGTCTATACTAGCCTCCTCTGCAGCTTCTTTAACAAGGCTCTCGAATGCAGACATGCCACTAGGAATTCCTCCTGCAACGCTGTTGTCTAGATACCCAGGCCACCTATTCGTTACGAGAGCGCGTCAGTGATGATCGATAGCAGGGACTACGAGCGGAATTCACGTCTGCTTCGTGCGCGAACGGGTGGGGACCCAGATCTGCATTTCACTATCGTTCGCTTGTTGAAAGATGGTCATGTGTACGCCATATGTGATTACACCGAAGAGGGCACAGGCGGAACGTTCCATCTCGAAGGCGTAGTTACCATCGTCCGAATCATCACTTCCCTTCGGGTCGTGGGCACGGTGGACACCAAAAGGATTGCGGTACACAGGGTACATCTCGTTTCGCCATTTCTTTGGGCCGATAATGTCCTGGTATATCGAGCCGCTGTCCCGCCATCGTTCACAGAGTTTTTCATAACATCTGTGCGCTTCGTAGGCGTGTCGATCGACGGGTGGAAACTGACCCGATAGGTAGATCGCGGCACGCCAGCCGGGTCGGGGATGACCCAGGATCTATCTCCTTCCTCGCGCAGCAGGTCTATGATCTCAGGTTTGAGCAGACCTACAACGGGACTGCAGAGCGACTGAGTCAGAGTCCATGGTACTAGGGTATCCTGGGTAGGCGAAGATGCAGGGACATCCGCACGATGATATGCGGGAAGTCTAAAGTTATCGCAGGCATTGACGAGGTCCAGGAATGTCAGATTGCCCGAACCTGAATCGCCAGAGTTCGTAGCCATCCCTCTTGAATCTGTGAACGGTAGTCGTCCACGTGATCGAACACCGAGTGTGGGGACGCGTCTGCGACAAAGTTCGTACTCGGCTAGTGAATCGGGCCGCAGCGCTTGTCGGCCATATCAATAAACCAGCAACGGGTATTACACCGCACCGTCGCCGTGCTAGGGACCCCACGGGTGAACAGTGGACGTCATGGCGTACTTCTTCGCATCTCCGGTCGACGTCGACATCAAGTTGGAAGGGGAGGAATTGAGAAAGCAGGTGGAGACGAAGACGGACAAAGACAAAACCGTATCATGTCCCATTTACTATGATGGCGACTCGGTAGCCGGCCAAGTGGGTGTTCAAGTTGATGCAGTTGCGGAACTGATCACTTCAACGGCCGACAAACTGGCAGGTAACAATACGCGTGCGTGATGGCAAGAGGGTGACCCATGACGGTATTAAGGTCGAGTTCATGGGAAGCATCGGTAAGTGTGCAGCCAGTGTGTCATCTGCACACGGCCATCCCACTAAGAAATGACACAGATTTGTTCTACGATCGAGGGCACCATCACGAATTCTTGTCCTTGTCGCAAGAATTAGCTGCCCCAGGTGATTTACGCCAGGCCCAGACTTTTGACTTCCTCTTCAAGAACGTGGAGAAGCAGTACGAGAGTTATCATGGGATAAACGTTAAGCTACGGTACGCGGAGAATGGCCTCTTCTCCTACACCCTACTCAGATGCCTTAAGGTATTTTGTTCGAGTAACTGTGTCGCGCCGGCTAGGAGAGGTTACGAAAGACAAGGATCTATGGGTTCACTCATACCGCATGCCACCTGACAGCAACAATGCCATTAAAATGGAAGTCGGTATTGAAGACTGCTTGCATATCGAGTTCGAGTATAACAAGTCGAAGCAAGTATAGTCGTCGTATGGGCGTGTTGCGGAGGACTCATCTGGCCCTCTAGATATCATCTCAAAGACGTCATCGTTGGCAAGATTTACTTTTTACTCGTACGAATCAAGATCAAGCATATGGAACTCTCCATTATTCGCCGGGAAACGACTGGATCTCCACCGAATCAGTATAACGAGAGTGAGACCATTACCAAGTTCGAGATTATGGATGGTGCACCAGTACGAGGTGAGTCGCAGCTATGAGTCAAGGGGGTAAACAGGCTTGATATCCTTCACGCAGGCGAAACCATCCCCATTCGACTTTTCCTTGGTGGTTTTGACTTGACACCCACGTTTCGTGAGGTGAACAAGAAGTTTAGCGTGCGGTACTACCTCAATCTTGTTCTCGTCGATGAAGAGAATCGACGATACTTCAAGCAACAGGTGAGGTCTGTGTATGAAATAGTATCCTTCTTTGCTGAATATCACCCAAGGAAATTACAATCTTTAGGATCCCAGAGGTAAGCTCGGTAACGCTCAAACGAGCTCTTGCCGATGATCGTTTCAGAACTAGTTGGATCCCTTCGTCTCGTAATAAGAGTAGTTTATTTCTCGTCGGTATCCCTCGTGAACGGGGGGGTTGTACCGTTGTAGTAGATATTCCCACGCGCTTGTCACGGCTCTATATTATTGTTCGTCAGAGTTACCGAGAAAATCATCATCACAGTACCCCGAGCACATTCGGTTTGTCGAGGATGGTTGTATGTCCGCCGTTTGTTCCCCATCTTCGAGCTGACAGGGCTCGCAGAAAATATCTGTCCTCCAGCATGCCCCGTCAGCACATTTGCCCACTCGCCCAGGAGACCCGACACCTACATCACGGAACCTCGACCCTCTTATGCATCCGTTTGCCCGTGCTCGCGAACGTACGCGTGCGCTAAATGCTGCAAAAATAGAGAGAATGTTTGCCAAACCATTCTTAAGGGCGCTGGAAGGACACATCGATGCCATAGAGGTACTCTGTAGAAAACCTGGCACGCTCAACGCTGTCGCAAGTGGTAGCTGGGACGGAGGTATGTCGCTCGTGTGTCTGGGTCGCACTGTTTTGTAGAGGAACATCGCATCAGGGATACTCGTGCATGACATTGCCGAACAAAAGCAGGTACATCGGATACTAGACGCACACAAAGGGAAAGTATCGGGCCTGTGCTTTTCGCAAGGCAACGGATTGCTCAGTTGTGGTGTGGACACCAACATCAAACTCTGGGACGTTTCGCCACGGGACGAGGAAGTCGTGAGTTGATTTTTCAAGTGTTCGTGCCGAGAATTTAACCCTCTGCTAGCAACAAAAACCACTCCACATCTTCTCCGGGAAATCACCGTTCAAGTATGGTCGTCGCTTACGACGGTGTCGCATTAACTGACAAGCATTTCCTAGTTCAATAGATCACCACCGCTCTGACGCAATCTTTGCTACTGCATCAAATATCGTTCAATTATGGGACGAAACGAAGTTCGTTGATCCGCTGCTCGTTTGTTTGCTAGTGTCTTACACGGATGCTTTTCATTTTGCAGAACCGCTGCCATATCAAACCTTACATTTCCTACGGCCATGGAAACAGTTACCTCGGTACGGTTCAATCCTAGCGAAACCTCGGTCCTGGGGAGCATCGGTTCCGATCGTAGTTTCACCCTTTACGACATTCGTTCTGGGAAGGCCGAACGGAGAGTAACCATGCAGATGCGAAGCAACGCACTTGCTTGGTCGCCGACTCTACCCACGCTGGTGCTCCTTGCATCGGAGGATCATAACTTGTATACCTTCGACGTCCGGAAGCTATCCAGTCCTACACAAATTTACAAGGCACACGTTTCGGCGGTCATGAGTTGTGATTGGAGTCCCACGGGACTCGAGTTTGTAAGTGGAGGGTGGGATCGGACGGTGCGAATATGGAAGGAAGGCAAGGGCACGCGTCCGGAGGTCTACCACACGAAACGAATGCAACGGTACGTTAGTTTGACTTCCACCGCGGGGTATTGTATATTAAACATTATGCAGGGTTTCATCTACGATATTTACTGCCGACGCGCGATTCGTAGTCAGTGGGTCGGACGACGGGAACGTGAGGATATGGAAAGCCAAGGCACATGAGAGGCTGGGGGTCATCACTGCGAGGGAACGCGCTGCAATAGAATACCGTGAGAGTCTGAAGGAGAGGTGGAGGTATGACCGGGAGGTCGGCAAGATATCAAGGTAAGGGGGTGCTTCACTGGCTTCGACTATGCGACGCTTACAATTTTTCTTCTAGGGCACGACATCTACCTAAGGCTGTCCATCAGGCAGCAAAACTCAAGGAAACCATGCTCGAGGCTCAGCGAGTCAAGGAAGAGCGTCGGCGGAAACACACGCGTGCAGGAGAAAGCAAACCAAAAGCGGAGAGAAAGAAGGTCGTTCTGGCAGAACAAAGCTAGTCGTGCGCTGTTTTGTATCTTACTTTGTCGTCCGGTGCTGTAGGGGACTCTGTCACGTGCTTTGCCCCTTTGGTGCAAACACGACCAAATAATCGGGCCTGTGTTCGTCGACGGCGCAACCGAGTTTCTTGTTTCTTGCTGTAGAGCTTGTCGTCTCACTCTTTAGTTGCTCACCATGTCTGACACCGACGGCGACATTGACGACGAACTCCTCGAACTCGCAGGTGCGACGGAGAAGAAACGAAAGAGACAAAGTTCTGGCTCAAAGCCGCCTGTAATAAAGAAACGCAAGTCCAGGTAAGCCTAGCTCTTCCATGGCTAACCTGTGGCGATTTCATATGCGTTATAGCAGTTTATCTGATTCCGAGAATGAACCGGAGAGCGAGGAGGGTGAGGAGATGAATCCATACCCTTTAGAAGGGAAATACGAGGACGAGTTTGACCGAGAACGGTGAGCCCACTACCAGGTGCGCGGGAGTCTAGTGTTTTGACACCGTACTCGGGAAACCGGAACACGTATACTTAAGGCTACTCGCCATGCCTGAAGTTGAACGTGAGGCAATTCTTGCTGAGCGTCTGGAACAAATGCAGAAGATCCAAGACCGGCGTAAGCTGCAAGAGATGATTAGGCAGCAAAAGAGTTCCTCGAATGACGCCGACAGCGTGTCAAAGGCAGCCAAACGTACTCGCCACTCGTTTGCGCGCTTGCGTGATGCACTCTTACCTCACCTCGTTCATAGGCCAACATGCTATAAGAGGAGCTACCAAGGAGAAATCGCGGAAGCTCGACGAGTTAAAAGCCAAACGCAAGGCAAAAGACGAGAAGAAGCGTGTATGTTTGCCAGCGCAACGTCCTGCACGCAAATCTTATTCCTCCATTAGGTGCGAACCGACTCTCCCAAGCGAGACCGTTCTTCATCACCTATGGATATGGAGACCTCTTCTGGCGAAGAAGAGGACGGCCAAATAAGCAAATACGAAGAAGAAGAGGAGAGGGAACGCAAGCTGTACTCTAAAAAATCAGACCCCGACGACGAACCCATTACCTTGAGCGACCTTGGTACATGCAGACTGACGCGTGACATGCTTGCAAAATATTGCATGGCGCCGTGGTTTGAGGACTATGTCAAAGGCGAGTCCAAACACGAAGTCCCTACTCAGCCATACTTAGGTTGTCATAAGGTGCTTGGGTCCGTTATCTCATTGGCAACGAGGACAACCAGCCAGTGTATCGATTATGTGAAATCATAAGTAAGTGTTGGTCCCATCCCGGGTGTAAAAGGGTATCCAACGTAGTCCGGAAGACCTTGGAGCCAATCTTGTAAGACCATACAAGATAAACGACCAGACGGTGAACCAGACGCTTGAACTTAAACACGGCAAGTCTGTGAAGGGTTTCACTATGGACAAAGTCTCAAATGCAATATTCGATTCGGTCCGTGCTCCCCTGTTCTGCTCATTGGGTAAGCGCTGAGAAGTGGTCCATAGAAGGAGTTTGAGCGCTTGGTGAAGGTTTGTGCCGTCGACGATGTGAAATTGCCTTCGAAACGGCAGGTAGAGAAAAAGGCTGCACAACTCGAGAAGCTCTCTACACAGCCTTTCACCGAGGTCTGCGTGTCCCTTCTGATCCGTCTTGCCATATTAAGCACTCTTTTAGAGTGACATTTCAGCAATGCTTGCACGTAAGAACCAGTTGGCCCATCAACAAAGCGCAGCAGCGATCACAATGGAGCGGTCGCGCCTTATGCAAGCCAGAACGTTGGCCGTGCGACGACACGACTACACTGAACTTGAGGATATTGAAGCAAAGCTTAAGGGACTTCCTGTCGTACAGAACGCACGTGAAGAAGACGAATCCCTTGCCGATAAACTTGCGAAAGTAAACGAGCGGAATCGCAAGGCCAATCTGGAAGCCGTACGCAGGGCAGAGTACGAGGCCGAGCGGAAACGTAGAGAGCGTAAACTGGCCGCCGCTGGGCTCTCAGGGACAGCCACTCCCGAATCAAGCGCTAAGCTGAAGGCGACACCAAGATTTCTTAGTAACGCGTCCAGGTTCGTTATTGCTCACCGTGTTACTTTGTGCCACTTACGGCTACCACCGTTGTTCTAATCATCTCATGCGTTGCTTGAAACAAACCTCATGGTATCAACAGATCAGCAACACCAAATGGCAGTGCAACTACTACACCCATTCTGCAACCTCAGTCAACGCCTGCTGCACGACCGATATCACCCTTACCGACATCTGTCATTTCTACATTGCCAACATCACCCAGCAAGACCTTGGAAGCTTCCCTTATTGAAAGCATAGAGGTCGACCTTGGTGATTTCTGAACTCAATATTCGATCTATTAATTGGTTGTTCGTGGCATCTCGACTCACCTTCATTCACTTACCTGTTTGGAGTACACTCTTGTATGTATATGTAGGACGTGCTCACGAGGAATAATAATTGCTTTTATTCCGGTGGTGACGATGCCTGAGGTACACCACTACCATGTGCCGTGATTAGCCCAGTCGTTCATGGGAGCTGGTTCTCGCGGGGAAATGTCATTTCAGTTCCCGACTCGGGGAATGCTGCCGGTGGGTGGCCTTTAACCTTGCTTGCAGCGATTTGTGGTTTATCTTTCATCGAACACAAGGACATGTTATGTGGAATACAGAACGTAGTTAACACATTTCAAGGGGCGTGATTCTTACTAAACAGTTTCAGGAAAGATTTCGCAAAGTACGGGATCATACTGTACATGTTCAGTTCCTGGCCAACCTATCAGACAAGTGCATGCATGTTCATTCCTTCCCAATCTACATAAGCGCGATGTGTGGTGAAGATTTTTCTTTGAGCTTACCCACGACATAAGTTCGGAAGGAATATGCCAATCCTCTTGGACTGTAGTGGCCAGCACACGTGTGGGAGACGCGTACTCTAGTGGTGATTACCTATTTTTTCGGGGCAAGGTACAACGAACATATGCAGATCGAAGAACAGAGAAATCTTTCTCTTGTTGGGACTGTTGCTCGAAATGAGAGGCAGAGGCGAGACAAGTACGCGAATCAAAATGATGTCTACAGTGTCAAGAGTCCGACGTACCCCGGAGCCCCCGCTTTGGGAGTGATGGGTCAACGAGACAGGTTGAATTGCAATTCGACGACTGCGTTCTCGAGCGAGCGTTGGTATGTGTCAAGGGGGATAAGCACCTAAGGCAGCAGTTCTCGGCATCAATAGAGGTCATACAGATGGGGTTATTATGTTATGAGAAACATATCTAAGAGACCAACAATCCACACCGGTACTACCTGGCTGGCCTTGAACATTCATTTTGTTGGCTTCCCTTCGGCAAATCCTCCCTCAATGTCCCATATGTGCTGACCGGCCCTCTGCAGATCCTCTTGGAGGCCTTGTTTGACTTCCAAGAGCCTCTTCAGAGAGCTGTTTAGCTGCCACCAGTAAGACCGTCTATCTCCTCACACCCAGTGCTGACCATCCCATGAACATCCTTGCTCTTTGTACTCACCTAGCTTTTTACCATGTCTGCAGGTCATGGTTCCCGATCATCTCTACCCATTATGACTAAGGGAATGGGCAGACATTTCTGTAGCCCTCAAAGGCCACAGAACAAGAAGAAAATATCAATGACTGTTCCCATTCCCATGCATGCCTTCAAATGCCAGAAGCTTCTCAATGAACTGGCTGATTTACTTTCACCACTGTCTCCAGAACCTGGGTCACATATCTGCAGTGGTACTACATCTCCCACTGACCATCCCACAGAACTGCTGGAGCCAACAGAACCAGAGGAAGCACTATTTATGCTTGACTGCGAAGAAGTGTCATCTGGCAATCCAACTGTCGAAGAGACTCGTCCCACCTGTCCCACTAAGAAGTCGATTTCTCTGTGTGCAAGCTGGAAGGCTCTCATTTGGACGGTAATCGACCCTTTTGTCAAGTACACAACTGCAATGCTGGGCAAGCCTTTGCCCATTCTTGGTTCACCTCTTTCCTTGTGTACTGCACACTGCCAGGAACAAAAGGCCACCAATATATTGTGTTTGTTTCTTGACCATAAGTCTGCACTCTGTGGTCATGCTCCAGCTTGACAATGATCTGCATTAGGTTTTACATCTATCAATGTTTTAAGCTGTGACTGTTCCATGCTCCCTCAAACCTTCATCTCCCATGGGCTATTTCCCACTGCACCTTCCCAGCCCTGGATGGCTGTGTCTGTGGAACTTCTTTCATTCTATCATGTGCTTTTCGAGCATTCATGTGATGCAATCAATGCACTTGCTGCCACCCTCAACATGTACTACAGTAGGTGCAGTTTCCGTGTGACGAATCAAAAGGTATGCATCACCGTGCACCTCTCCATTCCCTCAGATAGGCGTGAACCGTTATCAGGGGACAACCATGAAAGAGCCATTCCGATGTGGTCTCAGTCAGGCCATGCAATGGTATGCTATTCTACAAGCTGAGGTGGACAAGCAGGTGGATGATATCCTCCAGCACTGCTGATGTCTTGTCAAGCTGTCAGCCATCGAGTCTTGTTCCCTCCATCCTCCTACATCCTGCCCATCTCCATCTACCTTGCAGCAGCCCATCTCCCAAGGTTCCTGTGCTGAGGTTCTCATTCAACACTGTCCAGCCTGTTTCAGTGGTGTCTCGTTTGGGATACCACTCGATAAAGGTGGGGACATCCATGTTGCAATGGATGGTAATTTCCACCACTGTCATCGGTGTTCAGCAGGTATTTCTCCATTATTTTATGAACCATCTTACTTCCTTCCCAAGGCCCAGGTAGACACTGTTGGACGGCACATTGATCAAGCTCGCCAGCATCCATCCAAGAGGTCGCGATCCACAGTCCCTGATGAAGCAATTGGTCAATATGAAGCTTCATATGAAGCCATGGATGGCCAGAAACAAAAGGCATCCATGGATGGCTTCGATGACACTGGGTTAATGGTGCTCATTTGTCAACACGACATTCCCCTTTTTTTTGCAAACATAGACAGCCCAGGCGAGCAGCAAAAGTATAGTGTTGCCCTTATTCAGCACCTTTTCTCTCTTCTTCCATGCCAGGCTAATGTAGTGGTGTTGTATGATGTGGGGTGTGTTTTATCTCATTCACTCTCCTGGGTATGTTGGACAACCAGCTCCAGTCATTTGCTAATCACTGCCATCCACAGTTTGACATTCTTGACCAAGCTCTCATGCCCCACATTCATTTTGCGACCATGGTGATGCACGTGTATGGTCATGAATGGGCCTGTCAACTCGTTTACAACCCATGACTCATCTCAGGCTTAGGGTTATCTGATGGCAAAGGTACAGAGCGCCTGTGGTCCCATTTCATTAAACTTATTGGCATCGAATGTGTTTCTTCTGTGAGTTCATATCATAACCATGTCAGATGTTAGCTCATCGTTGCTTAGTGTCAACACCACATCTGGCTTCTTGATCATCATGCAACAGCAATTGGTTATGAAATGTGGATGGAACTTGGTGATTGGATTGGGTGCCACCTTAGAAAGGGAGTACAAGAACAAGGTTCTGCTGCCCAAGAAGTCCTTGACAACTGTGGAGTGAGTATTATGGAACTCCAGGAACAATGGACTAGTCAATGAGCAGTGCAATTGTCCATTAGAGCACATATGTATGAGTTTCTTTGACCCAGAATTTCCTATTTCTAACTGACTCCATTAGATGCACCTGCAAAGCTCAAGAAAGAACTTGACACTGTGCTCACATTGCAAGCTGACTTGGATACTACTACTAAAGTTGTCCAAGGAGCCTGGGCAACAATAGAGAGGGGGAATGTAACTCCTGACATTCTTGACGCTCTTGCAAGTGTGGAGTGTAGTCATACAAGGCTTGTCATCAAGGCAGAGGCTCTTTACTCCTCTCTCAACATTCATGAGCAATTTCCACAGCTTACTAATGTCAGTTTTGACTTCATGTGCACACTACTCATGGCACGTGACTTGAAAATAAACATTCACAAGTGAGTGATTGGTAGTTTTTTTGAATGGGACAAACTCGACTGCACAGTTGGCGGTAAAGACAAACCATTAGGTGTGTCCCTGGTTACCAGTTCATCATCTACTGTCTAAGACATTATTAGGTACTAAACTTCATCAACAAACATGCAAGGCCATTGTGAAGCACCAACCTGCACTCATGTTGGCCATCTGCAAATACAACACCTACTGTGAGCAACTTTCTGTGAACAGCAAAGAAGTAAAGGGGTCCCTAGGGGGATCCTAATTGACTCCTAAAGCTCTAGGGAGCTAGGGGAATAACCAGACTAGAGTCCAGTGTGAGCAACCATAGATTAAATAGAGATATGAGGGTACACAGTACCTAGAGTCCAGTGTGAGCAACCAAAGGTCTCAACACTGGACTCAGCTACACTAAGTGTGCTTCAAAGTAAACAACAGTAAACAAAGAGTGGCTGATGTGCCACAACACTAGGAATTGGCCTAGAAGGCTGGGAAAAGAAGTAGCAAGTAGCAAATAAGAGGGGGAATCAAATGGTAGTAAGTAAGTGACCATGTGAAAGAGAGAAAGCGAAGATAAGAGGTGAAGATCACCACAAGGAACACTCCCCCCTGATTGCACACCTCTGCCAGCTCAGCTCCCCCCTACTGGTGCAAGTCCCATCATCTGGCAAAACTGCTGCACCTTGACTCGAGCCAGAGGCTTCGTCAACAGATCAGCAGGCATCTGGTCAGTGGGCACAAACTGGGGTGAAATCACCTCCCTATCCACCATATCTCGCAGCCAGAACCACCGCAAATCCAGTTGCTTCATCCTCCCATGATGCTCAGGGTGTTTGGCCACTTGGATCGCAGATTGGTTGTTGATGTGCAGTACAGAGGGCTGGGAGACAGCAAAGCCCATCTCCTGAAGCAGTTTTCACAGCCAGACCACCTCCTTGCCAGCCTCCACAGCAGCAATGTACTCTGCCTCGGTTGAGGACAATGCCATGATGCCCTGCAGCTTAGAACTCCAAGAAATCGCACCAGTACCCATTTTGATGAGATATGCGCCAGTAGAACGACCGGTATCCTTGCAACCACCATGATCTGCATCAGAATAGGTCAAGAATAGCTCAGATATCGATGGATCAGGAGAATAGGTAAGGGAGAGGGTTGCAGTGCCCTTCAGATAGCGCAGGAGGTGTTTGACTGCAGCCCAGTGAGCTAGGCCTGGGTTGGAGTTAAATTGAGCAAGTACACCAACAGTGTATGCGATATCTGGCCTGGTGGTGGTGGCAAGGTACATCAGTGTGCCAACAGCTCCCTGATAATCAAAGGAACGCATCTGGGAAGCTTCCTCTCGCGTCTGAGGGCAGTGATCACGAGTAAGGCGCAATCCTGGGTCCATGGGAGTCGAAACCGGCTTGCAGTCAGCCATTCCAAAGTGATCGAGGATGTTGAGACAGTACTGCTGCTGGGAAAGGGTGATGGATCGATGAGGGCAGTCTTGATCGATTTTAATGCCTAGGAGTTGAGTAGTAGGACCTAAATCACGCAATTTGAAGTGTTTGTGCAGGGCAGAGATCATGTCCTCGATGGCAGAGAGAGATTTCGATGCAAAGGTCATGTCATCGACAAAGACTGGTAGTATGATGCGCACATCACCTTTGCACAAGATATAGATGGCTGCATTGGAGTAGGTCTGCTGGAAACCAAGGGACTCGAGTACAGACTGTATTTTGCGATTCCAGTGATTTCCACCCTGCTTGGTGCCATACAGCGCCTTCTGGAGCAGACAGACATATTTTCTGGAGTCCTTCTGGGCAAAACCCTCAGGCTGCTCCATATAAACATCACAGTCCATCTCTCCATTGAGATAGGCATTGGAGACATTGACAGAGCACAGGTGGAGGTCGTGGAGAGCTGCTAGAGCCAGGACGACTCGAATGGTGGGCATATGAACAGTGGGAGCGAAGATCTCCAGGAAATCAAAGCCAGGTCACTGGTTATACCCCTTGGCCACCAATCGAGCTTTATACCGGTCGATGGAGCCATCTGCATTGCACTTCAGCTTAAAGACCCATTTAGAACCAATCACCTTGCGATCCACAGGCCTTTTGACCAAAGACCAGGTCCCATTACTCTCATGGGCAGCTAACTCATCCAAGGCAGCTTGATGCCACTGTTGAGCATCAGGGCGAAGAGTGGACTCAGCATAGGTCCTAGGTTCTGCAGTAGAAGTCGATAGGGCGAGATCTGTGTCCTCTTCTTCATCATCTACTTCATCCTCCAATTGCTGGGGACTAAGCTGCCACCAACTGCAAGGAGGTTGCCGATTTCAAGCAGGGAGGCAAGCACCGATGCCTACTGGGGTTACAGGGCGAGGTGCAGGTGGAGGAGAAGCTGGAGGAGTGTGGAAGTCGTCAGCAGCAGGTGCAGGGGCATGATCAGGACCATCAGGAGCGACTGCTGGAGGATCTAGAGGTGCATAAGCGACTGGAGGGGCCACAGCTCCCCCCTGACCCTGTACTGGTGCAGGGGGATCGTCCTTGTCATCAGAATCATTATCAGAGTCGAGATAAATGCCAGTAGAAGTAGGAGCACCAGTGGAGTCAGAGGAAGTGAGCTGGGGCGCACCAGATGTCATGGGAGGTCGCTTGGAGGCCAGAAAATGGTGCTCATCGAAATCAGCTTGCTCAGAGATGATGGTGCGCTTGGTGAGGGGATTGTAGAACTTCCAGCCCTTGTAATCATCAGGATAGCCTATAAAGACGCATTTCTGCATATGAGAACCAAGTGCAGGGCGCTGATCCTTCTGCAGGTGAACATAGGCAGTGCATCCCCACACCCTGAGGTGGGAAACATCAGGTTTTCGACCATGCCATAGCTCATAAGGCGTAGCACCATCCACAGCATCAGTAGGGCATCTGTTCCACACATGGACAAGAGCAGCAAGGGCCTCACCCCAGAAAGACTTTGCCAGGCCAGACTCATCCAACATGGCAGTGATCCGCTCTGCCAGGAGCCTATTTGCACATTCTGCAACTCCATTTTGCTGAGGACGAGCTCTAACAGTGTGTTGGCGCTCTATGCCAGCCTGGGTAGTGAAATCGAGCATTGCATTGCTCATATACTCCCCTCCCTTGTCATCTCGAAGAGTTTTGATGTGTCGCTCTGTCTGATTCTCTGCAAAGGCTTTGAATTGCTTGAAGGCATCGAAGACATCAGATTTGGCTCGCAAGGGAATCACAAATCGATATCTGGAGTAATCATCGATGAAAGTGACCCAGTAGCGAAAGCCAGAGAAGGTCCTGTAGGGCACATAGTGCAGATCAGTGTGCACAAGCTCTAGGGGACGAGAGGCGCGCCATTCAGAACTAGGAAAGGGATTGGCATGCATCTTTCCAGCCAAGCATGGTTCACAGATGGGATCAGGGCGAGTCTTGACATCTAGCTTCAGTCCAGTCACCAGGTTGCGCTGTATGAGGGCCTGAACTCCCTCCACATGGTGGTGGGCCAGTCGACGATGCCACAGGCTCAGATCGAGAGGCAGGGTAGTTGCAGGTGAGGCTGAGTGACTGAAAGGAATGGTAGAGCCATCCAGGAGTGCAGTGTTGCTGTCTGAGATGCTGGCAACGAATAGGGGATCCCCAGGAGGGCGAGAGAAGGCCATGCGCACAGAATCGATGTTTACTACGAAGCCAGAGTGGCGAGTTAAATACAGGACTGAGAGGAGATTTGATTTAAGGTCTGGGACATGCAGGACGCATCTAAACTCGACTGCCCTTGCTCCCTTGCCCTCTATCACTGGATGAAAGACCATGGAACCGATCCCAGCTGAGTAGACGATGGTATTGTCAGCTAGGCGGATTGGGACGCATTTTGGGGTATAATTTCGCAGCCAGTGGCGATGTGGGGTCATATGAGAAGTGGCCCCAGTGTCTGCAGTCCAGTGATCATCAGCATCGAGTTTGGAGGGGCAAGGGGAGGCAGAGAGGCGAAGACTTGCATTTCCAGCTCCTTCAGGGTGGTCATCGAGCGCAGAGCTGTGTGCAATGGCAGCCTTGGCAGTCGCTGAGGCAGGATCTGAGTTGTTAACGGTGGCAGGTGAGGTTGTGGAACTAGAGGGCGATTCCTGAGCCTGGTTCGCCTTCCTACCTTTCCCTTTGCGCTTAGAGGCCTTGTGGGCATCCTTGGCTCGCTGTCTGGCAAAGCACATGTGTTCACAGTGCCCAGGTCTCTTGCAGAAGGAGCAGGGGTCGCTTTGGGCACATCCACAGGTCCTAGCACCGCTGGCAGTGAGTGTGGAGTCCCCAGACATGCCAGCCACTTCAGCACAAGGTTTCCTGTTGATATCTTCGGCCATAAACGCAGACTTGATAGTAGACTTGTCCAAGGATGAGAGTAGGAGCAGGGAAGAGGTAAAATGCGAGTATTCCAAGGGTAGAGCATGAACCATGGCCATACAGACGAGTTCATCATCCAAGGAGGACAGTGTGAACTGCTGAGGGCACAACTCTTGGATCTTGAGCATGGCTTGCTCGATCCTAGCTGTCAGGGAGGTCAGGGACTTGTCCTCTCGCTTTCTGATGCTGAAGAACTCGTCATAGGCAGCAAACCAAGCACCAGGGTGCTGTTGGACATAGAGGGTGGCCAGGGCATTCCAGGCAGCAACAGGATCATCTTGGACAGTCCTAATGTGCACTCTCTGGTCAGCTTCCAAAGCTAGCATGATTTCACCTGCAGCCTTGTCTGCCTTCGCATCCCACTTGTCTTGGTCGTCTCCAGGAGTGTTGGGGTGAGCCTCAGTGCCAGCAACAAGCCTCCAGAGGCCTTTGGAACGAAGGAAGGCCTTCATCTCTTCGCTCCAGGTTGAGTAGTTGGTCTCATTGAGGGGTTTGATGTGAGGGGTTTGTTCAGAGGACATGGTCGATGTGTGAGAAACAAAGATCGACGATGGCAAGTGAAGATAGCGATAGATGACTTTGAGGGTGGTATATATGAACGGAGGAGATAAAGAGGAGTTGAATGATATAGGATTTAGGGCAGATTGATAGGCCAGAAGTCGAGAGAGGGACACCTTGGTCCATGCGCAAATATGTGTTGATGGCGACCGATCGCGTGGGTGAAAATTTTTCTAAAGGGTATCGGGCGAAAGCCCTCGGTGTGGAGAACTCGGCAAAAGTTGAATCACGAAGATCAGAGCAGTGGATGATGAGATATGAAGGGGTTCGAGTATGAGTATGTGCGCACTGATAGCCCCCTTTAACTTTCCAGTGTTATATCTCGCTTTCTACCCAACAGATTGAGCTGAAACTTGGTGTGGCACGAGCTCTGAACCTTGTGAGTCGAAGCGAGGTGTTTTGACAGTCGAAGGACTGATGGGAGAGGCTGGAGAAGCCGATGTTGGGGATTAGGGGTGGAAAAGCGACAGGTGCTGTTGGTTGCGATGTGGATGGATTCCGGATTTGAAAATGGGCCGCCTAGGGTTATCAGGGCCATAGAAATCGATGGTGAAAGTTTGGAGTCGATTGGAGTAGCAGGTGTTGCGATATGGAGCTTAGAGTGCGGGGCTCATAACCTGTGAACAGCAAAGAAGTAAAGGGGTCCCTAGGGGGATCCTAATTGACTCCTAAAGCTCTAGGGAGCTAGGGGAATAACCAGACTAGAGTCCAGTGTGAGCAACCATAGATTAAATAGAGATATGAGGGTACACAGTACCTAGAGTCCAGTGTGAGCAACCAAAGGTCTCAACACTGGACTCAGCTACACTAAGTGCACTTCAAAGTAAACAACAGTAAACAAAGAGTGGCTGATGTGCCACAACACTAGGAATTGGCCTAGAAGGCTGGGAAAAGAAGTAGCAAGTAGCAAATAAGAGGGGGAATCAAATGGTAGTAAGTAAGTGACCATGTGAAAGAGAGAAAGCAAAGATAAGAGGTGAAGATCACCACAAGGAACACTTTCTCAACTGCATGACCCCTCTTGGGTGATTCCTCTCCCCATCCCATTACCTACCAAACTTGTCGACTTATGAAACGACATGAGCCTCATGGAGGACATCTGGATCACCCCTTCTCCAGGGGAGACTCCCCCATGGTTACAAGATGCTGACATATGAGATGGTATCTGAGCACTCCTCAAGCATGAACACTGTCTAGAAGAGCAATGCCATCTCGGTTCGGAAGTGGACAATATGTGCTGGTGGTTTGGACATGAGCTCTCTGCCATTCAAGTGGCTTTACCACAGCCAGAAAGTGAGTTCAACAACACCAGAAATCTATTTCGTAAATTAATTCCATCGCGGATGGCAACTATCATTTAATATTGAGACAGCATCTTGAAACTATACTCGAGCTGCAGGAGTGATGGCCAACGGTTCTATGTTCATCTTCTCATTACACTTTTCAGGCTCGAGTTTCCATCCAGCTCACAGACACTATCACAGGAGCCTCACTTCCCTCTCTGAATTGGCTTACACCAGTAGTGGTCAATGACCTCACTAATAATGATGATGACGAAGACATTTTGGGAGTCACTGAATTGCTAGGGCCTGATCCGATGGACCTCTCCCTTGCACCGGAACAAATTGCCCTCTCAGATATCCTTGGAGTTGGTCATGCTGATGATCAGGATGATGTCAAGGGTGATGTTGAAACCCCACCACCAGTATTGTTCAAATGGAAGATCCTGCATGTACGAAGCATATTCTATCATTAATTTTTTACTATCCACCCTCTGATGTTTTCATAGGCATTATCTATTGATTGTCATATTGACTTGGCACAGGATGTCAAAGTCCGGACCATCAAGCCACCTGTAGTATGGACATCGATTGATGGCTTCCCACGGCAGACTTTCCTTTTGAGAGATATCAACATACTAACGTCTCCACACACTCAACTCAATGATACCTGTATCAATGGCTGTGCCACTCTGTTATATTCTGTGTTCATTCCCACTGCTGCATCTTGTGCAATTTTTTCGACCCATGACCTTCCCCACATCTGCTTTAATGCCAAAGATGATATGCTCTGGTGTAACCTTTCATGGACACAATTTTGGGAAAAATCCATCTGGATCCTCCCGATTCATCACTCATCCCCTGTGGGGCATTGGGTCCTTTGCACCATTGACTTTCACTCTTGGCAGCTCTTCCTGTTTGACAGCCTTGCCAAACAGAAACCCTGGAAGAATGACATTAAGGTGGGTTGTTGTTAGAAACAGGTTACATTCTAACTTGTTCACAGGACATTATGCAGCTCATTTGTTGTCTGTGCAACTTAGCGACCCAAAGGTTGGGAACCTCTCATCAAGATCAGGGCAACTGGACAGCCCAACCCATTTTGGTGAGTCTTAGGAGTATGTCACTTTTATCCTCTAATGGGCGGCATCACAGCTGGAACCATGCCAAACTAACAGATATGACTGTGGGGTCTGGATCTTAGCACAGATGGCTGCTGTTTTGAGGGGCTATGAGGTCACTGGTATTGAAGAGTGTAACATCAGCTGTTTCCACTGCTTTCTCTGTGTTCTTATCCTTCACATAGCAGCATTAGGTTGATTACATCCACAGATATTACTCGTTGCTATATACATCAATCTCAGGAACGACAATTATATGTAGCAGGATGGGTGTAAGATCTGTAAGAGCTGGTAGCAAAGCATGGCACTGATCCAGTGTAGTCAACTCCATGTCAAAGCTCATAGCCAGTAGATGCCTGCAACTTACATAGTATGAACACTTGTTTCAAGTGGTTCATCCTTGCCAGCTAGTGGCAAGCTGTGGAGAGAGAGTTGCTAGCTAGTTGCCAGTGTATACTGGAGCTACAAGTAGATGTCAGAAGGTTCATCTTATTCATAAGTATGCATTGTGTAGTAGCTATGCAAAACAAGGTACTACCTGAACAAGTTCATTCGAAGATACAGAGAAAGAGACTCATCTGAAATGGTTGTGTGACACGGAGGCTCTTTGGTCCCCATGTAGTATCCGAGTCCTATTTTGTGTGATACTCTACAGTTGTGAGGGGCCAGGTATTACACCGGGGTAGCTATATAGTCCCACAGGCTACAGTAGTCACGACACTCAGTGTCGCATAACTGTCACAAAATCTGGAACAACTACAAAATTCATTGTACTCAGACTCTGGGTTATAATGAAGGCAAATATTGGCTATAGGCCAGGGCAACAATCTTGCCAATGTGTGCTAAAATGCACTATCAGTGTCCTATTTTGTGTGATACTCTACAGTCGCGTGGGGTATTAATTCAGGGTAGCTATATAGTCCTGCAGGTTACAGTACTAATCAGCAAAATGGTCCAGATCTAGCAAGGCCTAGCAAAGGCCTTGCTAGGCCTTGCTAGGCTTACCTAGCCTGGTAGAAGTTGCGAGGCTGAGCAGCACCTAGCAAGGATGTACTCTGCCTAGTCAAGGCACTGCTAGCCTTGCAGCTTCTACTAGGCCAAGCAAGCCTTGCAAGGCCTTACTAGGCATTCCACCACTTGCTAGCTCTAGCTACTACTCCTACCACTTTACTAGGCCTTGCTCAGACTGATTTTAGTCACCAAAGCACATCTATTAGTGTGTACTATGCATGAGCACAGGCAGTGTAAGAGTTTACAAGGGGAATGTGACTGATACCAAACTGTCCACCGTCGATGTGAGGTGAATGTGAAGCTCCTAAGCATCCAGGGTATATATGAGGAGGGAAAACTTTCCAAGCAAAAGCAACTGCAGTGAAGCATGTGAGACAAGTGGGATGACATGCGAGGAAATAAATACTGAGCTGTGTCCGGTGCATGTATGAGAAGTGATATGGAAACGATTCAGGAACTACGACCTCATGTGAGCACTAAAAATGCAACATAACCATGATCCAGCCAATACTGCAATCCGGTAGCTCAGCAGGTAATGGAGAGGAGAAACAAGAAAGGTACATGTGCATATAGTCCAGTAGGGAAGGTTTTCTGCAGCAGGGTATCAATCTTGGCTGATGCAAACAGTTTCCAACACTCAGAGGGTTGTGGAGTGCCAGCGGGTGAGGCTTCTCGAAGAGGGTGATGTCAGATAGTTACTTCCTCAGTAATACCAAGCTACTGTATTGGTATATACCTGTCAGATAGTTACTCTACAGGTCATCAGTAAATGTAAAGCTAAATATAAAAGAGTGACTTACTCCTCAGTAACACCAAGCTACTGAGGAGACTAGAGGAAAATTTACTCTACTGTAGTCCGCTTTTCTGCTTATGTAAGCAACTAATCTTCGCACCTAAAGAATGACTACTCAGGGGGCAGTTTATATTCCAACAGGTGAGTCACTAAGCCAAGTGTTAGTTGTGTGGGATGACACCTGTGAAGCCTGCAGCTCAAAGAGTACACAGAGGTGAAGGTAATTTATTCTCCTAGCAGGTAGACGATCTATGATGGTTTCACTCTCCCACATACAGGAAAGTTTGACTTCGGTCGCCTGAATGCGGCTGAGGCATGGTGGGTGATGCAAAAGTACTACTGGTGGACTCACCAAGAGATGTGACTCAAGGTGTCGCCCCTCACTAACGAACATGTGTGATATCCAATAGTGAACACTGCGTGGATCCTGCGGTGGTTAAACAAATTAGTGCTTGCAGAGGATGGCATTGTATCTTATACCAACTTGTGGACAAAGGTGAACACTCACATAGGAGCATATTCTGGGGAATGCTCCTTGGATCTGTCATGTTAGATGCCTCGTTCGTCCGAAGGGTGGATGCTGCAGAAAGAACCTGATAGGCAAATTAGCACAAGAGATACATGCCTCAAAAGACTGCTACCACGGGTGGCACAACCAATTGTGATGTCTCAGCTAACAAGTCCAGCCAGTCAGTTAATTCTCCCCAGAGCCTGCTGGAGTTATGGTCACTTTCTGCCATTGGGAATGTCTGCCTTGTTGGCACATTATCTTAGTCAAACCCCTGGTTTTCTAACCAAGCAGGGGGGAGGGGCGGAGTTGTTGTTGGAGCATATAAATCTCCCCTGTATTGCAGGTCCTAGGTGCGATGTTTGGGTGTTTACATAATCACCTTAGAGTGGACTTAGCAGTACATTTCATAGAGTTCCCTCAGTAGCTCACAGTCTACTGAGGGTAAGCACTTATATATTTCACAGTATATCACTTACTGACATCCTGTAGTAGCCTACAGGTACAGTACTCTACTCAGTAGCTCACAGTCTACTGAGGTAGCCTACAGATATATTTCAAGAGGTTATGAGCCCCGCCTAGCATGGAAAATTTTCCTTGTAGGCATAACCCAGTCGAGACTACTCAACCTTGCTACGAAATGACTCTACTACTCGAAAGTAATTGGAAAGTACACTATGGAACCTGAGCTCGCAGCAGATGGCTGCAACTGGCACACCTATGGTAGTTGGGTGCTGAAGGCCCTCTCGGAAGACGACTTAATGGGTTACCTAGATGGGTCTGAAACATGACCTACAAATCCAAGATTACTACAGGGAGATGGTGATGATTGGACACCACAAACCGACGAGGAACGAGAAGCTGTCGTGGTCTGGAGAACCACTGACGATGCGTGGCAACAGCGTGCTGCTATGGCCCATTACCTTATTATTTCTGGCATACCCGACTCTATCCTAATGCTCGTTATGCATTTGGAAACTCCTCACGAGACTTTCGCCTACCTCGAGAATTGCTATGGTCGAATTCCGAGACCAGAGATCCAGATGGTTGTTGATGAAGCCGTACAACAGCATGACATGCCGTACAAGCAGTGCAAAGCTGAAAATGGCAACAATGAACCAGTAAACTCGCATGGAGGGGAGGAGGACCCCCTAGACATCCCAAGCAACAGCGCTGAAACCACAGATGGGCATGCAAGGCCCGAGGTTGAGGTTGTAGACGCGCAACAGGCTGACGATGACCTGCAATTGGTTGAGGATAGGGCTACGGACTCGGAATGGCCAGAAGAATGTGGGAGCATGCTTGAAGCACCTGACGAGAGTAGTCAGTGTGCAAGCGACAAGGTTACGGAGAGCGGAAACTTACCCGAGCCAAGCTCTGAGGCTCTCAAGCCTGTGGACAAGACTGCTGGACGAACCGGTGGATATCCTATTGAATGTACAGATGATCAGCACCTCCTGACAAGTGACGAGATCATTCTCAGCATACCTGACCCACCTGATGCACAAATCGAATGTCCTACGTCAGGAAAGCACACACCGACACAATCCTACAGTGCCACAAGTATGGTGCTCAAGCAACCAGTCTGTACACGGAGGTACAAGGTGCCACAAGGCAAACAACTACTGTCCGTATTGATGTGCCCACTTACAATGCCATCTGGCATGCCCTACTGGATATTCCGGCCACCTGAGCATGAAAACAAGAAGGAAAACATGCCACTAACTAAAGCGGATGGTCAGCATCTCGATGCATACGTGAAATGGCCAAGAGCCATACCTGTGGCACCCGAGCCACCTCCAGACCACTCCTCGCATACTCCTAGGCCCTACAGGGTACTTCGTAGACGTGGAAGGTTGAAATCAAGCACTGAAAACATCGGGATTGCTCATATGAGATGAAACATGTACCACACTCATGCGGCCCCCATGTGGCCACCTCAACCCCTCTTGGCATCTGAAAAACGAATTAATTTTGTCATGGGGGGGCCCCAGCATAGTGCTGTTGTCAAATCAAAGGCAACGAAGCTGGAGCTGAGGGCCATTAGCGCCCAAATGAGCGAAATGCGAGGAAGCCTACCTCGCTTGGAAATGTGCCCAAGGGAGCCTGATAGAGAGGAGAAGGTTGGTAGGTATGACGATGTAGTTGGTGGCGAGTTCGCTGACTCACAGAGAATCGAAAATTCGATGCTAGCTGATATCAGGAATCAGCAAGGAGAGCGGAAGGCGAGACGCCAAAATGGCTTACCTGCGCCATCCAAACCCACTCGATACGACCTGTCGCACCCTCCTGGGACCCTCAGGAAGCCATGCCGATGCGGTAGGATCAAGACGAGATCTAAAAATGTCAGTACAGTCCAAATGAGAGGCTTTACCTACCTCAGACTTGTTATGCCGTGAGTCCGGTAGATACCTAAGACAGGTATCGGAGTCGTAGCGGCAGAATGTAACGTTGGCCGACTTTTGTGAAGTACCAAAGAATGGTATAGAAGGGAGGACGACGTTGGAAGAGTTTTAACCTCGGTGCATAGTTACCTTAAGCACCCTTGGTCGCGATCACTCATATTCCCGAAGAACGGAAATAAATGAGGCGAGTTGCAAGGTAGGTAAAAGCTAGGGAAATACAAGGGTACCCTAGCAATCTATATACTGTATCGTAGTGGGCCGACAGCCTGTAAGTAGGAGGGGCAGGAGGCCCACACAGAAGGAGTCCATATCGTAAACGAGTCACCATAAGTAAGAATAGAATGGAGTTGGAGGCCTGGAGTGGGTTGATGGCGGAAAGGCAACAATGTGCAGCAGTGGCACAGCTATAGTACAGCCGAGTCAACAAAGGATGAGTCATAGAAGATACGTAGATAGAAACGGAATATAGGGCCCTTGTTGAAAGGGTGCAATGTAGATCTTGATAAGGCAATGGGGTTACACCCGTACGTGAGAGGTTGGAAGTAACTGATTGGATCGGTTTACCAAAGATATATGCCGGATGAACGGCGAGTGGCGATGATGTGGAAACCAATAAGGAATCCGACGATAGAGACAGTGAGGACAACGAGTGCTGGGATGCCAAAGGCGTGTAATAAGAACTTGAGGTTGGAAATGGAAGGTATGGGGGCGGAGCGTAACAGGACTCACCATTGTCACTTTGCTGCCTCGCGAGATCTCGCAACACCTCTGGAATGTTGCTAACACCTACTGGCGGCAGGGGGTGCCTCCCGGACGGATGCGCAACGTCGACAAACCTTCGTTATTCGAAACGGCGGCCTTGCGACAGCGGTACGAGGCCAGAGGACGCGCGCACACCAAACGGATTCCCGATATGGCAGTTGCCACAACGCGCAGCACAGCCACGGCCACGACATGGCACCTCGCACAACACAAGGACTCGAGGCTGCATTTGCAGCAATTATATCCATTTTATTTGAATATTTGGTATACTATTTCTTTCGAGTTCATTATCTTTCACCCCTACCTAACCATACAGTGGAGTTTAAGGGGGTGTGTTGGAGCATATAAATCTCCCCTGTATTGCAGGTCCTAGGTGCGATGTTTGGGTGCTTACATAATCACCTTAGAGCGGACTTAGCAGTACATTTCATAGAGTTCCCTCAGTAGCTCACAGTCTACTGAGGGTAAGCACTTATATATTTCACAGTATATCACTTACTGACATCCTGTAGTAGCCTACAGGTACAGTACTCTACTCAGTAGCTCACAGTCTACTGAGGTAGCCTACAGATATATTTCAAGAGTTGTGAGTGACTTTACATTACTGATAGGTGCTGGAGGCTAACAATGTGGACGTGGATACATGTTTGGACTAGCTCTGCTTCTGTCTCCTGATAGACTTGTTCTACTCACCCTGTATCTCTTATAGTCTCGTAAATCACTTGTGTCCATTCAGCTATGCTGTTTGATCGATGAGGTACCACCTTGTCCTCGGTCAAATAACACTAATCACTAATGAACACATGAGACAAGGTTTGGGGGATATGAAGGACATGGACATATCGAGTTGGCAGCAATGACAAGGCGGGCAGTGGCAAATGTTAAAAAAAAAAGCATGAGGGGATTAACCGGCGTAGATACATGGAGGATGTACCAAGCCATTGTTACACCTTGACCTGGCACCTTCTATTTCCAGGCTAGAGCTCTGGCTACACACCTTCGGTCCCACCACCTTCATCGTCCTCAGCTGCTCTGTTGTCGCATTCCTCATTGGGATGCGCGTTATACTCAAGAACCGGCCATCCAGCCTTTACCTTTGGTAACCGACTTCTAGTCGGTTACGTTTCCCTTCTTTCGTATACGGGCTTAACCCCATTATCGCTTTAGGCTGTGCATTATGCCTTTCAACAGGCCCAATGCCCACTTGTGTGCCCTGATCCCGTTTCTCCTTCTATGACTCATCTTTGCCTAGTGCCTGTTGTACCATAGCTGCACATTGCTGTGCATTGTTGCCCTTCCATCGCGAGCCCACTTCGTGTGCTTGCTCTCATTGGTTCTCTGATATAACTATGATAGGTGCCCACTCCTGGTGGGTCATGGACATTGTTTCCTTTGGGTCCCAGACCCACTACAGTATGGTATATAGAACCCTACAATACCGCTGTAGCTCCTTAGCTTTTTGCTACCTTGCAACACATCCCATTTATTTCCATTCTTTGGGAATACGAGTGATGACATCCAAGGGTGCTCAAAGTCTCCACGCATCAAGGTACTCGGCTTCGTCGTTACAAAACGCTGTTCCAAAAACATGTTACTATCAACAAAGCCTCGTCTCTGCTGCTTCCTGTTCCTATACCTTTATTAGGTACTTCGAGGAACACGCGGCATAACAAAAGCGAAAAGCTCAAGTCGCAGCTGTGACCATTCTTTGGACACGACGCCTGCTATCTCAATTATTGCATCTCTAAACGGTCTGGCTATTCTTTAGCCTAAAGAACCTGAACAATTTCGAAAGACGTGTCAAACCATCCTTCCACCTTTTCTACTACACCATATCCTCTGCCCACAGTGTCGTCAAGACCACCACCACCACCTCCTCCCGAGTCTGGTATCTGGTCTTTGAATAAAGGCAAATGTCACACTGCTCCACAACCCCTACCTCGCAAATACACTTCTCGTAAACCTACTGGAAGTGAATTTGAACGATGGTACCCTGATCAACCTCGATCCCTAACTCCACCGTCCTCCCTTCGCAACCCAGCCCTTCTGGGAGCTTACCGAGAAAACGACCAGGAGTCAGAGACTGATAACAAACCACCAACCCTCGACGACAAATCTGATCTAGGATCTGTTGTCGGAGACACCCACATTCCAGACGTTGATGAAGAAAATCTCATTTACGTCATGTCTCACGCTACCGAGAGTCTAAACCTTGGATCTGGATCTGGATCTGGGCAGGAACCTGCGAAGCCCTCTACTGGTCCGGTCCTGCTCTTCAATCGAGAACCAACTGCTAAGGAGATCGAAGAGATTCACGCCAGGTTCGCTGCCGCCACCTTGGTAAAGGACAACACCGAAAGGCCTAATGGAGGCCGAGAATTTAATCTCAACAAACCCCGTGTCTATAACGGCAACCACAACCTCTTCTTTACCTGGATCACGCAGGTTAAAGGGTATTTACAAATCAACCAACACGTATATTCCACCGATCACCTCCGAATCGGGTTAACACTTTCCTTTATGACAGAAGGTTCTGCCACGGCCTTTGCCGAAGTATATATCAATGAACACGATCATAGCAGACGGATGTGTTACAGGGACAGCTGGGAGGAATTCGAAGCCAAACTTCACGGAACGTTCGTTTCCGGAAATCTGGAACACAAAGCACAAATTGAACTCGTAATGCTATCACAAGGAAATGATCCCTTCGAAACCTACGTCTCCTGCTTCCTCTCCGTCTTCAACCGTACCGGATATAACGATGATAACTTCAACGGTGCCATCTTCTTTGGACAAGGTCTGAAGAAAGAAGTACGCAATTGGGTCCTAGACCATAAGGAACCTACTACGGTTTCTGAATGGATCGCCTATGCCGGACAGGCTGTCAGCAAAATCGAGCAGAAATGAACTCTCGACAGAAGGCAAGCCGCTGAAGCTCACTCATGCTATCACTTCCTGTCTCGACCTTCCAGAGACCCTAACGCTATGGATGTTGACAAGAGACGTCCAGGAGACAAGGGAAGAAGAAGCAATGTTTGGTTGGTGCGGTGTTACAACTGTGCCGAAGAAGGCCACTTTAGCAAGGATTGTCCAAAGCCAAAGAAGAAGAACGTTAAGGAAGTAGTTGCGGAAGAAGACTCCAAGGAGGATCCGAAGACCTCCGAAGAGAAGGGTTTTTAAAGGGGCATTCTGAATTTTCCTTGTACAGTTCGCCCAACTCTAAAGACATTTTGAGTGCCCGAGTTTCCTGTAATAGTATCGCAGACGAATCTGAAATGTGTGCTTGATCTATCTATGGAACTCTGGAGCTTCTCAACTATGACCAAACAAGGATACCAGCCACGATCGACAGTGGTGCCGAAGTAAACCTTATAGGAGCCCGGCTTGTTGCTAAACTCAAGCTAAAAACCTACCCAGTCAAAAGAACATGGGACATTACTGCATTCGACAGACATGTATGGTATACCGTATGGAAGAAAGTCTTTTTAAAGTGCCGAAATATTGTCAAGCCAATTCACGAGTTTCAAGTACTCTGCTATGTTGGCCCGATGGAAAAAGACCACCTAATCCTAGGAATGCTGTGGCTCAAAAAGGAAATGCCAGTCGTCAACTGGTGAACGCATAGGGTGGTTAGTTGGGGTGGTTCCCCAGAAGGACAACCGCCGAAGAAGAAAGACGATAAACATGAGGACAAGATTGCCTCTGTAAATTGCACCACGATTTCGACACAGCTCGAAGTAAACACTGGACCCCATAAGGTCCCTGATCTCCCTAACGAATACGCCGAATTTGCTGAGGTCTTCTCTGAAACCGACATCCCGCTACCCCATTTCTGTAAGGGGTTGGATCACAAAATAAAGACAAAAGAGGAATTTCGGAAGGACAATAAAGCACTCATGAAGAAGGCTACCTTGTACCCCATGTCGCCCGATGAACAAAAAACTCTCGACAAGTTTATTGATGAGAACTTACAATGTGGCAAAATTGTACCCTCGGACTCACCGGTTTCTGCGCCAGTATTTTTTGTAGTGAAGAAGGATGGCACGAAATGACTAGTACAAGACTACCGGTATCTCAACTCCCACACCATCCATGACTCGTATCCTCTCCCGAACATCCCACAAATGGTGGATGAGTTATGCGAGTCCAAGTATTTTGCCAAGTTCGATGTACGATGGGGGTTCACCAATGTAAGGGTAAAGCCAGAAGATCAATGGAAAGCCGCGTTCCTTACACCACGAGGCCTTTTCGAACCAACGGTAATGTTCTTTGGCCAATGCAATTCACCGCCTACCTTCCAGTGGTTCATGGATACCACGTTCGCCGACCAGCTTCATAAACGACAACAGTGCGGCTACATGGATGACGTCATAGTCCATGCCAAAACCATTCCGGAACTGCACAAATACATCCGAGAGTTCCTTGAGATATGTCAACGGGAGCGACTACGCCTTAAAATCGCCAAGTGTATCTTCGAAGCGGAAGAGATCGAATTCCTAGGAATGAAGATCTCAAAAGGGAACGTTCAAACTGTGTCTGTCAAGACAGATGCCATAGAAAGCTGGCCGACCCCCCACAACCTGAGGGATGTAAGGTCCTTCCTAGGGTTCTGTAATTTCTACCGAAGGTTCATCCCATCCTTTTCACAACTGGCAAGACCACTCCACAACCTGTTGAAGAAGAACACTCGATGGCACTGGGAAACCGACGAAAGCAATGCTTTCCTCAAAATCAAGACATTGCTATGTTTGGCACCCGTGCTACAAATCCCGGATCACCACAAACCATTCGCACTTTTTACAGATGCCTCCAAGGTTGGAACCGGTGCAGTGTTAGCACAAAAGGGACCCGATAATGAGTGGCATCCATGCCACTTCCTGTCAGAATTGCTAAAGGGAGCCGAACAATGGTATCAAGTCTTCGACCTCGAAATGCTCACTGTCATACGCGCGTTAGATGCCTTTCGCCATTACCTAATCTCACCGGTGACGCCAACAGTAATCTTTACAGATCACAAAAACCTAACATACTGGCGACCCCCTCAAAAGCTTACCCCACGACAGGCAAGATGGCTTGACACTCTACAAGGGTACCCAATCATCTTTTCGCACACACCTGGCAAACTGATGGGCGCTCCTGACGCCCTATCCCGATGCCCCGACTATGGGGAGGAACCCGCCATCACAGCTGCGGCTCTACCCGAGGCCATGTGGCTTGATGGGGGGGTGAATTCCAATGTTTCCAACACCATCCGACCCAAACAGGTCGGTAATGCCACCAGGACCTCAGATCAATGCTGCACGATGGACGAGACAAAGATTGATCATGGTCAAAAAGGGGTTTATTTAATATCACAGGAGGTATATGATCGCGCCACGAGCAAAACACCAAAGGATGATATGCTCTCTGAAGAAAACCCTGAAGTACAAAAGGCATCAGACGGAACAAAGTGATATAAGCAACGACTCTACGTACCCCCCAAAACCAGAAAACAGTGTCTACACGACTACCATGACCACCCTGCCGCCGGACATCCAGGAGTAAAGGCGATGACTAAGAAGATGAACAAGGAGGTTTGGTGGCCTGGAATGTGGAAGTCCATTCGCGATTACGTCAAAGGCTGCCCGATATGCCAGGCAAACAAGGTTATCACTCACCCAGTTACACTGCCCATTACCCCAAATGACACACCCAAAAACCCACTTCCGTTCCAACAGATATCGATGGATTTCATCACTGATCTACCTGAGTCAGAAGGATACGACTCGATCCTAACCATAGTGGATCAAGGGCTTACTAAGGCAGCAGTGTTCGTGCCAACCAACAAAACTGTGGACTCAGTGGGTCTGGCCCGTCTATTTCAACAATATGTCTATCAAAGATATGGACTTCCGGAAGCAGTAATCTCTGATCGTGGTCCACAGTTCACATCAGCATTCACAAGGGAGCTGTACAAGTCACTGGGAATTCAGACTAAACTTTCCTCTGCATATCATCCACAGACAAATGGAGAAAGTGAATGAGTTAATCAAGAACTTGAAACGTACCTACGCTGTTACTGTGCAGAACTACCCAACTCCTGGGCACGAAAGTTACCTGACGCCGAATTCGCCCACAACTCCCGGATTCACTCCGTACATGGCCAAACTCCGTTCTCGCTACTCTATGGCTATGACTCCTCTCCATATCTGGTGGCGCACCCTACTGCTGCACCGTCAGTGGACGACAGACTCCAGTCCCTGGCGATCAATCGCGACATTGCCCAGCTCAGCTACAAACAGGCACAAGATGTGATGCGATCTAGATCTAAAGGGGTATATGTTGAGCCAAAGAAGGGTGATCAAGTATGGTTAGATTCCGGCAACTTACGAACTCAGGGTCAGTCCTCAAAAATAGAACCAAGATGCCTCAGGCCCTTCCCTGTCACCGAGGTAATTTCGCCTGTGGCTGTCAGATTGGGACTGCTGCCCACTTGGAAAGTACACCCCGTGTTTCATACTTCCTGGATCTATCTGTTCACTGAAACTGCCGAATATGGCAGTACGCCTCCCCCTCCACTTCCAGATCTGGTTGACAATGAGATAGAATGGGAAGTGGAGACGATACTGAACCACAGGAGCAAGGGGTGCAGAAAGGGGCACGAGTACCTTGTTAAGTGGGTCGGTTTCCCCCATTCCTCTAACACGTGGGAGCCAGAGGAGAATATAAAGGAGCACGCCGAAGAGGTGCTCAAACAATACAAACTCGCCCGTTGCCTTATCTAGATGGCAAGCCCCCACTCTGTAAACACTGAAAATCCCGGCTCTGACTATTTTGACTATGACAACTCTATGCTCGCCTCCTGCCTCGCAGACGACTACATGGAGATCTCTGCACCCTCTCCTGCGCACTCCCCCTCCGGTTCATTTCCCCTCCCACAGGAGTTACTCAGCTGCCTGTTCTCCGGAGCTCCATCATCCACGGACAATGAGACTTCCACATCATATGAACCCGTTTCTAACACCTCTGACTTCCGCCCTCTTGGAGGGCTCATGATACGAAGAACGAAACCCAACAAGGGGAAGGCCCGTCACTGACCCCCTATGCCAATGCCAACTGTCCCCCTCATTGATCGGCTCTCAGCCACGCCCTACGACGATGAGCCTTCCTACACCCAAGCCAACTCCTCCCAACCGTTACCCCCTTTACCTGTCACCGGAACCATATCACGCCAGCACTTACCAGAAAGTTCCGGGCCTTCCCTCGCTCCTGAACAGCCAACCCCTCCAGTCGTCGTCATGGAACCCACGACAGCACAGTTCTTCGACTATTGTTGGCTGCTTACGAAGTACAACCCAGGGGACCCACTTGTCAGGGTCACATGAGAACAGGAGCAACATTTATGGTTGCTGTGTCAAATCTTCCGAGGATCAGACATAGTGGCTTCATATGTCCTGAAATTCCTCGACATCATGCTTAAAACTCCAGACTCCACCAGCAGCACCACCTTTCTCAAAAACACTCTTCGCACGGCCATCTCCGCGATGGGAGAAGTCCAACACGATATTGTTCAGATCTTACATCAAGATCTAGGACCGCTGGTTGCTAGCTCCTTTCACTGTGCAACAGCTGATAGACCCGGAAGAACCGGTTTGGATGTCTTATGCCAGGTGGCTGCTGCTGCAGAGAGAGGAGGATCGGGATTTCATAAGGTACACTCAACACCGCCCCCTGAATGGGGTTCCTTCCAGACATTGTCATGGACTGCCCCTGACGCCCCAGGAGACCGAATGACTGTCAGAGTTGACCCTTCAAGGTTATCCGTCCCTCTTGTTAAGGTCGAGACACCTCCTCCGACCTCAGAATTGGAGGAATGAATGAAAACAAGGATCTTCCAACAGGCCGCTGCCGTCTTAGCACACCACTCTACCACCGATGCCACTGTCTTCAACTGGGAAGCCTTCCTTGACAAGTTGTGTGAAAGTGCTTGGGGAATCACCGATCAAAGACCCTACAATGCAATTCACACGAGAAGTCCTTTTCCCGTGGCTCTCACTGCAAGCATTTCACAATTTTTCTTGCCAAAATATGTTGAAAAAATGGAAAGAAGAGATACTCTTTTATTTGGGCTGTGTTCACATAAAAAATGCAAATATAATATTTTGTTTTCTTTGTCTTTTCTGTGCAAAAAAATGAATTGATGGTAGTGCTGATTAGCTTCTATGCTAATGGGTATTACCATCAATCAATGTTTTGTGGAAAGTCATGCAAAGAAAAGAAAATATTATTTTTGCCTTTTCTCTTTGAAAACAGCTGTCAAAAAAGAGTATCACTTTCTTCAATTTTTTCAGCATGTTTTCTGAAGAATAATTGTGAAATGCTTGCAGTGTCTGTTTATAGTCCTGGAGCTAGAAGATAAATTACGTTTCTATCTTGGTGGTCGTATCCAGGTCCTGTCTGACCACCCCCTTCACGCTTACACTTGCTACGACTGTGGCTATATTGGCCACTGGTCCTGTGGCCATGGGGCAGGTTCTTGCTGGATGGATCCTCAACATGCAGCCATTGTCTACCCATTCGCTCCACCCGTCCCCCAGTCGCAATCTCCCGATCCCTCGCCTCCTGTCGCGACCGCCTCTGGTCATCATTCGACCTCGCTGTGTACCCTCCACACTCGTCGACCAGGAGCTCGACACCCTTGAAGGGGGGGTGATGTTATGCCTTGACCTGGCACCTTCTATTTCCGGGCTAGAGCTCTGGCTACGTGCCTTCGGTCCCGCCACCTTTGTCGTCCTCGGCTGCTCCGTCGTCGCATTCCTCATTGGGATGCACGTTATACTCAAGAACCGGCCATCCAGCCTTTACCTTTGGTAACCGACTTCTAGTCGGTTACGTTTCCCTTCTTTCGTATACGGGCTTAACCCCGTTATTGCTTTAGGCTGTGCATTACGCCTTTCAACAGGCCCAATGCCCACTTGTGTGCCCTGATCCCGTTTCTCCTTCTATGACTCATCTTTGCCTAGTGCCTGTTGTACCATAGCTGCACATTGCTGTGCATTGTTGCCCTTCCATCGCAAGCCCACTTCGTGTGCTCACTCTCATTGGTTCTCTGATATAACTATGATAGGTGCCCACTCCTGGTGGGTCATGGACGTTGTTTCCTTTGGGTCCCAGACCCACTACAGTACAGTATATAGAACCCTACGATACCACTGTAGCTCCTTAGCTTTTTGCTACCTTGCAACACATCCCATTTATTTCCATTCTTTGGGAATACGAGTGACGATGTCCAAGGGTGCTCAAAGTCTCCACACATCAAGGTACTTGGCTTTGTCATTACAAAATGCTGTTCCAAAAACACATTACTATCAACAAAGCCTCGTCTCTGCCACTTCCTGTTCCTATACCTTTATTAGGTACTTCGAGGAACACGCGGCATAACAGCCATGAGGCAAATAATAACCATCAGAAGACAAGATAGCATGACAATGGTACATCAAGATATGTTCCATAAACTGGCAGGTGCTAACAAAATGCATAAGACGGGATTACCAGCATAGAGACATGAAGGATATACATACCAAGTGCCCCAAAACTGTGAGGCGAATAATAATAGATGTTAACGAAATATGTGAAAATGAATTTTGGCAGTAGCTCACCAAAACCTTCTGTGGTGTGCCGAAATGAAATGTACCATTGCCTTATGTACAGAGGCTGTTGGAAGACAATATAAGGTGATGACAGTACCTCCAGGCATCTTCCATTCAATCACCTCATTAGGTTCGTGACCACTGCAAGCGAGATAATCCCAGAGTTTATATCGTCAAGGTGAGCACAAGGGAGAACACCATTGGTGGTACGACACACCAGTGTGCTTGCCATGCCTGAGCACACACGATGTCTGGTGTTGCAGATGTTACGAGCATATGGCAGCATTGCAAATAATCTGAAACAGAGAGTGGCACAAGCAAACAGAAAGATATCCAGGATATAAAGAAAAATGTACTAAATCATTATGGGGGAATGGTTGAGGCGGAGGTCACTAGCATGGTGACCAGTGCGATGGATAATGAGCAGACTTGGTGCAGGGGTTGGTAGCAGGAAAACCAACATCAGCACAGGCGACAGAAGTCCACCAACGAGACCAACAATAGGTCAACTCGACAAGGAGGATGGTGACACGAAGACCAACATCAGCACAGGTGACAGAAGTCCACCAACAAGACCGACAATAGGCCAACTTGACATGGGGGATGGTGACATGACGACCAACATCAGCATGGGTGACAGAAGTCCACCAATGAGACCGACAATAGGTCAACTCGACACGGGGGATGACGACAGGAAGACTAGCATCAGCACAGGTGACAAGAGTCCACCAATGTGACAGATGGCAGGCAACTCGACACCAGGGACAATGATGAAAGAAAACCAGAGAGGCATCATGTGAAAGTGCTGAGTGACTTGGAAAAATTTTGGCCTTCCTGGCACTTTCCAAGAATTTCAGTCTCAGTGTCAACTCACCTTTCATGACTTTCTCCCAACTTCCACCATCCTAAATGTCTCCACCTTCGATTGAGGTCAATTCTGATTGTGGAGACGAGTTGTTAAAGATAAAAGCTGGTGAGTTAAGAGATATACATGTCTGGTGAAGTCAATTGACCTTATCAACACAGCAATTCTACTATGAAGAAAGTCTGCTGCGAGACTATTTCCAGTCTTCTACCAAGGTCATACGGGTCCGTTTGCATCATCTCGGATGCATGCAGTGATGGTATGGCCATTTTGCAACCAAGAATACATCTCTTCCGTGTTGAGGGTGTTTGCATGTGACCTAGCATTACTCTTACAGTCGTAGCAGTGGATTTGGCTGACTGGGTAGTTCAGTATGAAGTCGAGGAGGACCAGGTATGTCATGAATTGATCCAAGTATGCTTGCGATTCAAAGGAATGTTCTCGGGGTTAACAGAACCAGTCGCAGGCATTGTCAGCTCATGATTGTATTCAAGTATGTTCGGTGCACTTGGACTTGTGGTGACCTAGCATTGCTCTTACAGTCATAGCAGTGGATTCAGCCAACCGGGTAGTTCAGTATGAAGTCGAGGAGGACCAGGTACATCGTGAATTGATCCAATTATGTTTGTGATTCAAAGGAATGTTCTCAGGGTTAATAGAACTAGTCGCAGGCATTGTTGGCTGGCGATTGTGTTCAGGTACATTTGGTGCACTTGGGCTTGTGTCAATAATAATGAACAAACTATGCATATCCAGTACAGTGCCGGGCTTGTGTGTGCAGATGTCTGATGTCTCCAGGTTTATGTTCTCAGGCTTGTCTTCATGCATTATGACCTTGCCCACTATGTGCTGACTTGTCTTATTAGGGACTTCGAGCACATGTGCACACTTGTCTGGCATGTGGGACTCACACTCCTAGCCTCGACTACCAGCAGGTCACCGGTCACGGACACACAAGAAACCTGAAAATGTTTGAGAGTGTACAATGCATCCAATATGGAGTACAGAATCAGTTCCTCTTCTTCATAGGCTGCTGGCAGGGTTGCTTCATGGACAAGTTGCAAGACTGAGGGCATAGAAACGTGATACATGGAGGGTGCTCTGTAACTTTGACTATCATACATTACAAGCATTATATATATTGTGATGTAAATGTGATATTGGGACCAGTGTGATCTAGCAAGAAAAATGGAAGCTAGCAGGGTGCAAGCATACTGCGGGTGATGCATACAAGGTCTTGCAAGTCTCACTAGGTCTAGCTAGGTGCAGCCACTTTTGCCGATTGGCAACGAAGCGCCTTGGGGAAATTTGCAAACACTCGCAGTCATGTGACAGAGTTAAGTCACATCACGATACAATTTGCTACCCACCTTGAGTGCTTGAGCCTTGTAAGTATGGTGCAGACAAAGCAGACAGCTGGCAGGACCACATCAGGTTATGCTAAGCCTGCTCAACTTTCAGGCCGCAAGAGACATAGGTCGTCTTCGACCGAAATCCTCAGTTCAAGGTCATCAAGTCCCCTTTCACCTTGCCTGCCCTCCCCAGAGCTTCAACCAATGACCATCTCCAAGGAATCAAATATAGTACATATAGTGTCTTGGCGTGATTCCTTGACTCACATCTTTCACACGTCTTACAGTTCTGCTACCTGTGTCACAATGGCAGTTGCACTGTCATATGTTCTAACAGTGCATGTCCCCATGTAGTATGTGATGTCTGCATTGACATACCAGAGTCGATTGCAAGCC
Organism: Pisolithus thermaeus; assembly: GCA_024663475.1. Taxonomy (NCBI): domain Eukaryota; kingdom Fungi; phylum Basidiomycota; class Agaricomycetes; order Boletales; family Pisolithaceae; genus Pisolithus; species Pisolithus thermaeus. The sequence continues at coordinate 508,840 of JANFAF010000040.1, forward strand.
ATCTTGGCACCCACGAAATATCCTTCAAGTGCCCTGCATGCCACGAGAAAGAGGAGTGTGCAGCCCATTCAAAACCCATGCTGTACTTTGTGAGTCAAGTCCAATATTCTATGCTGTTACTGAAGCACATGAAGGCATTCACACAGATCATGCAGGGAAAATCAGTTCCTGCATGCAGTACTCCAACATTTGTCAAAGGTGTATGTGAAAGAGCCTCCAAGTCACAGGTACATGGTGGACCTATCCTCATCCTTCACTTCATCTGCATGGGGTTGAATACGAGAGGTGGCATCCCCTGTCTCCTTAATGCGGCATTGGAGGAGTACTTCATGGAAGCCACTTTGCAGTACCTGGAGGTCATCTTCGATTTTGGCACATGGCATAAGCTTTGCCATTGGCAGACTGAAGCTCAGTGCTTGGCAGCTACTATTGGTGAAGACACCTTCCAGCAGAAGATTATTTTTATTTCTGTACACAGCAAAGTGACACGTGGAGATCTATTTGTGGGGAAAGACGAAGGAGGGGATGACATGGCTGTATTGCCCAAGGAGGTTAGTGTGTAACGTAGGTGTTATGTGGACTGACTCTCATTCATGCAGTTCATGGACTACTTATTTGCTGGACATCTTCAGCTCTTCATCAGTGGAGCTACTATGTTTATGCTGTCGTGTGGTCCTCTGGTCACATTCCTGCAGTCCATCTGCAGCTTCAAGGAATTGCTACTTGAGTGCACCTCTTTTTTTCATGCTGTGGTCATGACATGTCTGAGACTCAGAGATAGACTGAGACCTGCATACACAATCGCATTTGGTGCAACCTGTTTTATTGGTGCAGTCATCAAATCTTTCATAGTTGCATTCGGTGTTCGGGTCGTGATTCAAGGCCACAATCTTGGGGAGGTTTTCACAGACCTTCTCAATGTCTCTGTTGAGCTCCCAATGCACACTGACACATATTTATTCCAAGTTGAAGAACAAATGGTTTCTGGCATGCCCAATCCATCGAGTGGTGCTATCCATGTCAAGGGTATGTGCTATTCATGGTACCACACCCATCGCCACCCATGGGGGTGCCCCCTCCTGATGAGCGGCCCGAAGTGCGGCTCCATCTGCTCATGGTCACCATCCAAGCAAGGCGAAGACAGTTCAGGAGCACCTGGGCACATCAGCACTTGTCAGTCACCAGCATGTGGCTTTCAGATGTTCTTGTATCAACCCCATTCATACCAGGTTATTAAAGTCAAAGTTGGTGAAGGTATGGGGTGGATTAAACAGACGGGAATTTAGAAGGCTTGGTTTGTTTATTCACTTTAATCTGGCATTATGGCTGTATATATGTCCCTGTCTTGCTGCTCTCATCGCCAGTTCATCATGCTTTGTAATCCCATCCCATCAATACTACTGAAGGTGATGAAATTGAATACCATTTCCAGCTATAGGAGCTCGGTGAAACTTAAATTGACAGTATCCTATCTGTATTCGAGTCTCTTTGTCAAGTTCGGTCCTACTCTGACGATCTCCAATGCTCACAGAGGCCAGGGGACATGTCCAGAGGTTGGCCAATGTTGGCTGATGACTGGCCGATGCATACCGATGAGGAGTGACGATGGCCGAAGGGTGGCCAACGGTCGTGACAGAAGTTCAGGAGAGGGCATTGGGTTCAGCTCATGCACTGCCCCCTTGTATGAGCCCAGCCCTCAGATTTCAGAGATAGAAAAGAGCCAGTAATAAGCCGACAACAGAGGAGGAGGCCAGTCAAAGACTGCAGAGGAGGGAACTAAGTTGATATTCGTACTGAAGAGACACCGCTGAGTGCGGCGGGCTTATATACAGTGGTTGCACCAACAAGGCGGTTCAGTATCAGAACGACGGAACTAACATACAGAGTACAGTAAAATTTCAAGGGGCAGAAATGTCAGAAAACTTCAGTTGGAGTACAAGTGCAGACAGCAGCAGTGAGGGACAGGACAAGGAGAAAGTACCTAAAAGGAATAGTACAGAATGGAGTAGCTTTGGAGCACTCACCAACAGCCAATCAGGCAATAGGCCGAAAGCCTAAAGAAGCAGTGGCCCTGCGCTGTCCCACATGGTGCGGCAGCTGTGCCATGCCTGGACCAGAATGTCGACCCAAAAGGAAGGTGACCCCTAAGTTGAGGGAGGACGTCACCTGACAGAGAGACATTAGTCACATGGTAGTGCCAACAGAGTCCAACAGGGTCCAACAGAGAATGGGGCAGGAATGCACTGTACAAGTGCTAGAGCGAGTGGATGGGGGTGGAGCGGAGCGGGCAAGGGCCAGATGGTTGGTGGTGGTGTGGGTCGGGTTAGAACAGGAGCACAGTCATGACAGTATCCCCCCCTTAAGGCCTGAACCCCTGAAGGCCATAAGGTGGTGGGGCCAGAGCGACACGAGGTTTGATTTTGTAATTGGCTACAGGCCATGAGGTGGAAATGACTGCCACACGGGGTTGTGTCGGAGAATGAATGGACCGCATAAAGGACGTCTCTCGACCGTTAAAGTTTTTTCCTCTATCTTTCCTTTGCTCTTTCAACATGTCCGGCCAGTGACAAAGTACAAGCCGACAAGACACCGACATGCCCATCCGGGACTGGGCTCAAGTCCCCAACGAGGACCTCAAGGTCCACACGAGCAATTCAGAGGGAACCAAGCAGGCCAAAGAGGCCGAAAAGGGTAGGCGGGAGGCCATATGGAAGGAGAGACAGGCCGAGGCTTGTTGGCAGAGGGCAGAGGAGGCCTGCTTGGAAAGGGAGCATCAAGAGCACGAGGAGCAAGAAAAGCGGGATCGTGAGGAGCACGAGGAGCGCAAGAAGGTAGAAGCAGCATGACAGGCGGCAGCTGCAGAGGCAGAGGCTATGCAGCAGAGTGTTGCAAAGGACAAGGGTCAGGTGGGTGAGTTGCAAGCCCAGAGTTGGACCTTGTCAGCAGGCAGGTAAGTAGTCCTTGCCTTTGAGGACCGACTGACTGATGACCGTCACAGGCCCCAGCTGACCCCAGTGTTCAGCACGATGACCAGGGCCCAAATCAGGATGATGGTGGCTCCCCCCACATTCGTGGCAAGGCCGCCATGCAATGGGTGCCGACAACAAAGCGAGGTAGGTGAGTGCCGGGTGGTGGCTGGCAGTCGGTCGTGCGGCCCCTGCAGGAAAAGAAAGAAGAAGTGCAGTTGGGCCATGACAGAGGACAATGAGGGTACAGCAGGTGGGTCCAGGAAGCATGCCGGGACAGGAGGTTCGCAGGGTAGCAGGAAGAAGAAGGGCCAGACCAGCAACGAAGATGACAACAACAACAAAATAGAGGAGGTACCAGTGCCGGCGGTACCTCAATTCGAGGTGGCCCATTCGTGCCTGGTTGGGGAGGTGTTGGAGTCAGGTGGGTCAGTGTAGGTGCGGGGATGCCCCTACCAGGAGAAATGAGAAGAGTGGAGAGGTTAGGGCGAGGTAGGAGGTTGGAGGGAGCTTCGAGGACTGGAGGAGCAGATAGGGGGAGGTGGTTTGGACTTGCAGATGTGGCGGGCAAGGAGCTGACTAAGCACATGGAGGGGGTTTGGTGTTGGGGGTAGTCACAAAAAAATAATCAAACTACTACAATATGAGTTTAGAGAGCCAGAGCCCAAGTCGGGGGCTAGAGCTTCTCAGTTCATCTTCTGGGCTACATATATATATCTCTATGGCTATTTTCTGTGCCTAAGACTAAGGCCAGTTCTCTGCTTTTGATATCAGAAGAGTACCTTGTGCTGTCGAGGTTTTGAGGACCTCCTTTAGGGATGTATCAAGACTCGTGCTATCATCACCATCCTTAGCCCATCCCTGGGCTTTTGTTTCTTCTTCTCTTCATCGGGTCAGGGGGTGCTGGAGAGGTTGTATGATGAGCAGATGCTCATGGTTCAGGGGAGACAGGTGGCGGTGATGGAGCAGATGGCGGCGGTGATGGAGCTACAAGCTCTCGCTGTGCAGGCCTACATGAGGCACATGACAGCACCCCCGCTGTGGCCCCCAGTAGGTCAGGTTGGGGCAGTCGCGGGTGGAGTTGAGATGGGCACCAGGGGAAGTCAGTTGGGCGTCGAGTGGAGTGAGTCAGAAGTAGCGGAAGAGCCTGAGGAGAGTGGGAGTGAGGGTATCAAGGATGTGGAGGGTGAAGAGGATATGCAAGAGTAGGGTGTAGTAGAGAAAACTTTTTTTTTTTTGTGTTGTGCCTTGTCCGTGTAAATAGCATACAGTAACTAAAAACTTAGACTTGTTCATTTTGGAAAAAGTGAAATGTAAGTACTGGAAGGGACTTGGAGGAGTACAGGGGAAGGTCGAAATGAGGCGGGCAAGTAGCGGTGGGTTGTTGACAGTGATCGGAGACATAGTGGAAGGAGTTGGTGCCATCAGGGGGTCATGTCGAGGGTGTATACGGGCCTGGCTTGTGTGGGTATCAGTCATGGAAGGTGGTGGCGAGTTCGGTGGCATTTTCCAGTTCAGTGGCTAACAGCCACAAAGTTTCTTTGTCAGTACCTTCATACCCAGCCCAGCAGACATAGTAGCTTAGCCAACATCAGCAGCAGTGGTCTATCTTCGAGTCGAGTATTTCTGATATTTCATACTCCAGTTTGCTGTCAATGTCAACTGGCAGAGGTGGCGGTTGGTGTCGGTGAGGGAAAGGATTGACTGAGGCAGGTTCTAACTGTGATAAGTGGAACACCGGGTGTACTGAACACATGCTGTCAGGGAGTTTTAAGGTGACTGAATGTGTACTGGGTTGGGCAATGATGTCGAAGGGACCCAAGTACTTTTCAGCGAGTTTAATGGATGGCTGAGTAGAGCGGAAGTACTTGGCCTTGACAAAGGCTTGGTCACCGACATTGAACTTGGGCAGAGGTAGGCACTTGGCATCGGCAGGGCCCTGGTAGCACTGCTGCACTGCGGCCATTTCGGAGTGGAGGAAGTTGTGGAGGGTGGAGAGGTCTGTAACATAGTCTCGGGCTTTTGCGGAGGTGAAGTCCTGGTCAGCGGTGACCGACAGGTTGGGGTGGTAGCCCTTATTAGCAAAGAAGGGCGAGACTCCGGTGGTTGCACTAGGTGCATTGTTAAATGCAAACTCGGCCAGCGGGAGTAGTTCGGCCCAGTTGTCTTGCTGGTAGTTGCAGTAGACACGGAGGTACTGCTCGAGTGTCTGGTTTGTGTGCTCGGTTTGGCCGTTGCCCTCAGGGTGGTAACCCGAGGTGAAGTGGAGGCGCATATCTAAGGCCTTACCAAGGGAGCAGAAGAAGTGTGACATGAACTTGGGGCCTCGATCGGAGGTGACATGGGCAGGTACTCTGTGTTTGGAGAAGACATGGGTGAGGAAGAGCTTGGTGAGGTCGGTGGAGGTGATGGAGTCGTGTGTTGGGATGAACACCGCTTGTTTGGACAGTCGGTCCATGACGATGAGGATGGCGGAGTAGCCATTGGAGGTGGGAAGATGTTCAATGAAGTCCATTGAGATGGAGTTCCATGGCCTTTCAGGGATGGGGAGTTGCTTCAGAAGGCCATATGGGCGGTGATGCTGAGCCTTGCTGCGACCACAGGTGGTGCAAGAACTGACGTACTTCTTGACATCGGTGCAGAGGTTGGGCCATACATAGTTGCGGTGGATGAGCTCGAGGGTGCAGTTCTGCCCAAAGTGGCCGGTGAGGGGGTGGTTGTGCTTAAACTGAAGTACTCGGAGGTGAAGGTCATCGATGTCGGGGACGAAGATGCGACCGTCAAGGTGGAGGAGGCCGTTGGGGTCGATGGACCATCTTGGAGCGGATGGAGATGGCAGGTGAGCGGCTGATGCCGGATCGGTGGGTAGGGCAGAGATGATGTTGGAGCGAAGCTTCTCAACATCGAAGACCATAGCAGCTCATAGGATGGGGGCCATGAGGTGGGTGGTACAGAGGGACAACACAAACTGTTCTTGGGTGAACATAGGACGAAGGTTGTGCGGGTTTACTTGCACATAGTCCCTATCCCCCCCTTTTGGGTAGACGTCCCACTGGCGGGTGAGCACGTCAGGTTTGGCCCCCAAGTGGCCAGGCCAGAAACAGATGGCAAGGTTGAACTGAGAGAGGTACTCAGACCAGCGAGCCTGTTGACGGGTTAGAACCTTAGATGTGGAGAAATACTTGAGATTTTTGTGGTCGGTGACCACGTTGACAGGGGTGGCAGAGCCCTCGAGGTAGTGTCACCAGTGGTGGAAGGCCTCGTAGATGGCCAACAGTTCCTTGTCATGGGTGTCATAGTTGAGTTCTGGAGCAGTGAGGGTGCAGGAGTAAAATGCAACCGGGCAGAGCTCACTGTCGGGGCAGGTGATGGAGAGGATGCCAGCAATGGCATAGTCAGAGGCATTGGTCTCAACGGTCATCAGCGCATCAGGAACCCAGTGAGTGAGGACAGGAGCAGAGGTGAAGGCATCTTCGAGGCAGAGGAAGGCGGAGTGGCACTCCTCGGAAAAGTTCCAGGGAGTGTTTTTTCAGGTGAGGCGGGTGAGCAGAACGACTATTTTGGAGTAGTTTCGGATGAACCAATGATAGAAGTTCGCAAACCCAAGAAACGACTGAATATCCCTGACCTTGTGGGGTTCAGGCCAATCATGGATGGACTGAACCTTGTCGGTGGACATTGTCGGTCTGGATGGGGAGAGGATGTAGCTGAGGTACTCGACAGAGTCCCTGTGGAACTCGCACTTTTTGGGTTTGGCATATAGGCTGTGACAGCAGAGTCGTCAGAGTACCTCTTTTACATGTTTTCGGTGCGACTCCAGGTCGTGAGAATAAATAAGAATGTCATCAAGGTAGACCACAATGCAGACATCAAGCATGTCTGTGAAGATGCTATTGACGAACCACTGGAAGGCAGCCGGCACATTAGTAAGACCGAAGGGCATCACCCTCCACTCATAGGAGCCATAGTGGGTGTGGAAGGCAGTCTTCCATTCATCGCCATCGGCGATGCAGACGAGGTGGTAGGCATGGTGGAGGTTGATCTTACTGTAGACTTTGGCGTGGCTTGGTGAATCTAGAAGATTGGAGATGAGCAGGAGCAGATAGTGATCCTTTTTCATGATCTTGTTGAGGCCTTGGTAATCGACACAAAGGTGGAGGGAGCCATCCTTCTTCTTGACAAAGAGGACGGGTGCACCATGGGCGGAAGTGGACTGCTTGATGAAGCCATAGCTGAGGTGCTCGTCAATGAAGGTGCGGAGAGCCTCGAGCTCGGGCTGGGAGAGGGAGTAGATCGTGCTGATGGGTGGAGAGGCCCCCTCCTCGATGTCGATCTTCAGGTCAAAGCTGCAGTGCAGAGGCAGCTTGGTCACTTTCACTTTGCTAAAGATGTCGGTGAACTCGTGGTATTCAGAGGGGACCGAAGAAAGGTCAGGAGGAGAAGGTGAAGCGGAGGATGCACGGAGCAAGACATCATTGGGGTGCAAGTGCAGACTGAACTGCACAGAGCCAGGGAGAGTGCAAGCGCAGAGGTAGGCAGCGGCCCCGATGAGGGAGATGTGCAGAGGAGATGGTGAGTCAGAGGCCTTTGGTGAAGGCAGCAGAGTGTCCGGAGACGGAGCGGAGGGTGTCGGTGTCGGTGCTGGAGTAGCGGTTGATGGTGATGGAGGCACCAGGGGTGTAGGCATTCCCTGCGATGGTGGTCGGAACGAGATACGGCCCAGTACCCAATCAATCAACGGATTGTAGTGGGTGAGCCAGTTGTGTCCTAATACCAGCAAGCATGAGGAATCCAATGGAGTTACATAAAAGGGAATGGAGGTGACATCACCAGAAGAGAAATGGACGGAAAGATCTACTTCCTGTGAGATTACAGCATTTGTGCTACCATCAAACAGGCAAAGTGGAATGGGCAGAGCAACAGGCTTCATAGGTACAGAATACTTTTTAACTAAGGATGGGTCTATGAAACAATGAGAAGAGCCAGAATCAACTAACGTGGAGACATTATCTAACGGAAGGTCTGGAAGGGAGATGAAGGGCATAAGCAAGTTGGGGTCGGAAAGAGCAGACATGTTGAGTCAGATGGCAGGCACATGGTCAGGGTCAGCGCTTCCTCCAGGCCGTGTGGGCTCCCTGGAGGAGCAGACTAATTTTTTGACTCTTCCTTCTCCATGGGCAGAGTAGGAGGAGCGGCAGCCATGGCAGCATGAGCTTTTGCAGCACGGGAGGTGGACTTTGGGCAGTCCTTGGCAGAGTGGCCAGCCTCACCACAGAAGAGACAGAGGTTATTTTTGAGGTGGCACTGCCATTCAGCAGTGTTGAGCTTGCTGTCCTTGCCAAGGAGGTGCACGATGTCGGACTTAGGCACTTCCGACTTCTGACTGTCCTTCTGCTTGGACTTGCCTTTACTGTCGGAGTGTGGAGCAGAAGAGGATGTCGATGAAGATTTTTTATCATCCGAGGGTTTCCCCACAGATGACCTTTTGGTGGAGGGCTTGATGGAGCGGGATACTTCAGCCTTGCATTCCCAATACCAAGCATTGATGGTTTGGGTGAGATCACACAAACTGGAGAGGGTGGCAGGCTTGCCAACATGGGCAATTTCATCTTTGATGCGGTCGGGGAGGCCGGTGTAGAAGCAATGACAGAGGGTGCCCTTGCCGTAGTCCTTGACCTGTGAAGCCCAACGATTGAACTCCACGATGTACTTGGTAATGCGAGAGGTGTCCTTCATTGAGAGGTTTTCAAGGTTTTGTACCGCATCGGCCACCGCATCATGCAGGCCGAAATTGGCAGCTAACTCGTGAAGGAACTCACGATAGTTGTCCATCCATAGTGGACGGTCGAGGTAGTCGTCAGGGTTGAGGAGGTCGGGCTCGAACCAGGCAAGTGCCATGCCCTTGAGATAGGATTGGGCGAAGGTCACCTTGGCACAGTTGGTTCAAAAGGCCTTCGGACGGTCTTGGAAGTTGAGCTCGCATTGTACCAGGAACTCACGGAGTTTCTTCAGGTTGGAGCTGTCGAAGTTGTCGGGCTCCTGGACCTTGGTTTTCGGAGTCGAGTCTCCGGAGCACTGGCTTGAACAGGCAAGCACGTGAATAGCCCTAGTCAGGGCAAGGAGGGGGTCTTTGGGTGGCTCAGCTGGATCTTCAGGGATACCCCCATTGCTGCTGCCCCCACCATCGGACCCACCATTGGGAACGTCGGGGTGGTCGGGGTCGGAAGGGTCACCACTGAGTGGTGGTGGGGTGTGGAATACAGATCACTGGGTTTCCGAGGGCCCAGCTTGAGAAGTGCTTTCATGTTGAGAACGATGTTGGGCAGAGAAAGAGTAAAACTGTTTGACAACTGAGGGCATGCGTCACAGATTTGCGAATGCAAGTGTAAGCCTCTCAGTGGTTTCTCTCTGGGTGCGTGCCCGGGTCTGCATGACATAGGTTTAGTATAGAAAATGAAGGAGGACTCGTACAAGTGTGAGTACGAATATACTGTCAAGTTCGGTCCTACTCCGACGATCTCCAACACTCACAGAGGCCGGGGGACATGTCTGGAGGTTGGCTGACGTTGGCTGACGACTGGCTGACGTGTACCGATGAGGAGCAATGATGGCCGATGGTCGCGACAGAAGTTCAGGAGAGGGCGTCGGGTTCAGCTCATGTGCTGCCCCCTTGTATGAGCCCAGCCCTCAGATTTCAGAGATAGAAAAGAGCTGGTAATAAGCCGACAATGGAGGAGGAGGCCAGTCGAAGACTGCTGAAGATTCTGAAAAAGAGAAGCTGTGGCAAGTGGTGGTGATCTGAGAGGAGGAGATCTTCCAAAGGGGCTCCTATAGCCTGGAAGGAATTTCTGTCTGAGGAGAAATGTCTAATGCAGTCTGAAGTCTGTCTGAACACAGAAGAAGGCAACTTGAGGCCTTCTCAAACTCAAACTCGAACTCTCAACTCGGTACTTCATTGTTATTTTTTTTGTAAGTAGTTACAGAGGAGTGTAGGTGCGCGTGGGCTTATGTAAGCTACCTCACGTGCCTAAACTCGAAGCTAAGAGAAGTCTAAGGTAAAAGAACAAAAACAAAACAAAACAAAACAAAAGAGTAAAGTAAAAGTAAAAGTAAAAGCTATAAAACAAAAGGAATATCATAGTGGGGAGTACTCACTCCCTACACCGCAGAGGAGGGAACTAAGTTGATATTTGTACTGAAGAGACACCGCTGAGTGCAGCGGGCTTATATACAGTGGTCGTGCCAACAAGGCAGTTCAGTATTGGAACGACAGAACTAACATACAGAGTACAGTAAAATTTCAAGGGGCAGAAATGTCAGAAAACTTCAGTCGGAGTACAAGTGCAGACAGCGGAGGTGAGGGATGGGACAAGGAGAAAGTACCTAAAAGGAATAGTACAGAATGGAGTAGCTTCGGAGCGCTCACCAACAGCCAATCAGGCAATAGGCCGAAAGCCTAAAGAAGCAGTGGCCCTGCACTGTCCCATGCAGTGCAGCAGCTGTGCCATGCCTGGACCGGAATGTCGACCCAAAAGGAAGGTGACCCCTAAGTTGAGGGAGGACATCACCTGACAGAGAGACATTAGTCACGTGGTAGTGCCGACAGAGTCCAACAGGGTCCAACAGAGAACGGGGTGGGAATGTGCCATACAAGTGCTAGAGCGAGCAGATGGGGGTGGAGCGGAGCAGGCAAGGGCCAGATGGTCGGTGGTGGCATGGGTCAGGTTAGAACAGGAGCACAGTCATGACACTCTTTGGATGTCTCTCTTATCACCTTATCACCACATCCTTCGCATACTGACCCAGCTCTTGTTACTCTGTGACATGTCTATGCAAGTGCAGTAGTGGTGCATGGTTGTACTTCATCTCGCCCACTTCATGCCTCACCACTCTCCTTCATAACACCATAGGTTGGCACTTCTGTAATGATGCCCATAATAAGGTGTATAAAGCTCATATGGCATCCAGGGAGAGATTTGGCCTTTGAGCAGAAATGATTGGGTTCGTAGTTATGGATGAGTGGCTAGTCTGCTCATTGTAAGTAAGCACACCCAACTTAGCATCATCCGAACTAACACTTCTGTAGTGATGCCCATAATATCATGTACTAACTTTGGTTCAACCCACAGGGGATCTTGTCTTCTGGGTGAAAAAGATCGGGTTCATGATCGTTGATTCAACACTAGTCTATTCAAGGCAAGTCTGTTCTTCATTTAGTCTTGACAATCCATGTTTCCCTTTGTCAATTTTTCAGCCCATTCTTCAACATAGGTCCACCACCATCTGTATCTCTATTGAGTTTGGGCTGCAAGCTTGACTACTGATATGGACGACTTGGAATCCGATTTTGTCAAAGAACAGGTTGGTGGGGGGGGGGCGAGCAAAAGTGTCTCCCCCCCCAGCCCTCACTCCCACCTGCCTTCAGACTACCATCAAAGCAACAAATCGAGACAGTGGTCTCATATCTAAGGTGTGGCTTCGCTGTAGGCACGGTGATGCCCCTACTAGGAGAATTGAGAAGGGAGGAGAGGTTAGGATGAGGTAGGAGGTCAGGGAGGTTTCAAGGGCTGAAAGGAGTGAATAGGGGAATTGGTTTGGACTTAGAGGTGTGGCGGGCGAGGAGCTGACTAAGCATGCGTGTCGGGTTCAGACACATGTGGCAGTCAATAAAACAAGGAGGATATGAGTTTGGGGAGCCAGAGCCCGAGTCTGGGGCTGGAGCTCCTCAGTTGCTTTCTCTGCTGCATATATACCTTTTCTACTGTTTTTCAGTGTCCAAAGATTTAGGCAAGTCTTCTTTTGAAGCATTTGAGTAGTATCTGTGCTGTCGAGGTTTCGAGAACCTCTTTTAGGGACGTATCAAGACTCGCATTATCACCACTACTCTTAGCCCACCCCTTGGGCTTTCATTATTATTCTCTTCATCGCTGCAATCAGCAAACCACTTCTCCAGCACCTGTTGTAGATATTCCTAGGCCTTCAACCAGTGATAATCCATTCTTTGACTCCCCCAAAGTTCGATGCATGTCAGAGCTATTTCTAACCAGCCATGATAACAGAGGCTTGGTGGGGTTTGGGCTTGATACCGGTGCAATTGGACATTCTGACTTAGCTTCTTTTTTTTTTTCTGACTGCATACTCTCGTTTAGATTGTTTTGATTTGCCAACACCAAGGGCAAAGTCCCTTGACCACAGGCAGAGAGGCTCAGGGGAGCACAGAAACGCTGTGTGTGTTGACTCTGAAACTGGTAAGATTTGCTGTAACCACTTGCCTTTATTTCTGACTGTATCCACTCACTTAGGCCCTTGCGAATCACCGATTTTGAGGAGGGAGCCACTTGGCGAGGAACAGATATGCTCGGTGGAGCACAGTGGTACCAGTCTAGATACTGGTAGAGTTACCAACCCTACTCACTAATTTCTTTCTGACTGTTTACACTCATTTAGGCTCCTGTGATTTATCAGGACCAAAGAAGCCCCTTTGCCATGAACAGAGAGGATCAAGGGAGTGCAGTGATGATGTCCATGTTCATCTTGCTACTGTGGTGACAGAGGCATCCTCTAGTAACTTTACACCTGGTACATTTCAGATGTTGCAGGTTTACAATGGAGGGAGGTTTAATCCTCACATTACAGAGACTGCATACAGTCATCGGGAGCCCCACTGCCTACCTGCAGTGATGTTCCAACTGTTCGTACCACCTCGGGCCCTACTCAAGAGCCATTGGAGGTGCTACAGTGAGTGAAAAAACGTGTGCAATGTTTGGCTGTTTTGTACTAAGTCCAGTGTAGCGCCATGAGGCGTGGGAATCATGCTTAGCCTTGGTGAGTTGGGTGGTAGTACTCGCTCTTGGCTACAAAATGGTCTCAGGGTCATGTGATTTGGTGCAGTAGTCCTTGAGATATGTCCATTATAAAACAGCTACACCATTGCACACGTTTATTCACTTTTGGGCTGGAAGTAAAATCTGAGTCAAATGAAGAGATAATTGTGGTTGTTTGGTCCTACAAACAAAGATACACATATAAACATTGTGTCTGAGTTTGAACAAGTTCACATGCTTCTTTATTTCCAACCTTTACCACCATGAGATCCATCTCCTCCACCCAAAGGAATACTATCCTCACTATGCTTGATTCTGGTCATTCTCCTTCCTCTATTGCCTCCAGTACTGGCCTACATCGCTCTACCATCTCTAGACTTTGTTCCAAGGAGCGTTCCAGCCTGCAGAAGTCCACTGGAGGTCGTCCATCCAAGCTTTCCCCTGCTAATGTCCGCCATGCCATCCACCTCATCTCAACTCAGAAGGCAGACAATGCTGTGCAGGTGACCAAAACTCTCACCAATGTCATCAACCAGCCCCTCCACCCAAATACTGTTCGCCAGCACCTGAAGAAGACTGGTATGAAGGCTGTGGTAAAGCAAAAATGACCTATCCTCTCTGCCAAGCATCACAAGGCAAGGTTGGACTTTGCCTATGCCCATAAAGATTGGACTTTGGAGGACTGGAAGAGGGTGGTATGGTCTGATGAGACTAAAATTAATCGCCTGGGGTCAGATGGGCGCAAATGGGCATGGAAAAAGCCAGGGGAGAAGCTGAATGATAGGCTAGTAGAGGGGACACTGAAGTTTGGAGGAGGGTCTCTCATGATGTGGGGCTGTATGACCTGGGAGGGTGTTGGGTATGGCACCAAGATTGATGGTAGGATGGATGGAGACCTCTACCTCCAAATTTTGAAGGATGAACTACAAGATTCCCTTGAGTATTATGGTCTCCATCCTCCTGACATCATCTTCCAGCAGGACAATGACCCCAAGCACACCTGCAAACAGGTCAAGGAGTGGCTAGAGGAGCAGGATTTTAGGACTATGGTATGGCCTGCACAGTCCCCTGACCTCAACCCCATAGAACATGCCTGGGGTTACCTCAAGAGGAGGCTTGCAGAGTATGAGCATCCTCCCAAGGGAATACTGGAGTTGTGGGAGAGGACTCAGGTGGAGTGGAACAATATACCAGCTGAAGAGTGTCAGAAGTTGATTGAAAGCATGCCTAGGAGGGTGGAGGCAGTGATTAAAGCAAAAGGAGGCTATACCAAGTACTGATATTCCCCAAATACCCCTCACTTTTCAAAAGTGAATAAATGTGTGCAATGGTGTAGCTGTTTTATAATGGACATATCTCAATGACTACTGCACCAAATCACGTGACCCTGGGACCATTTTGTAGCCAAGAGCGAGTACTACCACCCACCTCACCAAGGCTAAGCAGGATTCCCACGCCTCATGGCGCTACACTGGACTTAGTACAAAACAGCCAAACATTGCACACGTTTTTTCACTCACTGTACCTACTGGTGGTGACACTCCAACCATCCAAATGACTGATGTAGCTGGTAGGCTATTCTGTTTTCATCAGTGCTTTGTGCACATCCATATTTTCTGCAGGGGATTCTGTTGTCTCACCTGAAGAGTTACACTTTGGCGATAACAGCATCAATCCAGATGATATATTTGATGGGAGTACATTCATGGTAGGAAGGCCATCAGAGGCCGTCCTGGACATGATCCAGGAGGGTCTGGACCATATCACTGCATACCTTACTGACCTTGCGACACATTCTGGACAACCCCCTCAGCAGATTCTTGATCACTTCCTCAAGCAATATGCCCGACTGAATCCTGCAAACAACTGGAATAGATACTTGAAGTATTTTTCCCACTACACAGAGCGCAAATTAGAATGTCTCTGGAAGTCTGGGTCTTTCACTGGCTCCATTGAGAGCACACCATGTAAGTGCATGTCAGAAGTATGATCTTACACTGTGCCCTAACCAATCTACAGCAGCTATGGTCCACAAAAAGTGCTATGAACTTTTCAAGAAGGAGTACCATGATACTTGGCAAGATATCCTCCTCAAATTTGAGGAAAGTACACGGTACATGGAAACTGGGAAGACTGTCACCCAACGGCAGCAGTTATTCAATAAATCTGTGAAACGATTCACTCAGTTGGTGAGCCTCTATTGTCATGGTCTTATGGGCACTGCTGACCATTGTCTAGCTCATCGCCCTATCAAAAGCACATGGTATTGAAATGGCATTCATAATGGCAGGTAGCATTGTGAACCAAGATGCGTCCCTTGGATATGCATACACTATGCCAGGCGCAGAGGATGTAAGTTCACACATCATACCCTACAATTGACTCAAAGTTCACTGGTATTGCATAGTTTTTCATGGAGCGCTGTCACACTGACACCAATGCGATCATCAGCCACTTCAAAGCCCACATATAGTAAGTATAACCTTCCAGTGCTGCTCCCAGTCTCATGGTTGGTTCGTGTCATCAGCAACTGGTCATCTCTAGCATGTGTGTCAGAGGCATTCCACGCCAACAAGAAAGGAAAAGCAAAGGAACATAATGACATGGGATGTAACATTGTCAACCTAACCTCTGATAATGATGACCTTGTGCAGGACAACAGGAGTGATGAATGAGAGGATCACAATTTGGTGAAAAGGCTCATCACCACCTTAATTGGTTTGCTATATTACTTGATGTGGCATACATGATTCTGACTGGACTTCAGAAAGTCATGGTCAATCATGGGCTTCAGAGAAACTGTTTCTTTGGAAACAACTACTGCAGAAGCTCGGCCAGAACACTCTTGTGTGTGTAAATTGGCCAGATGCGGTGTTGTTTCCTGGGCAAGAGCACTCATCGTGTAGCAAGCCTAAAGGTATCTTGGACCTTACTATGCTTGAATGCACCCAAATTATTGCAGCCATATGGGATCATGGACCCTATAGGCTACATTTCAAGTTTGAACCCAACAGCAAATGTGAGTGCAAATGAACTCGCCACTTGCTACTAAAGCCGATCCACAACTAGTGGATCTCCTTGCCTCCAAGAAGGCTGTCATCATTGGTGCACCACCACTGCATGATTCAAAATCATTGAGGGTGAAGAGAATCTTCTACAATGGCAAGACTGATTATGATGGCCCTGTGTGCCTCCCTAATCCAGCCAAGACATGAATCAAAAGGCAGGTAGGAGGCAGAAAGACTACCAATAGGACAGTGGAAGACGATGGACATTCAAGCTCATCCCTGTTGCCCATCCCAAGGATGCTATGCTCTATGATGCACAAGGCTGCTGTCAGGGAAAGGGACTCATCAGGCAAAGGTGCACCAAAATCTATGTATGGCTGTAGGAAAGTGGAGGTAGTGGTTACTACGATGGCAAAGAAATTAGGGAAGCGACTGCCCAGCATTATCACGATCGGAGACTCCTCTGAGCCTGGCGAAACAAATATTGGAGTTGGAGAGGATGTCTCGGACGACTATGCTCAATTGTTTCTTTCAGATGATGAGCAAGGCCCATCTACCTGCAAATGCAAAGCAAACTCCCAACAGTCCTTGCACCCCACAAAACGAGTGGCATCCTCGCTGAACATGAACACTACACAACTCTCCAATCCCAATCCGAAGGTAACGAAAGTGCCTTCTGTTGGAAGTTGTATCCGTTTCCCTTACAGCATACTCATATTATGTAATGCTCGACTCTTAGCCCGGACAGTTTTTCCGTACACACCTCAGTTTCGACCAACTCGAACTGAGGTGAGAATACCCATTACTACCTTAATGATTGGACAGTTTACTTACACATATGTTAGACATTCTTTTGCTAGGTAGATAACTGTCCCTGTTCAGTTTCGACCAACTCGAACTGAGACATTCTTTTGCTAGACTTACTTCCTCTGCCGTCCGCAGCCGCATAACCTGCAAAAGGTTATGGGCCCCGACTCGCATCGAATCTAATTCTGTGAAGTCGGAAAAACAGTCTATCCTAAGCATATACCATGTCAGGTGCAGCATCAGCATCTACAGCCGGCCCACTACGAGGCGCGACTACCGTTTCTGTGTCTACCACATCCACCACTACAAAACCTGCCCAAGCCTCGAGTCATGTGTATGACGTACCGTCACTGGATAATGATGGATCCAATTTCCAGACATGGAAATATCGGATTGCCATGATCCTTGATGTCCGTGGCCTGTGGGAGATAGTTGGAGGATCACAGACTACCCAGCCCGATGCGACAGCTGACCCAGCTGGCTCCCTTGAATGGTTAGCAAAGGACAAAGAAGCTCGTGCTCAGATTACCCTGACTTTGAAGGACGAACCACTCAGTGGTGTGCTGCATGCCACGACAGCAGCAGAAGTCTGGACAAAGCTCAGTGAATGTTATGAGGGGAAGGGAAAGCAAACCATAGCCTACCTCATAGGCGAGTTGTTCCGGGGAACCCTATCCGATGATACCTCCATGGAGACACAGCTAAATGCTATGCGGCAGAAAGCCACTATCCTAAAATCACTTGGACAACCCCTCGAAGACTCCCTAATTGCCATAGCGATGGTGATCTCGTTACCCCCTTCGTACTCAACCCTCCGAACCATCTTGATGTCTTCTGATGGGAAACTGTCAGTTGACTCGGTCATCTCGCAAGTCTTGATAGAAGAGAAGTCGAGATGCTCTAGCTCTGCACAGACTGCACTTGTTGCTAGTGCATCTACCAAGCAAAAAGGGAAAGCGAAAGATGACCCCAAAAAGAAAAAGGGCAAATGCAACTACTGCAAGAAAAGCAGACACTACGAAAGGGAATGTAGAAAGAAGAAGTCCGATGAGGCAGCCAAGACCACCACACAGTCAGAAAAGGAAAAGGAGAAGGATGAACTGGTTGCGAAGGTCGCACACCTACCTGAACATGACCCTCCTCCTCTTTGACTCTTCATGACAACACGAAGCAGTGATGTCTCTGACACACATTGGGTCATTGACTCTGGTGCCTCTGTCAACATGTGCTGTCAACAGAGATGGTTTACCTCGCTGAAGCAACTCTCACCGTCACAGCCTGTCATCGTTGGTAATGGGTCCTCCATCCCTGCAACCGCAGTCGGACGTGTTGCTCTTGATATGGATCTCGGCGCTGGCAGGCAAGGTCAAGTAGTACTGCAGAAGGTCTACTATGTCCCTGACCTCGACACGAACCTTCTGTCCATCGCCTACCTGGCCACACAAGGTGTACAAGTCATTTTCGCACATGAAACATGCTCGATCATCTCACAGGGTGAGGTTGTTGGACAAGGGCAAAGGAGAGACTCGCTCTACATTCTAAAAGCGAGTACACACACCCCACAACACTCAGCTCACATCGCATGGGGTCCCCCATCAATCCTTGACCCTACAACAGAGTTCTCAGCTCTAGCGGCAACATCTGAAAGGTCAAAGGCTACCTTCGAAACCTGGCACAGACGCTTCGGACATGCAAATGCCAAATCAATCCTGAAACTCATGAATAAAAATATGGTTGAAGGAATGGAGATTACGGGACCCACGTCGTCATCTGAGTCCCCCTGCCAGGCCTGTCTAAAAGGAAAACAGCATCGAAACATCATCCCAACCGAGTCCAATGTCCAGAGTCCAAGAGTACTGTACCGGACATACTCGGATGTGTGTGGGCCTATGGAGACAATTGCATGAACAGGTCACCGGTACTTTGCCACATTTATTGACGCTCACTCGCACCATCTGGTGGTCAAACTCCTGAAGTCAAAGGACGAGGTCTTCGCCATGACCAAAGACTATTTCACTCGGTCCGAAGTTGGAACAGGGGAACGGCCAAACTATTTTCGTTCAGATGGAGGTGGAGAATACAGCTCACATGAATTCGGTGCTTACCTGAAGTCGAAGGGGATACACCATGAAAAAACAAATGCCTATACTCCCCAGGAGAACAGTGTAGCTGAACGCATGAACCGCACCATTGTCGAGACTGCACGAGCCATGTTAAATGATGCAAACCTCCCCAACAAATACTGGGGTGACGCTGTCCTATATGCAGCCTACCTCATAAATCGAACGCCAACATGTGCTAGTACTACAGACACTACGCCATACGAAGCCTTTACTGGAAACAAACCGTCAGTCGCTCACATTCGAATCTTTGGGTGCATTGCAAATGTCCACGTACCAGAGGAGAAACGAAGGAAACTTGATGCGAAGTCCTACGAGTGTGTTTTCCTTGGTTTTGCTGAGAACAGGAAGGCATATGTCTGCCTACAGCGCTCAACTGGCCAGATTTTCGAGTCTCGTGATGTCATTTTCGATGAGGGCGACCCCATGGGTCCTGACAGAGTAAAAATCATCAATACCCCTACCAGGAAAATGTTGAGGCATCCTAACGACACTCAAACAACAAGTGGGATGGGCCAGAACTTACCTGCCAAAGTCCCTGCCTCACCCAGAGCTGTAGACGAGTCAGATGACAACTCCACTTGCTCTGGTGGATCCAGCATCCAAGGGGAAGTTGAGAGCGCTCCAAACGTTCCCCCAGACCCAGAAGAACAGCCACTATCACTGCGAAATCAATCAGACCAGGTTGAGGGTAAATCCGAGACCTCACCTGCACACCCTGCACAGAAAACACCCCCTAAACACTCTGGAAACCCCAAACAGACAACGATGAGGCCACCCGTTCACTCGCAGGGGCCGCCGCAACCTTACCCGAGTCCAGTGCCACTCCCAGAGGTCAGGAGATCCTCCAGGGCTCGAAGACGACCTGTGAGAGATGATGACAGTCGGTTTTTCGTCAATTCGTATGAGAAATCAACCATACCTGCTCACAACATCGAGACGTCGACAGTCGAGGGTGTTGGTGGTAGCGATGGAGTGGGCGATAAGCCGCAGGTGGAGTGTGGTGACACTGCGGCCAGCGGTGATGAAGTGGCTGCGTACAAAGCGACCACAACAACTGATGTGGAGCCACGCACGTTCAACGAGGCAGTATCACGCCCTGACGCTGACCAGTGGTATGCTGCCATGGCTGAAGAATTGAGGACATTTCGAGAGATAGGACTGTACAAAGAGGTCGACCTCCCACCTGGATGCAAGATCATCGATTCCAAGTGGGTCTACAAAATCAAACGAGGCCTGACTGGTGATATCGAGAGATACAAAGCCCGGCTCGTAGCCAAAGGTTTTACTCAGGTACACGGGGTCGATTACACTGATACGTTCACCCCAGTCACGAAGTTTGCTACCATACGCTACCTGCTAGCTCTGGCGGCCAAGTACGACCTTGAGGTCCATCAGATGGACGTCAAATCTGCTTTTCTGAATGGGTTACTGGAGGAAGAGATTTATCTACAGCCACCACCAGGCTTCAGGACAACTGATAAGGTCTGGCGCTTGTACCGTACTCTCTACGGACTAAAGCAGGCCCCTAAATCATGGTACACACGACTCCGTGCTGTCTTCGAGTCTCTTGGCTTCACCCGAAGTCATGCTGACCACAGTTTATTCTACAAGGTGACAGATGGGACACTGATCATTGTGGCTGTGTACGTAGATGATAAGCTGATCATCTCGAAGAGCCGCAAAGTGATCGACGACCTGAAGATGAGACTCACATGTGAGTATGACCTGAAGGATCTTGGAGAGGCCCACTGGATTCTAGGCATGGAAATTATCCGTGATCGTGACAAGGGTACGATTCAGCTCTCCCAAAAACGTTATGTCATGCACCTGCTCGAGCAACATGGGATGAGTGAAGGATGCAGTGTCTCGACCCCTATGGAGCAACACCTCAAACTTCCGAAGCTAGAGAACTCAGAGGTTGATGCCGAGTCATACCAAAGTGCTGTCGGTGCTCTCATGTATGCGATGTTAGCTACCCGACCCGATCTAGCCTTTGCAGTGGGTGTTCTGAGCCGCTACACAGCATTGCCAGGCCACCCACACCTTATGGCACTCAAACGAGTCTTCCACTACCTACGACGAACAACTGATGCCTGCCTGACATACTCACGGGCATCCGGAGGCCAGCCTATTGGCTATGTTGATGCCGATTGGGCTGCTGATGTAAATGATCAGAGATCAGTGACTGGCTACGTTTTCATCATGTGTGGAGGGGCAATAAGCTGGTTGTCGAAGAAGCAAACCTCAGTTGCACTTTCCAGTACCGAAGCCGAGTACATGGCGGCCTCTGCAGCCACGAAAGAAGCAGTCTGGATTAGAACGCTTGCACACGAACTTGACACTCCAGGATCATCTGATGCGACTCAACTCCTCGTTGATAATCAATCTGCAATCGCGCTTGCTGGTAATGCGATGTTCCATGACCGTACAAAGCACATCGCAATCCGCCATCATTTCATTCATGAAAAGGTCGAGTCCGGGGAGATTGCTCTCAGGTATATCCCAACTGGAGAACAAGTTGCAGATGCCCTTACAAAGGGACTGTCCCATGATAAGCACAACCTTTTTTCTAATGGTATGGGCATTACTTTTAATGACGAGATTTGCTGAGTGGGCATGTTGGAGGTTGTATCCATTTCCCTTACAGCATACTCATATTATGTAATGCTCGACTCTTAGCCCGGACAGTTTTTCCGTACACACCTCAGTTTCGACCAACTCGAACTGAGGTGAGAATACCCATTACTACCTTAATGATTGGACAGTTTACTTACACATATGTTAGACATTCTTTTGCTAGGTAGATAACTGTCCCTGTTCAGTTTCGACCAACTCGAACTGAGACATTCTTTTGCTAGACTTACTTCCTCTGCTGTCTGCAGCCACATAACCTGCAAAACCTTTGCAGGCAAGAACAGTACCCAAGAAAAGACTTTGGATCGTTTCACTGTTTGATTCTGACTCATCTAGTGAAGAGAGGCTACTTGGAGCCATCATGGCCAGAGACTCCTCCATGAAACAACTTGCATCCTCTCCGGAAAGTGACACCATACAGCTCCCCAGTCCCAAGGTGATGAATGCCTCACCACAAATGAGACTAGCGACCAAGAAAAATAAACTTCAGTTCATATCGCCACTCAGTTCTGAATTGTCCAGTGAAAAAGAGCTTGGGTCTGATCCTCCTAGAGATGAGCTGAATGCAACATCATCCAAGGCATCCATTGATCGTCAACAGCCATCAGTGGAAATCCACATCAAGCAATGTAAGTTGACATTTGCCTGGGATGTACACTCAAACAACCTGATGTATGAACCTCAGCAATGTGTACACAGCTCACTCCATCACTGCCCCAGGAAAAGTGACTATCCAACATGCCTTCTCATCATGATGAATTACTGAACCTACCTTCCCAAGAGCCTCTGCGCAATGAAGGTAAGTCACTAGCAATATCCCCTTCACATCCCACATAATCAGGCTCCTTTAGAGACACAATTCCAACAGCCCTCACATTGGGTCCAAGAGGATCAGCAGTCTGGCAGAACCTTGAGCGAGTGTCATGTTATCTGACTACCAAGTGAGCTGCACCAGGAGCCTCCTCAGCCCAAAGGTGAATCATCTGTTTTGAATACATTTCCCACTCAATATACACTCTTTGGCAGTGCAATCGCAATTCCCTCAACCACATATCCATGTTGGCCAATCAGCTACCAGCAATCCAATACCAGGTGTGTCACACCCTGAACACCACTCTGGTGAATGTAAGTCATCACATGTGTCGGAATATATACAGTCTAATGATCCCACCAGTGGTGGAGCTACAGCATGGACAAGAACATACCCAGGATGCTCAAGCATGCAGTGTATCATTAGCGGGTGCCCATAGCTCAAAACATAAGTCACAAACACTTCCTAATAGTCACTGACTCCACCTCCGCATCATAGCAATGGGGGATGCAACTGCTCTACATGAAACAGGCATGGAACTGTAACAAGATGAATTTTCTAAGTACTAACCACTTTATTCCACAGCATGTGAATCTCTGCAAGAACGGCCTGAAGTCATGGTCTCGCTGCCTGTGGCTGGGGCCACAGAGAGTGGAGGGGGTGTCAGAACCATACATCACAACCCACCCCCATGTACATTGTCATACTAACTCTACTGTAGATCTACCCATACAGCATCCTCACCTTCAGTCTAGGCGACCAAGGCCACATCCAGTGCAGGGAGTAGGGCGAAATGATGACCCGGACATAGTGTTCATCTTACACTGAAGGATATACCCTGGCACATCCAAAGCTGAGTCCACGATCCCAAGTTCTGCAGCTTCTGCGAGACTATTAGCTGTCAAGGAAGGCTATGTTGGTGTTTTGCCTGGGGAAAGAGGGATGGAGCAAGAGCCCCCAGCTGGTGAATCACCAGGAGAACTATACCTAGGTCAACCACACCTGCCTCTGCCTCACCATCAGCGTGACCCACAAATGAATAGAGATCATTGGCTCTGGGTAAATGTGGGTGCTGATGGGATGTACAGCAGGGATGATCAGTTCAGCTATGATGGAATTCCCTACCACCCGAGTATGAATCCCAGGTGGTATGACCCTTCACACAGAGGCTCTGAGGTGCGCTATGGCCCTTATCACCCACAGTTCATCCTTCCACCTCCATATGCTGCGCATCGCTACCCAGCCCACAGCTATGCTAATGATCCAACAATTCATTGGCCACCTGGCATGAAGGGATTCAGGCACCATACCAATGTACCTCCCCCCTTCCATGGTGTGCACGAGACTGAATATGCCAATGTCAGTGGTAGCCATGAGCTGCCTGTGAGGGCATATCAACAGACCCAGGTTTATGACTCACTGTCCAATGCTAGTGCACTCCTGGGCACTCAAGGTGGACTCAAACATTCTGCAGGAACCCACCAAGATGCTGTATTGGATTCAACCAACCCACCAGCTGGCAGCGATATTGCATCTACCGGAGATGTGTGAAAAGGTATGTATCAGTATGTCTCCATCTTTCCCTATGTTAATGTGAAGCCCAAGGATAGTTTAGGCACTGGGGGTTATGTATGTTTGTGTCTACGTTCATGTCTCAAAATACCAAGGCCATGTATGAGCTGTGTGCATGTCTCCATTTTTCATCTTTATTGATACACAAATCCTGCTTCAACAGCAGCTTCTGGATTTCCACCACCAGATGGCTTCATGGCTATGGAAACTAGTTCCATTACATAGAGGAAAAGATACATATTCATGAAATGTCATACTACAATGACAATATAATAGTCCTCAGAGCCTCTTCTGAAACGTAGTATACTTGTCAGAGCCTCTCATGTAACATGGGAAATGCTACAAAGACAGAGGAATCATCATGGTGGGTAGCCTCAGAATAGGCTCTGACATACCTCAAATGGCAGGTTAGAGTGATCCCAGCAAGACTCACATCAGTCAAGAGCCTCGGGGTGACGACTGGGTGTAATCAAAAATATCCTCCAGGAGGGTCATCACAGATGGTCAAAAAATGCCCTGTCCAAATTGGGAATTTGGTGGGGAAGACGCTGAGGGAGGATATCTTTTAGACACATTTCACCTTACAATAAAACCCTATCTGAAGACCGTGGGAAACTGCTGCCAAGGGTGGGGATAAGACGTCCATTGACATCGTAAGCCACAAGGGGTGTGATCTGGTGAGTATTCTGTAACAGATAATCTTCACAAGTAACTGTCCAATTTTGAGGGGGGAAGTTGGCACTCTCTGATCATTTGGTTAACAATTATTAGTCCCAAACATGGTATTGCGAAAGATCATCCCGGTGCATCTTGGGAATCAAGGACATTTTGTTCTTTTTCAAGTCGCTGTCGTGGTAGTTACATAATAATTATGAACTGAATGTTTCAAACACACTTCCCTCTGTTATCATAGCCCCACTCAGACTTGGTGAGAGTTAGGCATCATAAATGTGCATCAGCAAAACAACCCTTACCCTAGCCAGAACTGGACAGAACTGGCCAGCTTTTGACAGCAAGGTACCTAACTGGCTAGGTCTGCCCAGAGAAATAGGGGCAAGGAATCTCAACAATTGACATCTAAATGTAGCTTGAAATTTTGATGGTGCAATCTTTATGATAATGTCAGCTTCTGGGTCAATTTTTGTGAGGACAGAAGCAAATGTGGTTGTGTGGTGCACAAAGACATTTTGTAAGGGTGAGGGTTAGTTTGCTGATGTGGGTATCAGAATTGGGCAGCCTCAAGGCTAAGTAGACACCCTATGACACATATAAGCTCAAGCTGATGGTACCTATTTCAGTTGTCTTTCAGTGCAGCTGACTCCCTGGCAAGGTTACATGTCTATTTGCTGAGCTGATCGCTGAAGGGACCAGTACTCGAAAGAAATACACATGACATTGCAACTCAGGAAGTGCCACAGTGGTGGCAATAATGTTGCTTGCACCACACAATTGTGAAGATGTACCACAGAGTAGAGCCCATGTTGACACACTCCTATACCTCACTTCTTGCCAGAGACAATCCACCAAATAGATGATTCAACCTGTCTTGTACTCCCATGATTTCATGTTCCATATCTGTGTGGTCATACTTAGTGACTTTGTGGATGGGCCTGCACTGAAATGGAAGGTGTTTCCGATGGAGGTTGGTTCCCACAGCATTTATGGTGTGACAGAAACCTTGCAAGCAAGGTAATACAAGATCACACACGTTTTTTGTCCTCTACAGCTTCCTGATGTAGATGATCACTCTCACACAAATGATCTTGCTCTATCTGAAGCAATATGTGATTTGGCATTTGAGTTTTCTGGGCACCTCCATAACCCTGCAAAGGCTCATTGGGAATATGTCAAGAAGCTGTTGCAGAACCTCTACGAGGCAATGCACGTTCAGCAGTTGGAAGAAACTCTTGTCGTGTCCCAGCTCGAATCAATGGCAGCAGGAGGTATGCACCATGTATCGCAAGGCAGTTTCTTTCTCGTGCTGACTCTGTATAGATGTTGTCACTTATCTTATCCATGCTCACAATGCCACTGTTGTATTTAGAAGGGGTGCAGGAGAAACCATCACAGAATCATTCGAAGTATCCCCCACTGTGGTGGCAGTCATGGGTGCCTGCAGCAAACTTGTGTGTTTGTACCCAGGCCCTGTGATTGCCATCCCAGATGTGGTTTTTGATGACACTGTATTCTGCCTCAAGCTTGCTCATTTCCTCTGCGAGATGGACAAGGATAGTCTTGATGCAGTTCCCACCTCCTGCAAGGTGGTGATGAATCAGAATAATAAGAGCTAAGGATAGATGAGAGATCTGAGAGGGGGAGAACTTCCAAAGGGGCTTCTATAGCCTGGAAGGGAATACCATCTGAAGGGGGGATGTCTAATGCAGTCTGAAGTCTGTCTGAACACAGAAGAAGGCCACACACAGCCTTCTCAAACTCAAACTCAAACTTGTAACTCAGTACTTTGTTGTTATTTTTTTGTAAGTAAGTACAGTGAAGTGTAAGTGTGTGCGGGCT
Source organism: Pisolithus thermaeus (assembly GCA_024663475.1). NCBI lineage: Eukaryota > Fungi > Basidiomycota > Agaricomycetes > Boletales > Pisolithaceae > Pisolithus > Pisolithus thermaeus. Next base: position 535,099 of record JANFAF010000040.1, read on the forward strand.
TACTTAAGCCACATCATGTGTCTAATCTCGAAACTAAGTAAAGTCTAAGGTAAAAGAATAAAAGCAAAAGAAAAGAAAGTAAACACAATAAAGTAAAAGTAAAAGTAAAAACTATAAAATAAAATAAATATCCTAGTGGGGAGTACTCACTCCCTACAGTGGGTTCCATGGTCCTCGAGATGTGAGATACCATGCACCTTTGGTATATAACAGAGTTGCTTACTGGCATCCTACAGGCTGTTGGTAGGCCTGCCAAAGTCCAACAAATCAATAAACATATTGGCGATGATGTTGTATGGCGTGATGCCTGCCTCCCTTGGCATCGCTCTTTGCTCTGGTTGGTGATCAGAGTCATACTGCAGACTACCCTTGTATGAAATGGTTTGGGGGTAGATGGCTACAAGGTGTTCATGTTATTTTTCATGAATGGACTTGCCCGAGAAGCTATGGACTGTGGAATGTCTGATGACATCTTGCACTGGGTATCCACCAAGATTAGTCATCAGCTGATGAAACTGGGAGAGTCAGCCCCTGACTGGTTGTCAGACTCCATGCTACAGACTTGTACAGGTGTTTGTAATCTGTTGGATAGCAGGTGGGAGCAGGTGCAGGAACATGATGCCTTCTTGCCAACATGGAATCCCCTTGTCCTTGATTTTTTTTCCAACACTCAGCTCTCCCTACTCAACAGTCAACAGTATATCAGTGACATCCTGAACTCCAACCACTCCGCTATGAAGCCTGTCACTTCTGTGATCAACAGCCACCCATGTGGTGATTTGGAAAAATTTCTATCGATAACTAGCAACTTCTTTGTGTCATGCGGCATTGATCACGGTTGCTTGTTCAAGGCAACGACCGACACACGCTGTTTACCTTCCGATAAAGTAAACCTATAGACAGGCAATAGACGAGCACGTGGTGTACAGCAGGGCCTCTTGCAGATATATCGACAGTGATATGGAGATATGTCGATAGGGACAGTCTTGACTATCTTCTGATGTCATCCAAGGGTAAGTCATACTAGTTTATCATGATAGGGTTCTTGCCCAGGTCGACTAGCAGAGCAACAGCTTGTTTTGACAAGGTAGAACAAGGATTTATAGGGAGATCCCAACTTGTTAGATAGATAGCTAGGTAGCAAAAATACAAGGAGTCTCTATCGCTACACTGCGGGTATTTATACCTCACAGACGATGAGATGACTACTGTATCTTAGCCATAAACGTGTAGGTAACAAACAAGACGGGGTTTGCCAAACAGTATCTCCTCCACAGGGTATCGAGTCAACATGACTGAGTGCCCTTGATGACACACCATGCTCATCCTACTCATCATGACTCCTCACCATGCTGGAGTGTTTGCAACAAGCAAACGAGATAGTCTCTAGGCACGATGCGACAAAGTCACGTGCCTAGGAAAGCAAACCGCAACCATCAAGAAGCCTCCAGATCCCATTGGGATCTGAGAAGTGGAAAAGGTAAAGAAAAAGGGGGAACATACATAAGCAAAAGCTGTGTCGTAAACACAAGGTCCACGGACTTGCCCCTAAGGCTAGGCAGCGGTCCAACGAGACGTCGCTAGGATGCAGGAAAGGGGACGATGACAGTGGGCGACAGTGGACTCGTGACGTAACACGTACAGTAAGCAGGTGGAAAAAGGAAAAGAGCAGAACGGTGCATGACATTACCCCCCTCTTTTAGCAGTAGTGACCCTGCTATGGTCGATCAGTTGAAGTCGTCAAAAGGAAGGTCCAGGTTCACGTCAATTACCGGCAACAGACTTGGGCTGCTTAACAGGACGTCCATGAGGGTCGGTCCACTTTGAGCCCTTGCCGTTGCAGCATGACCAATGACCGAGTCTTTGACAGTCGAGGCAGGTGTGTTTATAAAAGGGGTGGAAAGGATTGAGGACGACATGTCCTGCGAGTTCGAGGTGGAGTTCAGGGGTGGAACGGATAGGGTAGAAATCGCAATTTGGGAGTGCTTCTGTTGTCTTCGTTGCATTGAATATATTGAACATCCAATATTTTCGTTCATCAAAGACTTTGAGGAGGAAGCTTCTCCACTTTTTGACTCTCTCCTTCTCGGTAACCCAAGCGTCATCGCATCTTTCTCTGAGGATCTGGGCCACAATGTTGAGAAACTTTCTTCCGGCAACCTCTTCCTCCTCTGGATGTTGACATTTGTGAATCCAGTGGGCTCCTGGAACAGATCCACTTTCACCCTCTGACTCCCCTTCTTCAGACGAAGTATCGCTTGTCTTTTTCCTGTCACTGCCAGGTACTGGAGATACATCCATTTGGTTTGACTGTAAGCTTTGTGACATCCCTTCACCCTGTCCACCTTGAGCATTGTTCCCGGCATCACTTCCATCTCTCCAACTCTCAACGGTCACCGAGCTGTGGCCTTCATGAAGGTCCTTTCGTCTCGTAGTTGAGCTACTAGCTGTAGCGGTTTTGTAGTCAGCAGGAGAGGTGACAAGGAAAGTGACCTGTTTAACAGCAGGTGGAACCTGGCGAAAGTCTCGAAAGGACTGCACGAGTTCGGTCCCAAACCTGGTGTGGATGATGTTGACAAGCGATCCTAGCATCTTTTGCATTCCTTCTACATTTTTCATTCCTTCAGTTTCCATATATGCAGTTCCCGGGGATTGTTCATCGAGCACAGTATCACCGGCTTTGAGGATATTTATGATGTGACCGATGGTATCTTCGATGCTTCTGTATATCTGATGCAGCATCCATAAGTGTTCGTGGTCACTTCCTGAGTTCCATCCTTTCCGGTCCCACTGCTCAAACCCTTCGAACACCTGAATATAACCTTTGTACTCTTGTGGGTTGCACAAGAGTCCATAGGGTGGTTGGTCGTTCATTCGGGCTTCATTGGGGAGCGAGGACGTGGTTGCTTTGTCACCATTTTTGACAGGGGATGGTGGTAACTCTGGATTTGGCATGTTGCATTGGGCTCAGTATACTGGCTCTGGCACAGGGTAAGGACGAGATCTGGGCGTCGTAGGTGTAGCCCTTCTCTTTCCTTTTGAAAGGGAGTGTATGTTGAACTGGGAGTGCGGGTTTTGTGGCCCATTGGCATTGGCATCAAGAAGGGATTCAAGGGTGGACTTGTAGACTGCTGCGAAATGGTCTGCTGGGGATAAACCGGAGAGGGATATCAGAGGTGACATGGGGGATGTAAAGTCATAGTCGGTGTCGAAGGAGGACGTGGCGTCGAGCAGGTACTTGCGTGACTCAGAGTTATATCCATCTTCATTGTCATAGGAAGACATTTAACTTCTGTAACGATGGCAGGGGCAAAGTTGTTTTTGGGACTCTGGTGGTTTAACACGTCTTCCTTTATACTCTTTGAGGGCGTTACCGGCATTGACGAGGTTTCCTTTGGGCTCCCAGGTATTACTGGCATGGCCGTAACTGCTCCACTTGACCAAATAATGCATTTTTTTACTGTGAGCTGTCTTTACCTCTTTGTGGTTTAAAATAGACTCGATTTCCCGTTCTGGGACGTCATTGATCATTTCGGGAAGTGGGGGAGGTGGTGCAGCTCTGTATTCCGGTGTTTCGGTATAAGGGAAGATCCGTGACATATGAAATATCGGGTGAACTCGCCATGTGATTGGTAGATCAAGCTCCACTGCGACATTGTTCACGATCTTCTTTACATGAAAGGGGCCGACGCGTCTTGGAGCCAGCTTTGTCGACTGTACATCGCGTTTTAGGTCCTTTGCGTCGAGCCATACGAGGCTGTTGAGTGGAGGGGGAGCATATGGGAGTGGGTCTGGCCCTTGTTTTGCCATTCGTTCGGCAGTTTTCTTATGGGCTATCAGGGCGGTGTCATGGGCATGTGCGAGCTCCTCTAGTCGTTCCTCAACTCCGGGTGCCTTTGACACATGGACTGCTGGATAAGGGTCCGGGTCATATCCATACAGTAGAGAGAACAGGGTTTGTCCATGAGTCGAGTGGATTTGGGAGTTATGCACGAACTTGGCCATGGATAAATGATGGCTCCAGTCATTGGGTTTTTTGGCGCAGTACATCCGAATATACGTTTCGACTTCTTGGTTAACCCTTTCTGCTTCTCCGTTTGTTTGAGGATGGTATCCTGAGGAGTATCGTGGCTTGATGTGGAGCGCCTTGTACAAGTTCTGTGTAAAGGCGCTAACAAACTGAGGGCCTCGATCAGAAATAACTGATTCAGGGACTCCAAACCATGGATAAACGTGTTGAAGCCATAAATCAGCTAATCCTTCAGAGTCAATGGTTTTACCTGTCGGGATGAACATCACTGCTTTGCTGAGGCCGTGATCCACCACTGTTAAGATAGAGTCATGTTCTTGTGAAGGTGGTAGGTCCGTAACAAAATCCATTGACACCTGCTTGAAGGGCAGCAGTGTTGTGCTTTCTATTGGTTGCAAGGGCAGTGGATGATTTTGTCAGACAACCTTTGAGGCTTGGCATGTTGGACAACCTTGGACATATTCATGGATGTCTTTCCACATTCCTGGCCAGAAGCAATTCTTGTTCATCTTGGCCATCATGGCTTTGACACCGGGATGTCCTGCTGAAGGGTGGTCGTGGAACTCCAAGAGAGTCTGTTTTCTTGCTTTCAGGGGAACATAGAATCTTCTGTTTTTGGTTTTTATTTTTGTTACTGGGTCCTCTTCGACGTCGTTGTCTTCTGTTACCACATAACTTTTGTCCTTTGGGGAAGATTCCTTTATTTCCTTGTACACATCTTTCAACACTCTCAGCATTCCTCATTGTAGTGGTTCCTTTACTGGTTGCAACTTGGCTTTTGGGACTTTCACCTTCGACAGCTTCTTGATTTCGCCTTTAAGGGGTGTTTTTGTGACGGTTTCAACCGGTACAGGTGTGATTTTTGTAGTTTCACCCCCCTCTTTTAGCCAAATCGACGGTGGGAGTACCATGGTTTCGACTGGAGTCGCAGCAGTAAAGTGCGGGTTTCTGGATAGTGTGTCGGGAACAACCATTCGTCGACCAGGGTTATGTTTGAACTTGAGGGGAAAACCTTGGATATATGCGAGCCAATGGGCTTGTCAGCCAGTAAGGTTTTGTGGTTCTCTGTAATAAGTGAGGTTTTCATGGTTGGTATGAATGATTGTTTCTTCCACTGGACACAACAAATAATGTTTCCATGCTTTCAATGCCCGTACCACGGCCATCATTTCCAAGTCATAGACTTGGTAGTTCTGTTCAGTGCCTTGAAGCGATTGTGACAGATATGCGATAGGATGCAACTCGTTGTCTTCGAACTTTTGACACAACACAGCACCGGTGCCTAATTTGGAGGCATCAGTGTAGACTTCGAACGGTTTATCGAAGTCGGGGAGGCGAAGGACAGGGGCCTGGCTCATTAGCATTTTTAACTTTTGGAACGCACGATCTTCATCATCTTTCCAATGCCAGGGTTCATCCTTCTTTGTCAGAACATGTAGCAGTTTTGCAACCATAGCGAATGACGGGATAAATTGTCGATAGAAGTTGCAGAAGCCTAAAAATTGTCATACATTGTGGATGTTTTCCGGGGTTTTCCAGTTTCGAATTGCATCTACCTTGATAGGGGAGGTTTCATACTGGCCATTTTTGATGGTAAATCCTAGGAAGTCAATTTCTTCGGCTTCAAAGACACATTTTGATATCTTCAGGCGTAGGTTTTCTTTCTTCACTATTTCCAAAAACTCTTTCATGTTCCTCTTTAGTTCCTCTCTCGTTTTGGCGTGGACCATAACGTCATCCAGATATATGATGGCTTTTCTGTCGATTCGCAGTCGACTGAACTTTCCGTCCATATATCTTTGAAATGTAGGGGGGGCATTATTTTGTCCAAAGAACATTACTGTGGGCTTATACACCCCTCGGGGTGTAACGAACGAGCCTAGTAGCACATCTTCTTCCTTTTCTACCTGGATGTTTGTGAAGCCCCAGCGGACATCAAACTTTGCGAAATATTTTGACTCCACTAGTTCATCGAGGATAGGCTTTATGAGGGGAAGGGGATACCGGTCTGGGACCGTGAAGGAGTTGAGTTGACGGTAGTCTTGTATCAACCTTTTCTTTCCATCTTTCTTCCCTACAAAGAAGACTGGTGCTGGTGGGACCTTGAGGATATCCGCATTTTGAATCTTTTTGATTTTTCCGGTGCTAAGATTTTCTTCCAGGAATTCATCGAGAAGTTTCATCTCGTCACGTGACAATGGATATATTTTGGCTGGTTTGAAGGTCTTCAAATCTTTACTCGTATCGATTTTGATGGTGTGATCATAGCCAGGTCGATGGGGAGGGAGAGGGCAATTTTCCGAGAATACTTCTGAATATTTGGAGTATTCCGGTGGTAACGTTACCTCTTCATGTTTGACTTTGGCCTTGAGTTCCATTGATATTGACGTTCTGTTTATTGAGACAGATACCTCAGGAGTTCCCCATCTTACAATTTGGCGTTTGACCCAATAAATTACGGGTTGAGCTTGTTGAAGCCAAGGCATTCCGAGAAGTAGGCCTTCATTCTTTAGATCCATGATGTACGTGTGAAGCTTGAATACTCAGCTGTGGACCCTTCCAGTGAAGAAGGCAATAGAGTCAATTACTTGTTTTGTAGATCCTTCGAAGCTTCGGGGGGACCATGGATGTTCAATTTTTCGGGTTTTGAGGCCATGCTTCTCTACAACATCCTTGCTGATAGTGTTGCATTCTGCTCCGCTGTCGATTGCCATTTGTACCACTTGATCGTTCCGTTCCACGAGAAACAACGTTCCAGCGATGGCGTTAACAGATGGGTATTCATTGTATGCGGCTAGAGACATTAATTCTGGTGCAGAAAACGATTGGAACATATACCTCTCCTCGGTTGTGGTCTTTCCAAGAGAGGTTTTCAAAAATCCTCCTTTTTCTCATTTCCCAACGCCCTCTTGAGCTCCTCAAACTTGCATGTGCTGTACTTTGACTTTACTTCTTGTAGAACGGAGGTTTTCTGGAAGTCTTTCTTTGAAGGGCAATTGCGGCTGATGTGGCCTTGTTTTCCACATCCGTAACACGATCCTGTGAAGTCGTTGGAATGAACTTCTTGAAACCTAGGGGGTTTCCTTTTCTGGGGCACTCTGTATGGGGTCGGCTTCTTTTGCTGATCTACGTCCATTGCCCAGGATTCGTTCTTCTTCGGGCCACTAGTTCTTCCTTCATCCTGATACATATGCAGGACTGTTCGATCTTCTTTCGTGAGACAACTGTTATAGACTCCAAGCGATGCCTTTGTGGTTTGTGTGTCAACTGCTGCATCAATCCATTGCTGGACCATGGTTGGGATTTTGCCAGATCGAAGAATCCATTCGGTAGTTTGGGGGTTTAACCCCTTTCCGAAATAGACTCCGGCTTGTCGATCATCGCGGGAAATGTTGGCTCTTGTAATGAGATCTAAGAAATTTCCGATGTACTCGCTTAATGGCTTGTCATTTTGCTCAATCTCGGCCATCTTCAGGAAGGCTAAGGCTTCCGTGTCTCTGACCTTGAAGATCCTTTCCATTCGGTCAATGAAGGTGGTCCACGTGTCCACGATGTATACATCACCGCCTTGAGTTGTGCATTCTTTTAGGTAATTTTCAGCGAAGTGGACTGAGGATCCTTGACTCATAAACGATAGGGTAAACCCGATCTTCCTTTCATCTGTAGAATAGATGTGTCGGTTGAGATTGAGATAGTTGTTGACAGAGGCGATCCACACTTCATATTTGCCACTGGTACCGTCGAAGGTGGGAGGCTTTCCGAGGCCTAACTCCTTTCCTCCATCTGACGGTCTTCCTTCTACTGGTCGACACTGCAAGCATTTCACAATTTTTCTTGCCAAAATATGTTGAAAAAATGGAAAGAAGAGATACTCTTTTATTTGGGCTGTGTTCACATAAAAAATGCAAATATAATATTTTGTTTTCTTTGTCTTTTCTGTGCAAAAAAATGAATTGATGGTAGTGCTGATTAGCTTCTATGCTAATGGGTATTACCATCAATCAATGTTTTGTGGAAAGTCATGCAAAGAAAAGAAAATATTATTTTTGCCTTTTCTCTTTGAAAACAGCTGTCAAAAAAGAGTATCACTTTCTTCAATTTTTTCAGCATGTTTTCTGAAGAATAATTGTGAAATGCTTGCAGTGTGATTGGTCGATCCTCCTGGGATGGTATAGGATGGGAAGACGACTCCTTCGTGGCCCATAAGGGCTTCATACCATGCAACGAGTTCTCTGACATTTCTGACGGTTTTGCTTTTGAAAGGGTCTGTCATTTGGGCAAATTGCTGGAACTTTTCTGCGAGACTTGCTATAGCTTCTTGTTCACCAGCTCCTGCCATTCCGAGATCTGTACTTGTTGACACTGACTCTGGTGCTGTATGAGTCTCTTCTTCATCAATCTTTTTCCCTACTAGGGGTTCTGGTTCTCAGATCTGATGGAAGGACGAGGGTAACTGCTGAGGCTCTAAGGGCTCTTTCCCTTTGCCTTTACTGGGCGACTCCGGAGTGTTTGCTTCGTTGTCGGCTTTGGTTGGCCTCGTTGCATATGGCTGAAATCTTTGAGAGAGTGTCAAGACCGGTTCTCAACGGTCTCCGAGGGGGTCCGAGGGCAGAGGAAAGCTAGGGCGAAAGTCCGGGTAGTCGGAGTTTAGCATACAACTTAGTACACTAGTTTCCTGCCGAGTCCCAGAGGTCGGAACTATCCAGAGACTGTCTGGAGTTGAGTGAGATCGATGAGTATCTTATTTGATATTCGAACTGATGTGCTACGACGTATGTACAAAGCTTTTATAGTACAGAGAAAAGTCTAATGCAATGTCCGGGATGTAGCGACTACCGGAACGCAGTACGGATGAATAACAATATTAGTGAGCCGTTAGTAAGGTAAGTCGGTAGTCGCCGGATAGCCAGATGGTACGGGGATTAGTAAGACATACGGGTACGGTAGTGTAGCGAGTCACTTAGAAGCACGAGAGAAACATACTAAATATGGAAACAGAAACAGAAACAGATCGTAAGTCAAATCAAAGACGGAACGGAGTTTCACGACGGAAACCCGTAGGGCTAGAATGACAACTCAGATGGTCGGACTGCGGTCCGGACCTTACGCGCGCGTCACAGATGTGACAGTATCCCCCTCTTAGGGCCGAGCCCTCGAGGCACTTGTTGTGTTCAAGCGTCGCTTCGGAGTTTCGAAGTCCGCATTGTCGGAGTCCGAAAAACCTCATGGTAAAAAGAGCTCGACGGGGTTTCGTCAAAGTCCAGACGCCCATTCCTAAAACTCCTAAACGCTATGGCTCCCACTCAACAACTTAAGTCTTCCCTCAACCCCGCGGGCATCGCCTGGGAAGTCCTCGACGACAAACTACTCCAAGAATATCCGGACGACCCGCTGATTATGAAGATGGCTAAGTTCGATGAGCGACAACGTCGCCAGCGTGCTGCCATGCAGGCAGCAATTGAAGAAGAAGAACGCCGGAAAGCCGAAGAGGTCCGGAAAGCGAAGGAGGCCGAAGATCGTCGGAAAGCCGAGGAGCGTAGAAAGGCTGAGGAGGCTGCTCAGAGAAAAGCAGCCGAGGAGAGAAAACTCCGTGAGTTGGAAGCGGAGAAGAAACGACTCGAGGAGGAGACGCGTCGGGCGCAGCAGGCGGAGGGTTCATCGGTGCGTAACAACATTTATCGTTCTAAAAATCCGTACTGACAAGTCCATACCAGTCTCAGCGCATCGCATCGGTCAGCGGAAAGTCTGCAGAGCAGGCGAAAGCTTGCTCTGCCTGTATCAAGGCCGGTGAACCGTGCGTGCCGGGTACCGGGCGCAGCAAGTCGTGCATCCAGTGCCAGAAAACGAAGGGCAAGTGCGACTTGAACCCGAAGGCGCCGGAGTCCGAGAAGCCGGCATCGACGGTGACGTCTCCCCGGGGTGGAGAAAAGAGAAAACGGAGAAAGTCTGCCCATTTCGGAGAGCCGGCCAACGACGAAGACCTGGACGATACGCCGGATGTCGAGGTTGTCACGAAGCCTCGCCCACCCCGTGGACAAGCTCCGTGTCAAGATCTGCTGGCGGAGGTCCTGGACCATCGACTCGGAGAAATTGTCGATGCGATCCAGAGGAACACGGCGGCAGTGGAGTCCATGTCGAAGGAGGTCCAGGACTTGTCCGGGGTTCTGGAGGAGTCCTTCGAGGTTCTCAAGACCACGATGACCAGCCTTGTCAACCGGGCGATGAATGACGACGACATTTAGTCGTTACTTTAGTTTATCCGTGTCTGTATCGTACTTCGGATTTTCCTGTCCCCCCCCCTCCTCTTTCCCTTTTTTTTTTTTTTGAAATATATTTTCCGTTGTCCGTCTTAGAATCGAGTGAGCGTGAGTTTTCATAGCGTAGACGGAGTAAACTCCGAAAAGACCACTTATTTCCGGAGTGGGACGGCGCTCAATGGACCGACCTTGTGGGGGTACACCTTGTGGAAATCTGCGACCAAGTCAGGGGTGTTGCTTAACTTGGTAGCTATGAGCCAGGACGTTTCCTCGTCCGTGCCTTTGTAGCCAGCCCACTTGACTAGATACTGCAGCGGACATCGCCTATGGTAGTCCAGTTTAGAGTCTAGGATTTGTTCTATTTCATACTCTGGTTCTCCGTCGATTTCAACGGGTGGAGGTGGAGGTTGGACACGGTTGGGGATGGTATTCGGAGTTGCTGGTTCCAGTTGCGAGACGTGGAACATGGGGTGTACGGACTTCATAGTGTCAGGTAGTCGGATAGTGAAGGATAACGATCCAACACGAGCGATAATGGGGTAGGGTCCCAGATTCTTTTCAGAGAGTTTCTTCGAGGGTCGAGTGGACCTGAAGTACTTAGCTTTGACGTATACCAAATCTCCAATCTGGAAGTCCGGAGGCGGAGATCTTTTAGCATCTGCCAGACCTTGGTATCTCTGCTGAGCTTCCTTCATCTCTTCTCGTAGGAACGTATGCAAGGAGTCCAAGTCCACTGCGTAGTCTCTAGCTCGAGAAGATGTCAACTCTCTTTCTGGGTGTACGGTAACATTAGGATGATAACCCTTATTGGCAAAGAACGGTGAAACTCCGGTTGTAGCACTGGGAGCGTTGTTGTACGCAAACTCCGCGAGTGGTAGCAACTCGGACCAGTTGTCCTGTTGGTAATTACAGTAAACCCGTAGGTACTGCTCCAACGTCTGGTTAGTCCGTTCGGTTTGACCATCGCCTTCAGGGTGATATCCGGAGGTGAAATGGAGCTTCATATCCAGTGCTTTGCCCAGTGACCGGAAGAAGTGAGACACGAATTCCGTGCCTCTGTCGGAGGTTACGTGTGAGGGAACTCTGTGCTTGGAGAAGACATGGAGTAGGAACAATCTAGCGAGTTGTGGAGAGGTGATTGTATCTTCGGTGGGGATGAATATAGCTTGTTTCGAGAGACGGTCTACGACGACCAGTATAGCGGTATGGTTTCCGGAGTTTGGTAGTTGTTCGATGAAATCCATCGAGATGGAATTCCAAGGTCTCTCTGGTATCGGTAGTTGCTTCAACATACCGTACGGTTTGTGTCTCGGGGTTTTAGCACGTGCACAGGCAGTGCAAGACTTGACGTAGTCTTTGATAAAAGTCCGAGCATTTGGCCAGACGTACTCACGACGGACGAGTTCGAGTGTTCTGTTTTGTCCGAAATGACCAGCCAAGGGGTGGTCATGCTTGTAACGGAGTATGCGAAGCCTGAGGTCGTTTGCTTCGGGGACATATATACGGTCATCCAGACGTAAAAGTCTGGATTCATCCACCCGCCAACGGGGGTTAGATGGGTCAGAGAGGTGGAGTTGGCCGAGTGGGTCGGACACTAAGGCGGACTTGATGTCTTCATGGAGTTTCTCAACGTCCATGATTATACTAGCACACAGTACCGGGCTTTCTAGGTAGGTCGCCCATAACGAATTGGATAGTTGTTCGGTGGTGAACACCGGTCGGAGGTTCTGTGGGTTAGCTTGGGCGTAGCCCCTATCCCCCTCTTTGGGATAGACATCCCATCGTCTAGTCAAGGCGTCGGGCTTTGCTCCGAGCTTACCGGGGTGGAAACGAATGACCATATTGAACTGAGAAAGGTACTCAGACCAACGCGCTTGGCGCCTGGTGAGCACTTTCGAGGTAGAGAAATACTCGAGATTCTTGTGGTCGGTAACGACGTCAATGGTGTGTGCGGGGCCTTCAAGGTAATGGCGCCAGGTCTGGAAGGCTTCATGAATAGCCAACAGCTCCTTGTCATGTGTGTCGTAGTTTAACTCCGGGGTGGTCAAAGTCCGGGAGTAAAACGCTACCGGTCGTACCTCACCATCCGGGCAGGTGACAGACAGAATGCCAGCGACAGCATAGTCCGAAGCATCCGTTTCGACCGTGATGGGAAGTCCGGGCTTGAAGTGAGTCAATATTGGAGCCGTGGAGAAAGCTTCTTTGAGAAGATTAAAGGACCGGCGACAATCCTCGGAGAAATTCCAAGGTGCCCCCTTCCGTGTGAGACGTGTTAGTGGGACCACGATGTCTGAGTAATTGAAGATGAAACGACGGTAGAAGTTTGCAAAGCCGAGGAAGGACTGAATGTCCTTCACCTTGCGAGGTTCTGGCCAGTCATGGACGGCCTTTACCTTATCCTCGGACATTGACAATCCATCGGGGGATAAGAAGAAACCGAGGTATTCCACGGACTTGGAGTGGAACTCGCATTTCTCTGGTTTGGCATACAAGCCATGCTCCCGGAGCCTGCGGAGTACCTCACGGACATGTTTTTTGTGGTTTTCCATATTATCAGAATAAATAAGGATGTCGTCTAGGTAGACAACAACGCATACATCCAGTAGGTCCACGAAGACGGAGTTGACGAAGCGTTGGAACGCTGCAGGGGCATTGGTAAGTCCGAATGGCATCACGAGCCACTCGTAAGATCCGTAACGGGTTCTGAAAGCCGTCTTCCATTCATCTCCTTCGGCGATCCGCACCAAGTGGTAGGCGTGGCGCAGGTCGATCTTAGTATATACCTTAGCCCGACTAGGCGAGTCGAGTAAGTCCGAAATGAGAGGTAACGGGTAACGGTCCTTCTTGGTGATCTTGTTGAGGCCCCTAAAGTCAACACAGAGATGAAGTGATCCGTCCTTCTTTTTGACAAAAAGGACAGGTGCGGCATATGGGGATGATGTTGGGCGAATAAAGCCGGTAGTGAGATTTTCGTCGATGAAGGTCCGGAGAGCGGCAAGCTCAACGGACGAAAGCGAGTAGAGGGTTCCCAACAGCGGAGTAGTTCCTTCCTCCAATTCTATCTTGAGGTCGAACTCCCGGTGAGGTGCAAGTGTAGCTGCCTTGGCCTTGCTGAACACATCAGCGAAGTCGTGATAGTCCGGGGGTACCGACGACAAGTCCGGGGTATCCTGTACGGTGGCAGCCCGGAGTTTGGTAATATCCTGAGGTCGAACCTGGAGGGAGAACTGGGTTGAGCCATCTAGCTTGCAGGCGCGGACGAAGGCCGCTGCATTGACAAGGGAGATGTTAGGTGCTCAGGTGCTGGGTGGAGAGGAGTTATCGACCGACTCGGGAAGGGTGATTTCCGGAGAGCCCAGGGGGGCGTCTACAGGGTTTCTCAGAATTGACTCTGAGTCAGAGGGTGACATCGGCACTGGCAAACGAGATGTAAGGTTTCGGAACTTAATACTGCTCAGTACCCAATCAATCGACGGATTGTAGCGGGTGAGCCAGTTATGTCCGAGAACAATCTTACACTCAGAATCCAATGGAGTTACATAAAAGATCATGTCGGTGATATCTCCGGAGGGGAAACGGACTGAGAGGTTTGAGGCTTTAGTGATTGATGTCGTTGTCACACCGTCGAACAGACGGAGGATGAGAGGTGGGACGGAGTAGGTTGAAAGACCATGGTTATTGACGAAAGTAGAATCTACAAAACAGTGGGTCGAGCCCGAATCTATTAATGCTGGAAAGTCTGGAATATTATACGAGTCGAGGGTGACAGAAGGTTTTAATGAATTCGGATTTAAAAGAGCGGATGCGTTGAGGCGTGCCTCCGAGGGTGCACAGTCAGTAACAACGCAGCTCCCAGGCTGTGCGGAGTTCTGAGAGTTGCACTCTATTTTTTTGCCTCAGAGGAGGCAGTCGGTTTGGCTTCCGACTCAGTAACCGTGGTTGCGCGAGCCTTAGCTGCGCGAGATGTAGATTTAGGGCACTCTTTGGCCTTGTGCCCGGGGTTCCCACAGAACATACACAGGTTCTGCTCAAAACGTTTCTTCCGCTCGGCAGGTGTCAACTTGCCGTCTTTACCAAGCTTGTTGGATAACGTGGACGGTGCTCCGGAGTTCTGATTGTTCGGAGGCTTGGGGTTCGAAGTAGACAGAGTTTGCTGGTTACCACCAGGCTGGGGGTTGGCGTTACCAGAGTTCTGCTTGTCCCCCTTGTTCGAGTTGGCCTTACCTCTGGAGTTGTTTCCGGAGTTGTTGCCGGAGGACTTTGCTTGACGAGAGACTTCGTCCTTGCGCTCCCAGTAGCGCGCATCAATTTCTTGGGCTAGCGCACGCAACCCATACAGAGTAGTGGGTTTCCCAACCCTACTGATTTCGTCTTTGATGCGATCTGGGAGTCCGGTATAGAACAGGTGGCGGAGAGCGCCATCTCTGTAACCTCGGACTTGTGACGCCAATCTGTTGAAGTCGACCACATAACGGTTTACACGATGTGTCTCTTTCATGTGGAGGTGGTCGAGCTGGTGTTCGGCGTCTGCGACCGGGTCGTGTGGTCCAAAGGTTGTCTGGAGATCCGCTACAAAGTCCAGCCAGCTGTCCATCCAGAGTGGACGGTCTGCTGGATCTCCGGAGTTTAAAAGGTCTGGCTTGAACCACTCGAGAGCCATTCCTTTGAGATAAGATTGGGCGAACGTGACTTTGTTCCTGTCCAGGCGGAAGGCCTTGGGACGATCTTGAAAGCACAGTTCGCATTGGACTAAGAATGTCCGGAGTTTCTTTGGGTCGGTTCCGTCGAAGGTGTCCGGCTCCCAGACCTTAGCGCATGAGGACGAGGTGTCGTCGGAGCGACAGGTAGAACGCGACAGACGGTCGATGGCTGTTGCCAGATTTTGCAAGACCGCCAGTTGGGGGTCTAGCTGTTCTGGGGCATCGACGAAAGGGTTTCCTTCGTCGTCGTCGTCATCGTTGTCGTCATCTCCGGGACCATCGTCTCCTGGACCGTCATCTCCGGGGTCATCGCCTCCGAAGAGGTCTGGGGTTGGTCGCACCGTGGATGAGGAACGTCTGTTAGAGGAGCCGGTTCTAGGAGTCGGGGTGGCAAGGGGTTCACCCCTGGCGGAGAAACTTCGAAATTGGCTGACCGACAGTGGAGGACGTCGGCGGCTTGCTAATGCGATACGTGCACTTGATTCGTGCATATCGTCAACCGCAGCTTGTTCCGAAGCTTCAACAGCCATGGAGCGGGAGCGGAGTCGGGTAGTCATAGTCATTGGTATAGGGGGTTTCGTGGACTCGTGCAAGGATTTGAGTTCGAATATACTGTCAAGACCGGTTCTCAACGGTCTCCGAGGGGGTCCGAGGGCAGAGGAAAGCTAGGGCGAAAGTCCGGGTAGTCGGAGTTTAGCATACAACTTAGTACACTAGTTTCCTGCCGAGTCCCAGAGGTCGGAACTATCCAGAGACTGTCTGGAGTTGAGTGAGATCGATGAGTATCTTATTTGATATTCGAACTGATGTGCTACGATGTATGTACAAAGCTTTTATAGTACAGAGAAAAGTCTAATGCAATGTCTGGGATGTAGCAACTACCGGAATGCAGTACGGATGAATAACAATATTAGTGAGCCGTTAGTAAGGTAAGTCGGTAGTCGCCGGATAGCCGGATGGTACAGGGATTAGTAAGACATACGGGTACAGTAGTGTAGCGAGTCACTTAGAAGCGCGAGAGAAACATACTAAATATGGAAACAGAAACAGAAACAGATCATAAGTCAAATCAAAGACGGAACGGAGTTTCACGACGGAAACCCGTAGGGCTAGAATGACAACTCAGATGGTCGGACTGCGGTCCGGACCTTACGTGCGCGTCATGGATGTGACAGAGAGGCTTCTTTCAATCTTTTCAGGTGCTGCAGAGGATGTTGAGGTACGCGGGGGAACCACTGGGGGTTTTCGGCTAGGCCGGAACTTTGATGACCCTGCATCTGAAGACACCTTGCTTTATGCTTCACAAGACTCGAGGGGGTTCCTCTATCTTGGATATGAGTCGGGAAGTTACTTCGAATGTCCTTTCAGGAATTCCTTAGAGGTCCTTTGGCTTATACGGTGGGTATAGCCTTCTCCTCCTAGTACTCTTCTGATCTAGGCTTTACTCTTCGAATAACTGACGCTTGCGTTTATCGGGATGGTGTGGGGATACAACAACAAGAGGGTGTTGTTGTAGGAAGGGTTGTGATTGTGGGGGTTTTGTCGCAAGAACAATACCTGACGGACGGTGTGATGCTTTCAGCTACGACCTTTTTGTGGGAGCTGGGATCACATTCGCAGATATGCGATGTGAGGGTATTTTCACTTTTGTCACGTGGCGTTGATCACGGTTGCTTGTTCAAGGCAATGACTGACATGCGCTGTTTACCTTCTGATAAAGTAAACCTATAGACAGGCAATAGATGAGCATGTGGTGTATGGTGGGGCCTCTTGCAGATATATCGACAGTGATATGGAGATATGTCGATAGGGACAGTCTTGACTATCTTCTGATGTCGTCCAAGGGTAAGTCATACTAGTTTATCACGATAGGGTTCTTGCCCAGGTCGACTAGCAGAGCAACGGCTTGTTTTGACAAGGTAGAACAAGGATTTATAGGGAGATCCCAACTTGTTAGATAGATAGCTAGGTAGCAAAAATACAAGGAGTCTCTATCACTACACTGTGGGTATTTATACCTCACAGACGATGAGACGACTACTGTATCTTAGCCATAAACGCGTAGGTAACAAACAAGACGGGGTTTGCCAAACAGTATCTCCTCCACAGGGTATTGAGTCAACATGACTGAGTGCCCTTGATGACACACCATGCTCATCCTACTCATCATGACTCCTCACCATGCTGGAGTGTTTGCAACAAGCAAACGAGATAGTCTCTAGGCGCGACACGACAAAGTCACATGCCTAGGAAAGCAAACCACAACCATCAAGAAGCCTCCAGATCCCATCGGGATCTGAGAAGTGGAAAAGGTAAAGAAAAAGGGGGAACATACGTAAGCGAAAGCTGTGTCGTAAACACAAGGTCCACGGACTTGCCCCTAAGGCTAGGCAGCGGTCCAATGAGACGTTGCTAGGATGCAGGAAAGGGGACGATGACAGTGGGTGACAGTGGACTCGTGACGTAACACGTACAGTAAGCAGGTGGAAAAAGGAAAAGAGCAGAACGGCGCATGACACTTTGGGGATGCCTACAAAGAAGACCCTCGAATTAAGCTCTATGATATGGAGCGAGTTGTTCATGACAGTATCGATGATTGGATTGCCACTCTCTCGGTGGATGACACCACAGGAGCATGCAAGAAACTGGAGTTCATAGCCAGCAAGTATTTATTGGAAGCTAGGGAAACCTACAAAGGCAATCCAGAGGACTTCTCATGAATGTTTCTCACTGTAATCGAATTATGGGTTGCAATAGACAAACTCGTCATATGACAGATTCCTATGCTTAGTGATTATTCCCCTGAAATACCTGTCGTTCTCTTGCAGAGACTACTGCTTCGGGATGCACATGACATCCAGTGGCTCTGCCTTGTGTACAATTATGTTTGCAAACATCACTCAGGAGCAAGAAGTGGGTGGTCTGTATTCTCGGACCAAGCAGATGCAAACCACTTTGCAGTGTGCTACTTCAATGAGGATCTTCCCCTGCAAAACCTTAGGGACCACATTGTCAATGCAGCCCACCAAGAGCTGGAAGAAAAAATTTTGGAGCTGAAGCAGTTGATTGAATGGTACAAGGATATCCAGAGGTGGGCTGCAGAGATGGATCATGACTACAAGCATACTGGCCTTGGGAAAAGGAAACACATTAAGCAGAAGTGCAAGAAGTGCAAGCTCGAGTCCACAAAAAATGAGATTACAGTGCATGAATGGTCACTCCCAGAGGGTCCTTGTCAGGTCGCATTAGTTGTATTCGAGCTGAATCACCCAGTTGCTTTTGACATGTGGCACTCTGTCATTTGCCTCCTCCTTGATATCTGTTCTCCACCACTGAAGAGGAGGGGTCCTCATACCTGCCTCAGAAAATATTCCACCCTGCTTTCCTATCATGCCGAGCACACTAGATCTCGTATCATGTTGGCGTCTGATGTGAAACCCATCATTGAGTCTCATTACTGCTCTATTCAAGTACTGACTGAGGAGAGCAAAGTCTGCATCAACAACGGTCTCAGCTTTTACTACTATGATAAACATTCTGAGGTCTCCCCCGTTGAAGCCTTCCATGCCGTGGATATATCTGTCACTTGTTCCCATCAACTTCCACCAGGCTCATATCAAAACTTACAGCACTTTCTTCAAGATACCACCCACACCTCAAATCAGGTGCTGTGCAGTCAGGCTGCTTGTGACAAAGATCTCTCTACCCATGAATACATGGCATATGGCCACTTATGAAGCAGTCCTTCCTTGCAGTGGCTTAATATTTTGCAAGAGATTCATGCCAATACATTGACTCTCTGTCATGATGAGGTCCACATGCTCTTCACTCAAGCAGCTAGCCAAGCTGGACCAATATCGGATGATGGGAAGTTGATGTGGCATGTTGAGCTGGAAGATGAACACTTCCATCACTTGCTCTTGGGCGAACTCACAACTCTTGTGTTGACTGTATCAGGAAACTGGCTGGAGGGCACAACAATGGAGATGATTTCGTTCTTGGTTGGTAGGATGCTTTCTGTGACATATGCAATCCAAGACCATACCCACCATAGAGCTCTCGAGCTACTTTGCACCGTTCGGGAGAAGATGTTCAGTTGGGTGCTTGAACTCTGTCAAAAATTAGAGCAGAGCACATGTGAGGTTAAGAAGGAACAACTTCGAGGATGTCTTCATGACTTGGCTGCCATCTGCCACAGCACTTTTGACATGAGGCTTGATGTTGTGATGCAGCTCCTCAACTCTTCAAGGGCTCTGGAGATTCTAGTGTGTTGTGCATTAGTCATCCATGACAATGTGCCCTTAAAGCTTAGCACTCTTAGCAGAATGTCAAGGCTCCTTATGGAACATGATTGTTGCCTTTCATGGAAATTGGCAGAACTTGTAGGCAGTATCATCCTGGAAGGGAATGATGGCATTGATCTTGGAATCAAACACACCTGGCCTGGGCACCATGGAGGCACATGCTGACAGAGGATGGGCATTGGTAAATATAGGTGGTTCACCACAGAGACGTCCATCTGAAGACTACCAGATAAGATCAGGTTAGATCCGATGTTTACCTTGCTTTTTGGTGCTGTAAGTGTTTTGATATCAATCTATTCTGCATACTGACTCTCAGCAGCAAACACTGGATTTCGGTCCCAGAGATGTGCCCAGAATGGTATATGCCACTCATGGGATGATCAACGAACACTGCATATGCATTCTGGTTGAATTGTATTCATAGATAGCTGAGATTGGTCTTGTAGGTTTACTTCCAAATGGGAACAAGTGAGTTGATAATTCAGGCCAAAAAGGAAACCTCCCCAGATACTTTTGAATTGATTCCTTCCCAGAAGCTGGGGTTGGATCTCCCAAGTGTACTGGTTGAGGA
Source organism: Pisolithus thermaeus (assembly GCA_024663475.1). Classification (NCBI taxonomy): domain Eukaryota; kingdom Fungi; phylum Basidiomycota; class Agaricomycetes; order Boletales; family Pisolithaceae; genus Pisolithus; species Pisolithus thermaeus. The sequence goes on from JANFAF010000040.1 coordinate 554,961, forward strand.
TCACGTACACTGGTTTAATCTCAAGACCCGAACAATGGAGGCTCGCCTGGTAGAGACCTTATGGAAGTCTTCCCCTGACAATTGGAGGCTTCACTTTTCATCTGGAAGCCACTTGATGACTAAGGGAGATGCCAGACTTTTTGATGTCTGCAGTCAAACTTGGCAGATATTGTCCAAGAGGCTTCAGGCTTTGGAAAACCCAATGAATCTCATTATCACACTAGAAAATTCAGACACAGTCTCTGTTGACTTGCCATGTTGCAGCCTATCTTTCTTCATCAATGACAAGGAGGAGTTGGAGTGCCATCATCCTTGTGGCATGGTGTATGATGAAAGGCAATCTGTGGGAATGCTGATTGGGTTAGCAAACAAATTGGTGTTGCAACCCAAAGCCAATTCAATCGACGAAGGTGCCTGGAGGCTTGTTCTTGTGCCAGAGGGGGATGTGTCATTCACAAGGCAAGATGGTCATGTGCGAGTCATGGTTGATACATCAGGTTCAATGCAAAAGAGGTTCCTATACCAACTATTCTGGATTGACAGTGACTTGGGATGCCTCATTGACAATGCTAGTTATGCTACCCTGGCGAGCAATCTTTACCAAGCCTACCTACATGCACTGACCAGCAAACCATCTTCGGTGGACCCTTTAATGCAGAGGACTGGCACAGAGGAGGCATTGTCTATCTTGCACTCTGCTGCATGTTGGTCCTTCATGAAGGTTGACACCTGCTCTGCCAAATTATTATGTTGCATCGCAGAATTGACTGCCCATCGAACTTGGTACCTGAAGCACCTGAACTGTATGCAAAATGTGTGTTGGCTGAAGGGACTCCCAGTTGCATCTCAGCACTGTGGCTTTTACATTGCTTGCTCATCTATCAAGGAGATACAACAGCAACAGGAAGTTTTTCATGAAAAATCTACACATGAACAATCTACACATGAACAATCTACACGTGAACAATCTACACCACTTTTCGAAGACTTCCCACCCAATTCTGGCGACCACTTACTCCTCTGTGCTGCAATCAGAGCTGCAGTGCTTTACCCAGAAGCGTCACATGTTCGCCTACTAGGCTGTGGATATGACTCTGTTTATGAGGCAAGGGATGCATGACTGTCATCTGTCGATGAACTCTGTGTATACAACACAGCTTTCACTGTTTATAATTGGTCAGCTCCGAAATGTCCATCAAAGGAATCCCTTCGCTCAGTTAAGTCATGGAACAGAACCTTGCCAGGCATTTCACAGAGGTTTCTGTTGCATTACAACACAGAATGGTTATCTCCGGACCTACCTGTGGTCTGGCTTTCATTGTATGATAGGTGTCATATGAGCCGGGCATCGAAGCATCGTTTCCAACTCATATTCTCCTTGTCTGCCATGGTATATGCCTCATCAAAGCTGGAAGCCCTCACTGGTGCTTTACTGGCCTTCGCAATGATGCCTCAATTCAAGGAAGAAAATCCACCCGAACACCTGAGATACAACCTCTCTGACAGGTATAAACCTTCCCAGCAGGTGCTGAACTGGTTTCTTTCTGGGTGTGTGAAACCCCTTCAGGGCAGCATCAGTCTAGTGGAGTACTATGAACAATGTGAACAAGAAAAAGATGAGGTATTTGCAGAAGTAACTGCTGCATGGCCATGCATGGAACCTCCTTCTGGTGACTTCCAGGACTGCACGTGGTATGACATGGATGGATTGGATTCTGATCTCAGCCCATTGTTTGCAAGTTGCTATCAGAACATGGAGCTGAAGGATCACTTAAACTGCATGGAGTCAATCCTTGATGGAAAGGCTAGCTCTTCACCACTGGAGTCTCTCAATGAGGAAATGACTTCGCCTACTAACCAACAACTGCCATATTCCTTCGCACCATCCAGCCAGGGTCACCATTGAGTGAATTGGGACGTGACCCTGGAAGTCCTCCTCCATCATGCCATGCCTTCCATGCCACTAAATGGGGTGACATCTCAGGACTTGTGGCCTGCTGTCCATCACAATAACTATGCCCACCACCACCCTGCTGGCCAGTCCCAAACATGGTATTTATTCTTGTACCATTGATATACACACCATTCTGACCCCAGCTTGTTTCAGCAGGTCTATGCAAATGAGCCAGTTGATTAGCAACCTTCACAGGAATGCAAACTCGATGCTTTGCGTTACTTACACAAATGAGCTCCAAGAGAGTGCTGATCACCTTAGTCATGACCAGGCAACCCTGGAAGTAGGCGCTCTCACAAATTTGGTGGAATTGTTCAAAACATACTATGAGCAAAGCAGGAGAAGATACCAGTCCACTCTGAGATTCCTTGCAGGATACTTAGGGCTGCAAACTACAAGTGAGCATGCAGTCTACAGATCTGGTCAGTGGCCATGCATCACAGTCAAAGTTCTTCTCAGCTGCCTTGCATCCAAGTCAAAATTTTCATTGCCTCCTGATTGGCAAGTTTGTTTAATTGCATTCACAAAGCTTGCTTTGGAGTACCAGCATGCTTGCTAAATGGTAGCACTGGCAAAGAATGGCCAAGCTGATGAGTTACACAAGGAGATGGAGAATACTGGCTGCAATGGTTGGGAGGCAAAGTCATATGCTGACTGGCTACTAATCCAGGTGCTTTTATCCCATCGTCTCCCATTCCGTATGAAGCTTACCCACTCTTGCTGTTTTTGGTTCAGCTAGACAGAGATTTCCTCATCTGCTGAGTCCAAGCAGATGTTGCATTAGAAATGATAGAACCTCATTCTGGCCAGAACATGGTCCTGCAATTAAATATGGGTGAAGGAAAGTCCTTGGTAATCATACTGGCAGCAGCCTTGGTCCTTGCCGATGGAGAGCAGCTCGTGTGAGTGGTGGTCCTGAAGGCCCTTACTTCCCAAATGTTCCATCTACTCATACATCGACTGGGTAGACTTGTCAATCAACAAGTCTTTTATCTACTGTTTTCAAGATCCTTGCAAATCAACCAATTGGGAGCCAGTGTGGTCCAGGCAATCTTAAAAGAATGCATGTGCAAATGTGGCATTCTCATCATGCAACCCGAGCATATCCTATCTTTCAAGCTGCTGAGCATTGAGAAATGGCCAGGTGATACCATGGACATTGCCAGAGAATTATTGCAAACCCAGCGGTGGTTTCATTCTCATGCTTGTGATATTCTTGATGAAAGTGATGAGATTCTTCACATTCAAAATCAATTGATCTATGTGATCAGTCCACAGAGACCTCTGGAGGGTTCCCCCACTCGCTGGTCGACCATGTAACAATTGCTCCACCAAGTGAAGAAACACACTCCCATGCTCTATGCAGAGTTCCCACTTGGTGTAGAATATGAGCAACATCACTGTCACAGTGGAGCCTTCCCTCACATTCATATTCTTCATTGAGATGCAGGCAACGAGCTGATTTCTAGGACTGCTCAAGATGTCATGGATGGATGGCTACTCAACTTCAGTGGGCCACATGGTATAGAAAGAACTGCAGTCCATCACTTCATCACTCACATGGACATTGCCTCCTCCGAAGTTCAAATGATTCAGGACTACTGTGGAGGCACCACCATGTGGACAACTTTGTTACATTTACGTGGCCTTCTAGCATCTGGAATCCTGTTATTTGCACTCATGGAGTCACAATGGCACATTGACTATGGACTCGTGCCTTTGTGGACCATGTTGGCTGTCCCCTATTGTGCAAAGGATGTCCCAGCACCAAGAGCAGAATTTGGACATCCTGATGTTGCCATAGTGCTCACTTCTCTCTCATACTACTGTGGTGGATTAGACCAGGAGCAGCTGATGTTATGTTTCGAGTGCCTCCTGACCCTAGACAACCCAGACCAGGAATACGAGTTATGGGTCTGCGATTGCCCTGAAGTCCCTGAAAACCTCCACCAAATCAATGGTGTTAATGCTCAGTCTTTGGACCAGTGGGATCAGTACCTTTTACTGATGTTCTCACACAACCAATCAATGGTAGACTTCTATCTCTCACAAGTTGTTTTTCTGAGGGAAGCCAAGCAGTTCCATTCAAACCTGTCTAGCTGTGGGTGGGACCTTGCAGAAAAGAGGGAGCAAATCACCACTGGTAAGTGTATGGTTCATCTACAGACTCTTCTAATTTATCCATCATGATTTTCTGGAACGAATGATGCTTGTTACCTGCTACTGACTTCCATTGCACAATGAGACCCTGATCACCAGCGAGCCACCAATGCAAAGGTTCTCTCCTACCTTCTGAGGCCAGAGAACAACGCATACATGCAAACATCATGGCCAGATGGTTGGTGATGAACAGCTAAGGCATTCCTTGCACTTGTAGTGGAACAAGAGCCAGAAATCCATGTAATACTAGATGTTGGTGCCCAGGTTCTCGAGCTGAAAAACAATGAATTTGCAAGGCACTGGTTGGAATGGAAACCTGATGCACTTGGTGCCATCTACTTTGATGAGGAAGATGAGTTGACCATGCTCTCATGTGACAGAACCACACAATCATTGTCACAGTCACCCTATGCAAGTCGACTGGACGAGTGCATTGTATATTTCGATGATGCACATACCTGGGGGACCAGCATCAAGTTTCTGATTGGCTTCCATGCAGCAGTCACCCTGGGGCCCAAAGTTATGAAAGACTGCCTGATGCAAGGTATGACTATAGTCTATGGGGATCGGTCAATGGAGCTTGTTGCTGATCCTGGTATTAGGGTGTATGTGCATGCACAAACTTGGATGTGGTCCTTCAGTGATGTTCTTCGGTCCTCTGGATGTAGATAGGAACATCCGTGATGCGACTAGAAAAAGTAACAGAGACATGATACATCCATCAGACATCTTGTTGTGGGCTATGGGTGTGATGTGTTTGGAGATCAAGAACAGTGCTCCCTACTGGGCTCAACAAGGAAGAGACCACACTTTGTGGTACAGTGCATGGTCAAAGTTCTGTAGCAATGAAACAACTTCCCAAGAGCTTGCCAAAACCTGGCATCAGCCAGATGCAAAAACCCTAGAAGAACTGTATGTACCATCCACTCCTAAGGACCACTGGCTACTGTCTGTCCTGGAAGTCGATGAGAGGTGCCGAAAGCTTGGTGTTTCCTTGTCACTCGATTTAAATATGAACAAGGAACAAGAACGAGAAATTATACACAAAATGGAATGCGAAATGCAAGTAGAAAGACCTCCACCAGCTACTCCCGCCCTGCACCAGGTCTCCACAGATGTCCGACATTTCGTGCACATGGGCATAGTTACCCCTCACTGGAGGGCTTTTGTTCTCATGTTTAACTTGTTCTGCAATACCATAATGCCTATGCAAGAAGAGAATGTGTGGTCCTGACACATCTTTGCAACCTCTGACTACTGCACTGTGGTGCAAGGATGAACCCAAGCCAACATTGGTGAACACTTGCATCCTGCCAACTGAATACTCTCAAGCCAGCCAAATGGAAACCCCACTCTCATCATTCTCAGCCCATTTGAGGTCAACAAGTTGTTACCGGAAATCAGAAACAGCAGTTTCATATGTCTTCACATCTACACACCACGAACCCAGGCAAGAATGTGTCCCTGTGATGATCTGCATCTATACACAATTCCTCCTGCTCCCTCCGACTGGATTGCACCTGCTTCACTCGTAGACCAGGTCAATCTGTTCACTGGGCAGCTGTACCTGTGTGACTACAGCACATATCTTCACCTTTGTTGCTTTCTTTGTGTCTATGCCAATGATCTGGCTGGTGAAGCAGATCTGGAGGTTGAGAGTGATGGGTTCATACTTCCCCCACACTGCCCCCTGAAGGCATGGTCAACTGGTTCTTTCCAGAAGTCTCCACTTGCTTTCCTTAAATATGTCATTGACCAGTGTAGGAGGGGAATGAACTGTGTAGTGACCCACATGGGAAGAGTGCTAATTGGATGATTGTTGAGGGAGGAGGATTTCAAAGACTACTGAACAGTGTATGCTGGCTTGTCTCATCGATACCCCAACTATGTATGATTAACTGTACAAAACTGATTGCTCACTCTGATACTTTTGTTTTTTGTAATGGATGTGTTATTGTATGATGTATGATACATTAGGAATCCAATGAAAGTGCGAGCCAACTGAAATGCACCAGTACTACTTATGAGTTCGGGATACCATACATACTTCAAAGAGTTTGTGCTGAATTTTGAAGGAAATTGGATTGGAGGAAGAATTGTTGTATGTCGATGGTGGGATATAGTTAACTATTCATGTACTCTATAATCTAGACTCAGAAATCACCGTCTGTTTGCTGTCAAATGTTTTGCAACTTAGGATCTTCCACGAATAATTCAGATGCTGAAAAGCTTTCACTGCAAGCATTTCACAATGTTTCTTCAGAAAATATGCTGAAAAAAGAAAGGGAAGAGATACTCTTTTATTTTAGATGTTTCAAAAGAAAAAATGCAGAAAAAATGTTTTATTTTCTTTCAGTCAACATGAATTGATGCAAGTGCCAATTAGTGTGGAAGCTAGTGGACATTACCACTAATCTATGGTTCTACACAGAGAAGAAAAAATTATATTTGGCTTTTTTGGGACAAATCATGCAAAATAAAAGAGTATCTCTTCCCTCCATTTTTTTACCATATTTTCTGAAGAAACATTATGAAATGCTTGCAGTGTTTACTAGGTGTGACACCAGCAAAGACAGCACAAGCACTATCACAAGTGTACCTTCCCATAGACTTCTGACAGTGTGAATATCACGCCTGCTCAATGATCACATCCTGCACCATGAAATAACCCCTCTTGAACCTCTGCATCGTGCAGAGAACTCTGCAAGGATTGCTATAGGTCAACATGGCAATTTACTTTCATGATTCAGCATTTTCCAGTACTACATTCTCATGATTATTGGGGCTGAAGAAACTTGAGATGCACTGCTGGGAGGCTTGATGGGCAGGGTTGATGTAGTGGGTACCTGCACTTCATACTGATCAGGTGATGATGAGCACCATACATGTATCTAGCATAGTGGGTTGTACCATATTTCATTCTATGACCCAGACCTTTTTTTTTTTGATCCTGTATTTAAGTGCATGAGGACCCATCAGCAAACCCCCTCCCCCTCTATACAGGTCTGTTACAGACCACAGACCCACAGACAGGTCCCCCCCTGTACAGACCTACCCCAGATTGTTTCAGTACTACAGATTCTCACCACTCACATATTGTTATGCCAGAGTGCATGAAAGTCCTAACAAAGGACAAGTGCGATGAGGCAATAATAAGTCATACCTTGGGACATTAAGACTTTAAGTCCCCTTGGTCACAGACACTCGTATTGCCAAAGAAATGGTGATAAATGTAGCAGATTGCAAGCTAACAAAAAGATATGGTACATAACAAGTAGCTAGGTTTTATATAGGTAACAAGAGCACAGCTATGAGCCAGGTAAGTATCGACAAGTCTGGGAAGTACTGATGAGCACAAGAAGTACCAGGTACTGGAAAGGCAACTATGCGCAGCTAGAACACAACTAATGAGTCATGAGTCTAGACCGAGACTGACAAACAAAGGGGAGGGCTGAGATGAGCCATGTTGGGACTGACGAGTCTGCGACTGACTGACAAGCCACAGGTTGAGCTGGGTGTTAGACACATAGGGGTTCGGGGTTAGGCCTGAGACCAGTGTAGCAGGGATCACTGCAAGCATTTCACAATTATTCTTCAGAAAACATGCTGAAAAAATTGAAGAAAGTGATACTCTTTTTTGACAGCTGTTTTCAAAGAGAAAAGGCAAAAATAATATTTTCTTTTCTTTGCATGACTTTCCACAAAACATTGATTGATGGTAATACCCATTAGCATAGAAGCTAATCAGCACTACCATCAATTCATTTTTTTGCACAGAAAAGACAAAGAAAACAAAATATTATATTTGCATTTTTTATGTGAACACAGCCCAAATAAAAGAGTATCTCTTCTTTCCATTTTTTCAACATATTTTGGCAAGAAAAATTGTGAAATGCTTGCAGTGGATGCCAGAGGGGTAGGTTGAGCATAGAAAGGGACCACCAGAAGGGGATAGGAGTGCCAGGGGTGTCGGGGTGGCTCGAGGAGCAGAGGCGAGGCAGTGCCAGGGGGACAAGGTGCATGGGGTCTGTATGTACTCTTAGACTCAGATGCACACAGCACATACATGGTTACAGAAAGGGCAGATGATTCATGGTCACAGCCTCCATCCCTCTCACTGTGGCCTCTCCACCTGGTGACAACAGCGAGTGTCGAGCTCAGACAGTCTCTCTATCTATAGACAAGATTGCAACCTGGAGAGGGCTACCAAGAAGAAGAGGTATAGAAAACACCAAGTCATCTGACAGCAGTATCTCTTCAGTTTCTACTAGTCTGTCAACCTTGGGAAACACACTCCTGTCCACACCACATTGCCGAAACATGTCAGTGCCATCATTCTTACCAGGCCCCAGGAACTGATGCAGCTCGAGTGGAGCAACAGTCGTCCCACACTACAACCTCAGACCAGTGGTATTCATGCCTTCTCCTTCTGCTAGACAAGCATCAAGCAGATTGCAACTGCATCCTTCCCCACCAACACCAGCAGAGAATCAACCACACCAATGTTCAGAGACACAACCACTGCTACATCTCCTGCCACCATCCTTCATAGCATGGATGTGTATATCAGCACCAGTCCCCACAGCCATGATGCACACCCGAGACAACACAATGTTACTGCTCTTTTGGGGAGATTACAGCAATCAGGAAGACCCAGCAGAATGGTTCACACTATTTCAGTTGGCTATGACGAAGCTATCAGATGCAGAAAATGTGACATGCTTCGAGTGTCAGTTATATCCAGGAGGACTAGCAGAGGAGTGGTTCATGGACCTGGACTCAACTGAGAAGACAAGCTTAGCAGATATCAAGAATGCCTTCATCCAGAGGTGGCCGATGATGAGGAGACCTAAGTGGTTGAGAGCACAGCAGAGAGAATGAATCAAAGACCAGGTGTTGAAGACAGAGGATGTAGGAAGGTGGATAGAAGAAGAGCAGGCAAGCAACTATGGCCAGAATCTATGGGCAGAACAGGTCATCAAGCTAGCACTGAGCATGGGGGACGCTAGTGGCTTTCTCATCGACGATGTACTACACCAGGTTCCGGACTTACTCAAAGACCACCTCACATGCAAGTACAATGGTTGGGAGGAGTTCTTAGAGGCCATCCGAGGCATGCCAACCAACAAACTATGACACAGGCAGGAAGAGGTAACAAAGGAACATACTCAGGATGCAGTGATGGTGAACCTGCCACAGCAACTCCTAAACCTGTTGATGTGGATATCAGCACCAGCAGGCCATACACTGTTACAGACACCGTCAACATCACCAAGCACATTACTCAACAGCCCTGCAATGACATATGTCAACCCAGGCATAAGTTCACTGGGACTTTGGGCCAGAGGAGCAGGACCCACAAGAGCAGCACTCACCAGAAGCCAGATATTCGAAAAGGCCATGGCCACACCACAAAGGCCAAACACAGAGGCAGGCAGGTGCATGTATGAAACAGACGTTGAGACATGGCATCGTAACTTCGGAGCAGAAGCATTCCCATCACTGGAAAGACCATACCCACTCAGACCAGGGATGGTGGTTGTAGGATCAGGTGAATGCTTCAATTGCAGCATGGTAACAGAACTGTGACATGTCAGGAGTACATGCACCTCGACAGAACCAATACAACAACAGGAGAGTCAGTGGAGAGGCATAGTAGCAAGCATGCTACGTCGAGCAATGCAGGCCTGCCCACCAGTGCCAGTCCAGTACATGTGGCTGGTACAAGCATCAAGTGCATATCCACAAGGGGTCACACCAGTCCTGGCAGTCAACACATTCAAAGAAAGTACAAACTTGGAAGGAGCATATGAAGGACATGGAGGACACCAGGGTAGTGCATGGGAATGGAATGAGTCAGAAAATTACAGTGGCTCAAAAAAGTGTCCCAATGTTGGGTCATTCTGGAAAGATCTTGCATTGGTGAGGGAACCACTAAGAATGAGGTCATGGGCTTGCAGGGAGTTTGAAAGTACTAGGTCTTGGCTTCACAATGCAACCTAAGTCATGTGATCTGGTTGTCATGAAGATAAGATATGATGATTTTAAAATGGCAACTCATTGGGACACTTTTTTGAGCATGCATCCAATCTGTGGTTATGGGATTCACTATGCCCTCCTACTGTTTATTTGGTCATACAAATAAAGCCTAACTGTACCACATGATCTGACAAGTGGTTCATAAGCATGCAAACAATGCCAAACATCAAATTTAGACCACTAAGCCTCAGTCCTTTGCCACAACTCAAGAGATCATCTTTCTCACTCATCAGGGTCAGTCTCTCATGGAATCTCATTAAATACCAGTGCATGCCACAGTGTCATCCATGTAATATACTCCAATTACCATGGGTCCCTTCAAAATTCTGCTGGAATTCAAGCAAATGCTGTTTACCCTACTCATGCCTGGGGTGCATTGTCACTACTCAGTACAGGGAAAGCTGAATATGTCAAGGAGGTCAATCTAATACTTCAGGACATGAAGATTAGACTGATCCCCTCCCAACCAATGCATTTTCATCCTTGGAAAGCTGCCATGAAGACCAGGGTAAAACAAAACCCTTCTTTGGACTCCAGAGGTATGGGAAGGGATAGGCTACTGAGGAGGCAGGGTACAGATAATTTCCTTCCATCTGACCTTAGATATCTCCTGTGGCCACTCATAACCCAATGACACCCACTGCAAGCATTTCACAATGTTTCTTTAGAAAATATTCTGAAAAAAATGGAGGAAAGAGATACTCTTTTATTTTGGATGTTTGGAAAGAAAAAATGCAGAAATAATGTTTTATTTCCTTCCAAAAAACATGAATTGATGCTAATACCACTTAGAGTAGAAGCTAATGAGCACTACCATTAATCCATGTTTCTGCACAGAAAAGAGAAAATTATATTTGCATTTTTTCCAACAAATTATCCAACATAAAAGAGTATCTCTTCTCTCCATTTTTTCAGTATATTTTCTGAAGAAAAATTGGGAAATGCTTGCAGTGACCTTTGCAGCCATGTGCAAGACAATTTGGGGTGCAGTCTGGCCAGCTCTCATATAATGCTTGGATTGCAATGGAGTACTTTTCTCTACCTCAGCCTTCATGCCAGCCTTCAGTGGATAACATTGCATGGGCTGGGAGGGGATCAGTTCAATCTTCATGTCCTGAAGTATTAGATTGACCTCCTTGACATATTCAGCTTTCCCTGTACTGAGTAGTGACAATGCACCCCAGGCATGAGTAGGGTAAACAGCATTTGCTTGAATTCCAGCAGAATTTTGAAGGGACCCATGGTAATTGGAGTATATTACATGGATGACACTGTGGCATGCACTGGTATTTAATGAGATTCCATGAGAGACTGACCCTGATGAGTGAGAAAGATGATCTCTTGAGTTGTGGCAAAGGACTGAGGCTTAGTGGTCTAAATTTGATGTTTGGCATTGTTTGCATGCTTATGAACCACTTGTCAGATCATGTGGTACAGTTAGGCTTTATTTGTATGACCAAATAAACAGTAGGAGGGCATAGTGAATCCCATAACCACAGATTGGATGCATGCTCAAAAAAGTGTCCCAATGAGTTGCCATTTTAAAATCATCATATCTTATCTTCATGACAACCAGATCACATGACTTAGGTTGCATTGTGAAGCCAAGACCTAGTACTTTCAAACTCCCTGCAAGCCCATGACCTCATTCTTAGTGGTTCCCTCACCAATGCAAGATCTTTCCAGAATGACCCAACATTGGGACACTTTTTTGAACCACTGTACTATTTCAGCAATGCATGCTTTTTTTATCTTACCAGCTTTTTGTTCTGACTGACTTAGCCTGAAATCATAGATTAGACCAGTAAGCTCAGTGGGTTGGCAAAAACTGGTGCTGTAGGCATCTTTTTGACTTCAAGGACTTATGCATCTTACAAGGTGCCATAAGCCAAGTAAGTGTAAATAAGCACCAATTAAGTCAAAATTAGATGTGTGTAAATTTACTGATGTAATGCACGATGTAGGAGTCAAACCAGACTCCACCAAAACAATCTGCCCATGCCCAATACCCCCCAGTGCTACCCCTGCATACTGTTATGCCTCAACCCTGAGCCTTCCTTTTCTGGTATACCACCTCTCTTATGCATCTATGGTGTACTCTTCGTTGTCCTTGTCACTGTTATCATCCATCAGCAGAACCCTGGGTTTGGTACAGAGGCACAGACCCACAGATGGTACAGATTTTCCACAGACCAAGTACAGACCCCTACAGACCCTACAGACCCTACAGACTCTACAGACTCCACAGACCTACAGACACCACAGATGTAAACTTTGATTTGCCCATATCTCATCCAAAAATAAACATATTGATGAGATAATCATACTGACATGATCATGACATCATACACTACAACTTTCATTATGACATCATAACTGTACAGCCACTTTTTATTTTTGCAAACTGGGACTCCATGAGAACTTTGTGAATATCTCACCCAAAAAAGGAGATATTACTAAGGTAAAAATATTCCCATGGTCCTGTGATCATAGGCTACAACTTTCTTTTTTGGCAGAGTTTGAATTTGAGTTTGAAATTTGTAGAGGTGTGCCACAACCCACACAGCTGGCTTCAAAAGTTGCTGAGGTAAGCAGAAAAGGATATTTAAACCCAGCTCACTCCAGCACCACATCTCTTTCCACTACCACCACCATCCCTCTTCCTCATTGTCATCTTTGTCATCATCCCTCCCTCACCACCCTCCTTTGCTACCACCACCCTTATGGTGAGTACCCTCTCCCTACTAATAGTAATAAGTGACCACTTAGTATAGATAGATATGTATATCCTTGTACCTTGACATGTAATTTAGGTAGCTTATGATAATATGATTCAATTATTGGTCAACTACAACATATGTGAGTGGTGAGAATCTGTAGTACTGAAACAATCTGGGGTAGGTCTGTACAGACCTGTATAAAGGGGGGAGTTTTGCTGATGAAGCATTGTCATGTCATGTATCCTTCTGGCAAGATTAGATGTGGGTATTGGCTCATTTGTGCTCCCTCTTCATCACTCTTGTTATCAATATCTGTATACACACCCATGACATTGTGAATACCACTTGATGGAAGTAGGCCATCCACAGGGAAAATGATACACCAACAATATGCATCTTGATCTCTGTTTGGGCAGCAAGGAAATGGAACCTCATCAGCAATGAACAAGGCAGGGAACTGCCCATGAAGATGAGGAGCAAGTTGCTCCACTTTGTGCACTGTGCACTGGTCCTAAAGTCCACCCTGCCCAGGTAGAACATATTCTTAATGGGATTCATGTTCACTGCAGTTGCTCAACCATCCAAACCAGCAATGACTTGTGTCAGGTTCATCAGGGCATCCTTGATAGCTTGTTCCCTAAAGGTAGCATTGGAGATGTTCATATTGGTGATGTTCACATTTCACTCCAGTGGGAAATATCAATGTATCAAATGAGAGACCAAAGGCAAGACCACCAACTGAAATACAAAGCCTGGAGATTTAAGATGAAGGGGGAGACTCTACACTGGTACCAGCTTTGCCAACATCAACATGATCCAGTCTGATCCAGCCTGCACCAATGTGCTCCATCATCCATCAATCAGATATGTCCATGCTCAGATCTCCAGCCTCTTGTGCATAGTTAAGATCAGCAACCTCTTCCCCATGCCCCATTGCCCTGTTGGTGGCCTTGGCTAAATTGCTCCCCTTTTCATATGTCAGGAATTTTTGCTGTAGTGCTTGAGCAAAGTGTCTGCGAAGATTGAGGCCAAAGGGGACTCAAAGATTGTGAGTGAACCAGCTTTGAAGTGCAGCTGATAGCTTGTCACTGGCCCAGATTTTCCCCAAAGTCACAAACACATAGGTGCTGTGAATATCATGCACTTCTTCCTTCCAGTAAACAGTTTGGCTGCAAGGGCCAGTGCCTCCAGTGGCCTCATGATTTGTAGTAGTTTGGTGATCACAGTGGCAAGAGCAAAAGGGATGACCTGAAGAATATATTTGTGTAGTCCAGTTGTGGCTGAAGTCTTGTTGTAATTGCTGCATGTAATCAGGGTTCCCAGTGTTGAAGACAGGAAGAGATGATGTGGGCTGGTGGAGGAATTGGCATGTTGCCAGATGGTTGCTTCAGTGCCTCAGGCAGGGAGAGAGAGAAGGTGCAGGAGAACAAAGGCTTCAGACCATGCAGCAGCAATGGCAGTTAGCCATTCACCAAGGTGGTCATACTGCCAGATAATTTGGTCATCCTGTCAAGTACAAATTCTGCCAATATTGCACAATCTCTCCAAGAAAAAGGCAGTGGGATGAGTATCCAAGCTTAAAGCATCTTCAGGTGGGGAAAACAAGCCAAATCCTGGTGTTTTTGTATCATTGGTCTCCTCACTGGGGAGATCAAAGGATCCAGGAGGGAACTGGATGTGGAAAAGAACATCACCATCCACCTTGTGCACCAAAGCCTCCAAGGAAGTCTGAATGGCACTGAAGTACTCTGAGAGCACCACAGGATGGTTTTGGATTGTCAATCTTGTCCCCTGCATATCCCACATGATCAGATTCTTTGATGGTGCTCTATGAGCAACATGGCTCATTGCTCTCATCCATCCCCAAACAAATGCAAGTGGTGAGATATGCTTCTCAGAGCCCCAGTGAGTTATTATCCTTTGCATTTCCCTGGTGGTGCAATGAGATTCCAAGTTTCAGTGGTCAGATTCTGAACTTACAATGAGAACTGGTCATAGAGCTGCTCATCACTGCAGTTCCTAGCTGTGGTTTGAATGCTCTTGCAGTATTGTTCAACAGTGTCCATGATGGTGAGTCACATAGCAAACTGAATTTTGGCATACAAATGAGTCAGGCACCTTGGCTCCTCAAAGCCACCTTGGGAAGCCACAGATTGAAAGCAGGTGTACATAAATATTGGCTGGATTGACAAATGAGTTTTCCATCATGTCAAATGAGTTGTCAGGCATGTAGATGTCCTGAAGCACATCATTGATAAGTGGCATTAGTTACGAATGGGAGATCTGCTGGTGTGATGCCAAAGCTTTCAAGAGAGCCTGAGTTCCACTCAGCTGCTTGCCTGTGAGCACCAGCTGAGGCTTTTCTTCCAATGGCAGGGATGGCCCACAGGTGGTGTAGGCCTTCTCCTGAACACACTGCAGCACAAGGCAGAGTAGACAAAACTCCTCCAGAGCATAGGAACAAATTGTTCTAGATCTGGTGGGACAGTTGAACCAATCAGTCATATGGTGCTCACCACTGAAGCAAAAAGAGAAAATTGTTGAGCTGTTACAGATCCCATTGCAAATGTGTACATACCTCTTGGGGGTGACCAAGAGTTCCCTGACTAGTGTATTTACTTTGGGAATGGATTCACAAAGTAGTTTGAATCAATCAACCACAACTGCCTTCAGCATGCATAGAGCTGGTTCTTGCAAAGTTGGAAGAGCAATTAGGCAGGCAATGTCATCTGGATTGAATTGCTGAATCAGATCAAGTGCCCCATTTTGTTGGAAGAGTGGTATGACAGGAGTTGGGTCAGTGATTTGACCAGTTTGCTGGGATCCTCTGGATAACCCTGAGGCAAGGAGAGATCCAAATGTCTTTGGTAGGCCAGTCCTGGAAGGCATGCCAGTGGAATACTGGCCAGGTGGTACTGGTAGCCAGAGGGCTGCAGTTCTGTCTCTATCAAAAAACTGCACAAGACACTGTCGAAACTTCTCTGAGCTAGGAGAGGTCAAATCTTCCTTCCAGGCAATGCTAGGAACACTGGGTGACTTCTTCCTATGAGAGTTCCAGTGGTCATGAAGCTGCTTGGTGTAAGTGGATTTGGATTTTTGCATGGCATAGTCACAGAGGGTGCACATATGGCCAGGTATGGGATCACCTATGTGGGGAATGGGACCAAACTGGTCTGTGCACATGCAAACATCACAAAGTTCTGGTGAAGTTGCAACAATGTTGGGATATTGGGCCAATATTCTGTGCAGGAACTCCTTCTGGTGGGGCTTGTAGTATTTTTGTCCACTGCTGGTACCAGTCTTCTTGCAAAATGGAATGTGGTGAACATGTTCACCATGGGTCATCAGGTTGGCCAGAGGCACTCCATAACCACAGATTTTCCCCTCCTGGACATTCCTGCAAATGATGATGTCATAGTCTGGCATATAAGCACAACCAATATTGGTGAGATCTGGATCCTCAATGAGATGGTTTGCTGCTGGAGTAGCAGTGCAGTCTTGTGCACAAGCCAGCTCTCTGATGCTGAAATGAGCCCTAGGTGCCCCAGGGGCAAGCCATGTGTTAAACCTTGAGGGAAGGAGCTGAATGACACAACCTACCATCCAGCAAATCCAGTCCACATATGTGTCCTCCCAGGTACCCTTTGCAAATCAACAGCAAAGGAATACTTTAGCACCCCATCAGGATCACTGGAACCTGGAGGGGGAACCTTCTGGAGTTCCTTATCACTGAGGATGAAAGGAAGTGGGCCTTTTGGAATGCTGGGGATGGTCTGTGTGGGTACACTGGATGGTCCAATCACTGTGGCAGGCCTTCTGATGGGAGGAGATTTGGCAGCAGCAGGTGGCTTAATGGTGGGTTCTGGCTCATCACTTGAACAGCTGGAGGCAGCAGCCAACTCCTGAGAGAAGTCTTCATCTTGTTCTGACTCCAGAAAAGCAGTAGCACCATGTTGAACTTTGAATGCACCCTCATTGGTAAGGATCTTGGATGAGGGATCTGACATTGGGAGTGGCTGAGCATGTCCTTTAGACAATGGGGGAATGAGGAGATCCCTACCAATATTGCTCTCATCATCACAGACACTGCCTCCCTCATCTAGATTCAGTTGTGCAGCACCAGCTATGAGCACCTCTAATGGCCAGAAGTCAGCTGAAGCTTGGCCTTAGCCTAGGGTAACTCACCTTCCTCCAGTGCCTGCACATCAGGGTCAGTATCAGCCTCAGCCTCTATCTCTTTCTCTAGCTTGGATTCCTCTATCTCATCCTCTTCCTCAAGATTCAACTCTTCTTCAATATTCATCACCATGGTGTCCTCCAGGTCAGCTGATTGGACTGCAACACTAATCTTCTGGGTGCTAGCATTGTTGGAACAGTGGTCAGACTCAAAACCTGAGAGTTGAAGATTCAGGTAATCTTTTAGACCAGACAAGACTGGCTGAGGGAGGCCAGTTTGCTCATTAGAAAGTCTGAATGGTTCAAAGCATAAGATGTCATGGCAAACAAGTGCAATAAAACACCCACAGCAGTATATCTGGTCCCTGTGGATCAACCACCACACTGAAGACTTTGAAGGTGGACTCAGAACCCAGATTCTTGTGAGCACATTCAAGGACAGATAAGAACCATCTGCTTGCTTATTCAGAGATCCTGCCTGCCTGAAGAGATAAAGGGACCTACACAGGAAGACAGTCCTGAAGAGAGGCCATAGTAGGAATATCAAGAAACCTGCAGATTATAGCTTTGTGTTCAAGAGATATCAAGAGACCTGCAGATTACATCTGTGTGTTCAAGAGAGTGGCTGAGTTGTTCCAGAAAAGGAAATCTAGAGAAACAATATTTTGCTTTTGTCAAGATTTTCACACACAGCTGTAAGCTTAGGTTTGTCACACTCATTTATGGGCTTTGATGAAGTCTTTGGTGAGTTCATCAAGCAGTCTCAGCCAAGTCCCATATCTGCTCCACCTGTGAGTGTCATGTTATCCTCTTCAAATATTACAACTCAAATTGCCTCAGACCAAAGGTATTGGAACCCTCTGCTCCCACTCAAGAGGACAAAGATAAGGAAGATGGAGTAGCCCCACTCAACTTACTTGCCTTTATATACCATCTCCCCTTATATGCATCAACCCAAGCCCAACAACCTTTCATTACTATCTCTTGCTCATAAACCTCATCTCTCCATCAAGGCACAGTTTGTTGTCAAGTTGGCAGACAACTTGAGTGTTGAGATTGTTCTTGGGGATATTGGATCCTCAAACCATGGAGATCTCAATGGGTGTGGGTATGCATCACAGCAACAGGTTGCAGGTGGGTGGGTTCAGATTACTTCTGCCTGCTGGAGATTCACAAGTGTTGACATTCTCGATGACAACCTGTGCGAATGTGTTCACTGGACCAAGCCACAATCCTAACCCAACAGGTGACAATGTTTTCAATGCTCTCCACAATTGATGATGGTCTCAAAGAAGTACAGTGAGCTCAAAAACCCTTTCCATACTTGCCCTAAGAGCAGTGCATGAAGCACACTGCCAAACCCTGTGGGAATTTCGCTTAGCTTTGGTGGAGTTATAAATAGTACATACTCTTGGCTACAAAGTTGCCCACTAAGTCATGTGATTTGGTTCCCAGGCTGGCAAGATATAAGCAATATAAGACAACAATACCATGGAAAGGGTTTTTGAGCTTTTGAAT